>ML675609.1:10945897-11062371 GCA_007922155.1 Mesoclemmys tuberculata | reverse complement strand
TCTGTTCTCCTCCACTTCTCCACACAGCGCCGCACTCCGTTCTGTTCTCCTCCACTTCACACGCTCCTCTGCTCACCACACACCTACTCCTTCAGCTCCACACTGTCTCTCAGGAGTACAGGGTTTTTATAGGTACCTGGGTGGGGCCTTAATTGGTGTCAGCTGACACTAATTACCTTCTAGTGACTCTGGCTAGTCTATAGGGAATAAAGCCCGGATCATTCTAGCACTTACATAGCACCCTTCTAGAACTTTCCCAGTGCCCTCTGCCCTTGCTGTACCACAATGTGTATATATATTATGATGCAGATCCTCAGCTGCTTTAAGTCTACGTACTTGCCTGCAGTGGAACTGCACTGATTTATGTCAGCTAGGAATCTGGCCACAAACACCTTTACTTATTTTCACCCCATTCTAAAATGCCGCTTCAGGTGCAAAATCTGTCATTTGCGAGTGCAAGTGATGACACACTCAGAATTTTGAGGAAAACCAAAGAGTTTGATTCTGAAAACAGACCCACATGGGTGGACCCTCACAATCAATGGGTACGTCTACACTTCAATTAAAAACCCACTGCATGACTTTGGCTTGCAGGGCACAGGCTGGGGGCTATTTAATTGCATTAGAGACTTTCAGGGTCAGGCTGCAGCCCAAGGCTTGGGACCTTCCCACCTCCTACAGCCTGGGCAACAGCCTGAGCCCAGATTTCAGGAGTGGGGTCACGGGTTGAAAATGTGGCCCTCTGTTCATTGGTGCCAATTAGTGGGGCAGCGGGGGATTGAAGGCGAGATTTTTTGCACAAGTTCCATAGGCTGTGGATGGTCATTGATCCAATACTAAATCAGTATGGCAGCTGCTGCTAGAGCGGTCTGGAGTATCACTGTGTGGCCTTTGCATCACTGAAATTTGACCTGCCCACCCCTCCATACAGAAGGAAGGGCGAAATTGCAGTGAGTGAAATTGTCACAATGGTGACCTTATAGTGTAATTGTGTATTGTTTAGTGCAAAATACTTCATGTAAGATGTTTCTGGCATGCTCATGATGTACTGAACATTAATGCTATGGTAATATGTTTGTTGTAACGTTATGTGTATGGTTATGAGGCTTCAGTATGTAATATTCCCAAATGTGTATCTCATGGCTTCAGACAGAATTAGGCAAAACTCTACAAAGCTGAGGGGCAATTCACACCTCACTAAGGCCTGCATAAAACAAAACCAGCTCTTCCAGGAACAAAAGACTAGCCTGAGCATCAACAAAGGAACCACGATTAGGGGTGAAGCCATACAAGGGCATCATTTATCACCTGACCCTGATAGGGGACATGAAGCCCCAGAAGGGAAAAAGAACATTTTAAAAAGGGGAGACATTTTGCAATCTCTCTCTTCCACCTCCATCTACCAGCATCACCAAGCAACTGAAGTGCTGATCACAGGGGAGAGCCTAGCTGACGGCAGACCAACCAGTCGGTGATGAGAATCATCTGAGTTTGTAAGGATGCTAAAAGTGTTAAGCTTAGTTTAGAATGCATTTTGCTTTTTGGCTTCTCTTGGTCAAATATGACCTGCTTTCCTCTGACATATAATCACTTAAAATCTTTCTGTACTTAATACATTTGTTTGTTTGATCTAAGGAAGGTTTGAGTGCCACTCCCCCTGCTCAGTCAGCTGAAAGGGAGGCACTTTATTTGCATAGGCTTTGTATTTGCAGGAGTACAATTGGATAAGGATATGGATTGGATAAGGAGCACAACTGGATATGGATAAGCACACTAGGTGCTGAGCATGATGGGAAATGGCTAGTATGGCTGGTTTTGGGTTACAATAATTTTGCGTGTTAACTGTGGGGCTAATGAAATGTTGTCCTTCGATTGCATGAACAAGTGGCAGCAGAACTGTGTTTAGCCTGTTCTGATGAAAAATTCTCTCTTGTCTAAACAGAGCTCAACAAGGGTGGTGGACAGATGCTCCAGCATTGTAAGGGCAGCAGGAAGGGTTGAGAAGTCTCCTGCGGGGATTGCACTAGCCCTGGCAAAGGGCTACCCTCAGGCATGGACTGACTATCTCCTCCAACAGGTAAATAGAATTAATGATTCCTCCCGGACTCTTTTGTTTTGTTAAAATCAGGGACATTGCTCCCGTGTCAGCAGAAAGCTTTCCCATGAGCTGAAAGTGGAATTTCACTAAGAGCTGAAGTCACTAACGGAACCGGGAAACCTTGACTGACAACCAGCAGGGAGACGCCTGCAGATGGCCGGAGCCTGCAAACGAGACTCAGCGAGGCCCGGAGGTGGCAGGAGGCAGCAGTGGTGAGGGCCTGGTCAAGCCCGCGTCCAGCAGGAGCCTGCAGAATGGGACTGGCTGAACCCCACCCAACCGAAAGGTGGACACTGCAACTACGACTGCCGGAACACGGGAAAGCGAGAAGGGAGAGGCGAAAGACACACCCGCGTACTCTGGGGTAGGTTCAGTTTTCACTGTGTTCATGAATTCTGTTCGCACTGTTTCCCAAACCAGTGCTGTGTTATTTCCTTCCTGTTATTAAAAAGGTTTACTTTCTACCCTCAGACTCTGTGTTTACGAGGGGGGGGGTAGGTTTGGTGTTGTATTGTTGACAGGAACCCCTAGATATAGAACCCAGCCCTTCACTGCTGGCTCTGCGTGGAAGAATGGTTACATATCTAAAGCCACCAGTGCATTTGCTTTGGTTAGCATGTTAGAAACTCCATTTGAAGTGACAAAGCTGGTGCATATCAATTTCTTGGATAAATTGATGAACACATGAGCTTGCAGTGTTCAATGGGCAACACTGAACATTGTAAGATGGCAGTTCCTAGGGTTGCCTCTGGGACTGGGGATATTGGCAGGGAGAGAGGGGGAGCGTCATACCATTGCATAATCCCATGAGTGGCTGGCTAGAGGCTCGCACTCACTGAGTTAGGAGCAATTTACATGCTGTAGGCTGTGCACGAGTTGCCCAGGAGTGGGGGTTCTCACAGCAAAGCAGGGCAAAACGGGCTCCAACAGGGATGGATTGGGGTGACAACGATTCACCAGTCCAGATTGTACTAGAGGAACGTCACATGCATCTAGTCCAGAAAGAGAGAACACCAGACATGCTGGGAACATGTTACTATACAGCAGAGGTCAGGGGAGTGCACTGGTAGAACTAGCTCATGCACTTTGTGGTTGAGACCAGGGGAGACATGAGATCCTGGAGGGAAGGGTGAGGGAATGCGCAAGAACCAGAACTTGCCATAACTCACCCCCCAAGAAAAATCAGAATTGATGCCACTGCCTGGATGTACTTTGAGACAGTATGTTGTTTTTTATAGGAGAGTGTTTTATTTGCAAATTATTTACCAACTTTAAGATTTAGAAGTCTATGTGAAAGTATGTGTAATTGTATTTATAGAGAGTGTTACTGAAGGTCAGAGTATAAAACAGAGATGTTATGTTATGTCTTGTTCATCTAAAAATAAAACAAATATTGAAGTGCAGCAGGAATTCTCAACTTCTTTTGAATCATGCCCCATATTCGCCTTTTTTCAAAGAAACTTGGAGCCCCTGCCCCTTTACAATAGAAAGGAGGATACGGCCACCTTGCATTGCTAAGGCATTTGCTCAGGAGATATCTGGCAATTTACTCAAAATGCAAAGCAAAGGGTACTACAAAAATACCCCTTCCCTGCATTAGCATGGCTGATGTCAGTCAGTGAGAGATTTGGGCTTGTTTGGTACTGAAAAGCAATTGTTTGCTCAGATCAGGAATGTCCGAGGGACTGCAAAAATGGGGGGAGGAGGAAATCTGAGTAAGTGGCTTTGCATCCTGGTGCTTGTGCCCCCTACTATAATGAATGAATTATCAGGTGTGCTGTGCCCCTCCCAGAATGTTTGATGTGGACATGCCTTCCTGGTTGAGAACCTCTGAAGTACAGACACTGATCAAGAGAAATAAAGTGATGGATTTTAAGGCCAGAAGGGATCTTTATGTCCATCTTGTCTCTCCTCCTCTGTAACCCAAGTCCCAGAACTTCAGCCAGTAATTCTTCCATCAAGCCCATAACTTCCGTTTGAGCTATAGTTCACCTTTTGGAAAGGGATCCAATCTTGACTTACAAACTGTAAATGATGGTGAATCCCCTTCAAACCCAGTGAAGTTGTTCCAAACGTTAATTATCCTTAGTGTTTAAAGATTTGCACCTTATTTCTAGTCAGAGTTTATCTAGCTTTATCTTCCATCCACTGGTTCTCTCTGTGGCCTTTTGTGCTAGATTAAAGAGCAAGTTAGGAGGAAAAGAGGAGATATAGGTAAATCTCAGGAGAGTCGGTAGCCTAAGAAAGATTCATGCTATTTCTTTCACTAGCAGCCCGGGCCTCACGGCTTTCCTTAAGAGTAACATCCCCAACAAAAGCTACTGCCATAAAGGAGAAAGGAAACTTCATGAACTTCCACTTCGCTTCCATTTCCTTTGCACACCCGTGGAAGACCAGCAAAACCAAAGGATCCCCAAGCTCCATGCAAGAGATCTGCACCGGCCCTGCACCTCTACCCTGTCTTCCAAAAGCCACTGGCCAGCACAGCTCTACATTCATTCCCCAGTCAGCTGCTTGCTCAGGAGAAAAATTCCTCAGAAGGGGAAGTCCAGACTGCTGGAAGGAAAACGGGTATATTAATGTGGATAGAGTCAATGGAGTTACACGGGCTATGCAAGGGTGTTACTCAGAGGAGAATTTAGTCCTGTACGTTGGCTATTATACGGTGTTCATCTCCCTAGCAAAATTTGTATTTGGGACACAGCAGTTGGGTAATCCCCAGGGCCTAACCAGCAATCTGAAATGCGTACACTTATAAGCCGATCTGCCTCCCCAGTCCCACACTCTCAAAATCTCCCAAGGCAAACTTGCCAAGTTTTCCAAAAAGATTCTGCCAGATGCAGATATCCAAAATGGAATATTTCAGCCCAAAGGGTTGAAGATCAGCAAACTTATAAGCAACTGAAAAGAGAATCTTATAATGGGATGTATCGGGCAACCTTAATAATAGACAGCGCTCTCTACAAAAAGGAAGACAAAGAAATAGAATGTACACAAAATTAACTATCGTATGGAAAGCTCAGAACCCTGGCATGTTATTGGAAAGCAGGATTTCTTTTACCAACCAGTAGAGGATTTTTGCATGACATGTTGAGAAGTATATTTCTTTGCAAAGCTCGTCTGTATCTCAGAGGTATCATAAGTAGAGAACCATGTAATGTGGCAGTTACTATGGTAACAACTCATTTTCTCAGGAAAATCAGAGTGGATAAGTCAAGTAAACCCCAAATAATTTCTTGTGACACAGGTTAGATATCTTGTTGAAATGGCACCTTTAACTTGTCCAGTTCTGTGTCTGTCAATTCTTTTCTTAGTTGCACATATGTTCCATGTATGAATTGGCAGTACCAATATTTCCACTTGGCTTCTTTTCCTTGTTGGGGGTGGGGAAGGAGGGGTGACCTCAAACAACTGTCTCTTCCATCCTCCCTCCCCCTACTCCAGCATCAACCACCAAACCTGCGTCTTGGCTCACCCACTACTCTCACTGTAGTCCAGGCAGCTACTCCACCACACCATCCTGGAACCCCTCCATTCCCAGACCAGAGCATCCCTTCTCTACCACCTCCCGAGTCTCCTGCCATCTTGCAGGAATAGGCTGTGTCGGCCTAGCCACATCTACTGCTAGCTCCCATGCACAGTAGCCCATCCCAACCGAGTATCTAGAGTACAATGGCTGCCTACAGCACACGTGCCAGAACTTACTTAGAGAAAATGGATGTCAGTGAGAGGCAGAAAAAAGAAGTCATGCCCACGTGCCCTCATGGCATCTTTCCAAACCCCAAACACAGAGAAGGGGAGGATTAGCCATAGAAAAGCTGTCCTTCTATGCACTCCTCAGGGCCTTAATTACCTTAGCCAGTCTTGGATCTTCTTCCCAGGATCCTCCTCTTCTTCCTCTATTGCATTCCCTTTCTCCACAGTCACCTTCTCCTACCCAGTGAGGTCTCCTCCAGAAGCTCTGCTGCCTTCCCTGCAGCACTGAGCCACATAGTCCCGGCCAGCAGAACCCAAGACGGAGAGTAAGAGCCACCACCCAAGCCCCGCCTAGCACCCAGAGCTTCCCTGACACATTGCAAAGGGCTCCTCAGCCACTGCAGCCTGAGGGTTGGGTGGGGAATCCAGCACCCCGAGCCCCTCTTTAAATCACTGCAGCTTTGTCTCCTGTGACCTGAAAGTCGTAACTGTTTACATGCCATGGAGATGGTGGAGACAGATGCCCGGCTAGTAAATACGAATCAAGAACACAGCGAGTTTGCGGCGTTCACAATCCATATTTAGTCAAACAGACACAGACCAGCGGGGGACAAGCAGTGGAAAGCTGGAGTTTGTGTGGTTGAGCATAGTCTGGTGAAGGAAGGATACTGAAGGGAATGGGCTGATAAGTGGATAGAAAAGTGTAAAAGGTGTGCGCTTTACTTTGGTGGGGCAGTGCCCCAATGCCCTCTATACGTGAGTACCCACTCGTCTACAGCCCTAGCATGAAAACGATTCAATGCACCAGAAAAGGCTCTGATTGCACTAAAGCTGTGAATGTACAGGCAATTACTTCGTTTAAATGAGACAGGAGAAATTTAAATCTGAACTCTGCACGCTGGCAATAAATCTTACGTTAGCCTTGTATTAATAAGAATTACATCTCACACAATGCCTCAACGGCTCTGAAAGGGAAAGGTTTAAAATTCTCTATAATTCCCTAATCAGTGGCTGCCTCTCCACATGAAATTCAAAGCCTGAGTGTCACCTTCTTTTTCAAGCCCTCTTCCTCAATATAAGAACTATATTCAACGAATCAGAGGACAGAAACAATACCACGTGACTTCAGGGACCAATCTCAAGCACCATAACCAACTTAGCACCATTTTCAAATATTTGTGACTATTCAATACTAGAAAGCTATTTGCAACACTGCTTAAAACAAAAAACAAAAAAGAAAGAAACACCTCACCAAAAGTTAGCTGAGTACATTTGAATAATGCATAAATTGAAAGAAATTGTCATCTTCTAGAACATTTTCCACATGCACCAGAGAAGGGGCTTCAGGAATTCATCCAATAAATTATTCACTATGAATTACTCACTGAGTTCTATGACTAAAATTTGTGTGTGCTTCAAGTGACAACTCTGATAGGGAGACAGAGACTTGGGAATCTGTTGTGAGCAATTGGTCTGCTTTCATATTTGCTAGAGGAGAGGAAGAGGAGCTAGAAATAATTATATTTCTCTTTTCACCTTTGAGGAGTCTCTTGATAGAGTTACTGAAGGAATCTAACAACTATTTTGCCCCTTCAACATGGTATTTCCCTTGGGAGTTACAGAGGGGAATTTTCCTTTCTGGCTGTACTTTTTCCCTTGAATACAAAGCATTCCGGAGCATCAATCCAGCACCTGTAATCCAGGATGGCGCTACACACCAGCACTTCAGAAACCACCTGCACCCCACAACACGAGCACGGACAGCCGAGCCCAGAGATGCTGTTCCTGCCCTCTCACACCAATTTTCCAGCAGGGTAAGGAGCAGGGCTAGAGGATCAATTTAAAAGATTAAACGTCACTCAGCCTTCCCCTCCACTTTTGCTGGAGAGACTGATGGGGGCCAGTAGGCACCCAATGATCTCTCAGGCAGGTAAGTCAGTGTCTGTCCCCAGTTCGGGGGGAGAGGGGGGGGCGGGCTTCTTCTTGACTACTCTATGGGGTGGGCAGAGGGTTCCCCTTCCTAACTCTCAGTGGGGACGAGTGGACAGCTCTAGGGGAGCTCTCCTTCAGAAGAAGTGGCACATGAACAGATACTCTCATAGTAATAATGCCCCACTCTCTCCTTTATGCCCTATCACTCCCCATGTTCCATTACCCTCTATCTCATCAGCTCCCTTGCCCCATCAGTTCCTGGCCATGGACACGCGTCAAGTTACACTGCAGCAGGGACTTCTAAATCTGCGAGCAGTGAGAGCCAACAGGCCATAGTAGGGAGTCAGGCCTAACTCCACCACACAGGAACTGGCCCGTAGGGTGAGACAAGGTGGGCTCAGCCCCCTCCCCTGCAAATATTTTCATTAGCAACCTATGATTCCACACCTACACTGTGCAAGAACAAGCTTTGAAGGAAAGGAAAGGGAAAAGTGGCTGTGGAGGAGAAGTAAGCTATGTGGTCTAAAATAGAGTCTGTCTACATAACAGATCCTGTGTGTTCACCAAGCTCTACCAGTATATTCTTTTACAGCTGTAGTAATGAGCTGGGAGGCCTCCATGAACTTTAGCTCTCTATGTTAAGAAACTTCATGTACCTGTCCATATATTTAATGGAAACTAGACAGACATGAGGTGATGGGTTCCTCAGAGATGTGCAAAATAATATCCCTTCAGCTCTAAGGGCTTGATCAAATAGCCACTGAAATCAATGAAGGAGTCTTGACTCTAGTGGACATAGGACCGGGCCCTGAATATGAATATATTATCTCCATTGATGTTATTGATTGCTGAAAGTCTTCTCCTAAAGGACAGTGTTGGGTGGCTGTCTTGACCCTCCCAAACAAGAGGGTGGCAATTTACCCTGCCTAGGCAAAAGACATCTTGCTATCATCTTCCTTTTCACTTCTAGGAATGTAGTCAGAGTAAATTGAATGCTGTCTTCTACAGTAGTGGATTTAAAGTAAACATTTGTTAACCTGATCTTCCCATTTGGTGATCAGTATCTGGCTCTTAACTCCAACAGAGCTCCTAACATTACAGCTCCTAAATCCTTTATGTTCCCCTATGTATAAAGTAAAGCAATTGTGAGTCCAGTTTTCAGCGGTATATCTCTTCATGCTGTAATTTCACCTCTGTAATACATCAGTATAATATTCAGCTAATAAATATGTATGCAGCATTTTTATTACTTAATAGCTGTAAGGTTAATAGTCATGGTGAATGCCCATATTTAATATGTCAATGAGGCTGCAAAATGCCAAGCTGAATAGCTTTAACACACATTAGTTCTACTTGTGAATCTACAAATAAGAACCTTGTCAGAAAAGTATTCAAACCAAGATCAGTATTGATTTTGGTCCTTGGAAAAAGCACTGGACTGTGACACTTTAAAATGATAAATGTCTAGAGAATTATTTGCCAGTATTGATGAAAAGAGGGTAGCTGTAAATCTGACATGTGATGAGCCGATCCCAAACACTAAGAGCAAATGTAACATTGTAAGTGTCTCTGGTTAATCTCCTCTTTGATAGCTATATACTAATCAACAAAGCAACTCTGCATTCTGTATATTATAGAGATAGTTAACAGGGGAAGCAGTGCTTGAATTAGGTGAACACGAACCATGATAGCAGACCAACACTTATTTGTATAACCCCACTTCTTTTGTCACCTTTCTTCCCCTTGCAGCCAGTGCTCTCTGGAGTCTTTGTGACTTCCACATTATGCCTTCTTCTAGACCGAAGCAATCATGTATTCTTTGCACATTCTGCTGGTATGGTACTTTCATTATTGCAACTGAAGTTTTATCTTTGTATCACTTTGTCATGTCACATCTACATAGACCAGAAGCTCTTCAAAGCCCATTGCAGGCAATGGAAAGACACCCATTTCCTCAGGGGCCTTTTGGACTAGACTCTAGTTCACTAACCAAGAAGCGGGGGACCTATTCAGAGTGGAAAGTGAAATGCAGGAGACTAATATGCATTACACCGAATTAGAGGGAAAAATTAAATCCATCTCCTACAGATGGGCTGCAGTAATATTAAAAAAGTGCAGATTTAGGAAGAGTCCAACTTAAAGGTTGTCATTGAAGTGAGAAGGTCATCAGGGGAGCAGTTTTCTCAGCCATACTATTCTTTTAATATATGGAATGAAAGGATGCTACAGAAAGTTAGATGGCCATTGTAGTATGGAGTGCTTTTTAAGATTAGTCATTTTCTCTAGGGACATTTCCTAGATTTTGCTCAATCAATTTCCGCATCATAGATCATTGTAGGCACTACCAGTTCACAGCTACAACAATTTGGGCAGCCAGGATGAGAAACTGAAGGTAAATGCAACTTTTTCCTACTTGAGTTGGTATTTATGGGTACCTGTCTCAACCTGCCAAGGCCCAACTGGGGGATGCTATGTGTAACAAAGGCTGCAAATAGTGGACACATATTTAGAACTGAGCAAATAATTGATTTTTCAATTCTATGACTGAATTTAAAACTTCAGAGGGAAAAAAATCAGGTTCAAACAAACTGATCTTTTTTTCTTACTGAAACAAAAAAGTCAGTTGAATTAACATTTTGTTCAGAAAAAGTTGATTCCCATGACATTTTTAAAATGTGATTTGATGCTAAATGTCAAAATTCCTTGTTTAGAAAATGTTTAAATGAAACATTTCAACACTTCCAGAATATGTTTAGGGTTCTTTTGGCTAAAACAATTCACCAAATGACCCAAATTAGTTAATAGTTTTGGTGCTCCAAAATATATTTGCTGTTCACAAAAAAAAAAAAAAAAAAAAAATATTCATCTAGCTCTATGCATCTATATTGGAGAAAACTTATAATGCAGTAGGACTCATCCCTTCGGTGTGAATAACTTAGCCTGAGTTCTATGGTTCTGCTTTCTGTTACAATTAGTATTTCAACAATAAAAGTGAAAAGGAACCAAATTTGTCTTGAACGTATGTAATTTTGGGGTAAAATTGTCTATGTCACTTGAAATGAAGGACATTTGAGAAGTAGGCCTGTAGGCAAGATTCTTTGGGGTGGCTGAAGTGGGCTCTGCATAGGATCGGGGATTAGACACAAAGGTGGTTTTGTGACACCTTAGCAGACCTGTCCCCGGAGTAAGTGAAAGTAGCCCAAGGGGTCATTTCGACAACCAGCAACAGTCAGAGCACAGACTTTACCCCCTTCCTCTCACACATCCCTAATATCATGAGAGGGCATGACACAGAATAGACAAGGTATCTCCTTGTGGCTTGTTTAATTGGCTTTCTGGTTGCTTTGCACCACTGCAGTGGCCTAAAGCAGCCAAAACCAGGGCCAGAATCTAGCTTCATATCCATGAGTGCCCCATTAGCGCTAAAGGTGTTGGTTTAGCTGTAGTACTCCACAATGAGTGATTCTAATTCTCCAAATCCCACCAAATATCACTAAAAGAATCCATAAGATTACATTTCTCTGTGGTTGGGCCCCTCACCCCTTAACTTGACCCCTCATGACTAGGCATTTGGTAACAGCAGCCTTGCCTCAGTTTACCTTTGTATCAGTTCAGAAGTGTAGTGTGTAGCACTTGGCCTTTTCTTACAAATTCAGCCCTCCCTCTCCTCTTTTGGGCAAGAAAGGGGGTCTCAGCCCAAGGCTCCCATCACTAGCTTCCTCTCCCTTCAATGCCAGGGGAGAAACAAAGGAGTTGAAACAGAGACAAAAAATCCAAGTCCAACAGGCTTATTAGGAATGCCACCCGGCATCTGGGGCTTCAACAGTCTCTGCCCCCTAGGGTTGCCACCTCTGAGATACAAAGAGCTGGAAGATCCACCTGCCCCCCACAATCCACCACATACATTTCCCTCCCCCTCCCCCTCAGGGCACTTTCTCCCCATCCCACCTGCAAGTCAGGGCAGCAACCCCTGGGCTCCCCAGGCACCAGCCTCACTAAGCAGCATGTGTTACCAACCAGATGCACCCTGCTCCCATCCAGCAGCGACCCCTGCAGACACCACTGCCAGCCCTCATCACTGCTCCTGAGTGGTGCAGCCCCGTAGCTCCCAGACACTCTGGAGCCAGCTCTCCTTCTGCCCAGGTACCACGGGCAGCTGCAGTCATTCGAGACTGGGGAGCCAGCAGGAGCCTGGCTGACAAAACACAGGACTTTTAACTTCCCAGGAACATTCCCAGGGACAGCTACCAAAAATTCAAGAAGGGATGTGCGGGGCAACCCCAGGAAATCAGGGTGCCCCTCTTCCCTGGGGAGGGTGACAGGAAGGCCCAGGCCCACCCTCTCCTCTGTGTCTCACCCTCACAGACTTTGTATTAGGCAGTCATGAGCTAATTGCTAATTGCTTATCTACTTCCTACCTCTGGCCTTTGCAGGCATCTGCTGTGTGGCAACCCCCCACTGCACCCTTTTAACGGGAAACTGGTCTCTCTGGTGGCTTTTCCCAGGTGCCGCGGACCTACACAGCTAGGATTCGCAGCTTCTCTGGCTGCCACCCTGCTCTGCCTGGGTTGCAGCTTTTTATCCCAGCTGTTGCTAAGCAGCCATTTAGCTGCAGCTGGGGGGGAGGGACTACTTTCTTCACTCACTTTTTAGCATCCACTGCCATGTGGGCTCTATACACCGCAACACGCTTCCCTAACACATACCATGAGCCTCAGGCCCCATCTTATCATTCCCGATGAGGCTGCAATATGTTCTATCCACTGCTTCATGCTGTTATCAGGTAAGAGATTGAAACAGTGGGCATATACATAGGAGAGCAGAAGATACCTACATTCCTAACAGCAAATTCCCTTTGCCTGTTACCCTCCATGGATGTTTTGAGATGAAGCATGTGCACAGCCCCTGTTTTAAACGCACTGGGCAGAGGTAAAATGGCTTTTTCAGCTGTAACTGTGTTTCCTGACTTGTGGCGTGCCCAATCTTTCAACCCTCCTGTCACAGTAATAGTAGTCTTTTGTACAAATGTATATAACTAAATCCTGCCCCATGCTAGGAAGGTCATAAAGAGCTTCTGTCCTTACCAAAGAGGAAGAAAGGGTTCCTCCATAGTACACTGGAGAGGCCTATGAATCACAGACCTAAAAGGATCTGGTGCCAAGGAGAGTATCTAGGCCCTTCAGTTGCGGAGTGCAGAGTTGCTAAACCTTTCCACATAGACTATTCTTTATTTCAAGTCAAATATTTTCATGACCCATTTATTGTAAGAGTAAAAATAAAGGATAAGAGATTTTAATTATCAGCTCGTGTGTGTGCACGTGAGCTTGCAGGAGCTGACACAGAATAGTTGAAGGGTGACAGTGGGAGAGCGAGATGTTCTTTCCTTTGGATTGCAATGAAATTTTCAGTGCCTATCCCCCCTCCACCAATTGGCTTTCATGGTCCTCCTGGCCATTGTGACCCACCGGTCGAGAAACACTGACCTTGGGCAGATGCTGCCCTTTGAAGGCAGCGCTGGTCCCTGGATGGAAGGCTTACATATTGCTCATTCTACAACCATGCTACGATGCTCAAGCCTTGTGCTTGGAATCCTGCCCCAAACTGACAAATGTGCGAGGCAGAAGTCACAATAACTATCCTTGTGACAGGTCAGGATGTGGGCCATAGTCTGCACAATCCATCAATCAACAACATCTGTCGAGTGGCTGGCAATCTGTCCAGAGGAAAGCTGCTATAAATGCAAGATCATCATCCATGATGAAAAAAAAAATCACTTTTTTCACTACAAAACAGGATGGAAACACAATGCAAAGGGAAAAGTTAGCAGGTTGGTTCCTACTCCCACTTCCAGACATGCTGCCATGTCTAGTCTGTGGGGTTTAAGGCAGCTTGGCAGTCAATACACTTATGGTCCATCTGCTCACAGCAATATCCACAATGCACCAGGTTTCTAACTATACAATTCAGCAGTGCTACAGTGTTTATTGTTCAACGAGTAGATTGCTTTCCTACTACTTAATGCTGATTTGTAACCTCTCTCTCTCTCTCTCTCCAGTGCTGTTTTTAGGAAAAAGAATAAAAACAGTAAACAACTCCTCTGTACCACTGGTTTTGGTGCAGTGACTGTTGGCTACTGGTAACTTGCTGAATAAGGAAAGGATCTACATGTAGATTTGAATATGTGCCTAATCTGCCTAGGAAGAGAAACAAGCATTTCCCAACAGTGCATTTTATTTCCACTTGCTACTAAGTGTTCTCCCACATGCTGGTTCACATCTCTCTAAGACTTCAATTATTCTTCTTGAATCAGTCTCAAAGTGCACACCCTGACTGTCACACCAAACTGCATCAAATTCACAAGAACACTTTCATGCTTACACTTTAACTAGACTGTTTCTATGGTTATGACATATATTTTATTGCTTTCATTTAATTATATACTTGGCTCTTGAACACCCTATGTGATCTAGTCCCAGCATTACACTCCCAGCAGAAGGGTCTGATGACGTTACCAGAAGCTAAAGCAATCATCTTTGTACGGATGAAAAATATTGTGGGCTAAAAGAGATTCAGTAGTAAATGCCAAGGGCCACAACCAGTTTAAAAACCTCTGGCTTTCAGGACAATGGAAAGGTGAAAATCCTGAATCATCAAGCTCACAGGGTTTGTGGGGAAGCCCCATGACATTTTTATTGAATATGGGCCTGCTCCAAAGTCCATTCATGTTAATGGGAGTCTTATTGATTTCAGTGGACTTTGGATCACACTCTATGTCCCTACAAGGGGAGCATTTCGCAATCAGACCTTCTCAGAGCTTTTATATATCACAGCAATTAAAATTTTGGGTTGGAAAACCCCCCCACAAAATTTCATTCCAGTTTCCCATAGAGCTACACAGAGGCTGGATTTCCCCAAAGCTTGTCTAGCCAGACTGTTAGACCATACATATTGCACATCAAGGTTTGACTGTCTAATCTCATCAGCTACACGGACACCCAATGGCTGATTCCTAGCATTGCCTGATATATTGATCCCAGATCTGTCTCTGGGTTAAATTCATCCTGTGTGAAAGGTCAGTAGAGTTAGTTACACCAGGAGCCCTCAATACCTGTTCATTACAACTACAATACACACATTTTAGTGAAAAATTTTTAAAAGTAACTTGCCACTAAAAATGCAAACAGAAGCTCAGGAAAAGAGAATTCCTGCTGTCATGCTAAACTTCACAGCAGCAGCAACCTCCCTTTTGAGGGACCTGTACCATAACAGATGCAGGTCATGATTCTGATCTCACACTGGTGTCTTTGTATTCACATCAGTGGAATGGCTCTTGATGTCCCCTGGTGCATGCAGATCTGACCCCCTCTCCATCTCTGAGCAATACGTAGAGCCCTGCATGGATACAAAATGTGGATCTGCAGCCCATCCGCGATCTGCAAAAATGATCCGTGGATATTCGCAGATTTGCAGGGCTCTAGCAATAGTACTTACACAAGTGTGTATTTTAGAAACAGCACTAGTCTTCTGTAAAAGACAATTCAAACTTTTGTGGTAGGCAGTGCATTTCTGCCCCCCACCCCACCTTTACCTCATTTGTAATATGTGGAGCTCTGCAGCTGAAAATAGGGTGCAGATTCTCTGCCCTTTTCTGCTCCCTTTGCACAAAGAGAGCACACAGTGGTTGCAAGTCCCCTTCTGGGCACAGAGTGGGTAGAGCTGGTTCCTCCATCTCCTTCCCTCCCTCCATCACACCTGTGGTCGATTGTCCCTGGGGGACCATCATCAGCTGGCACAGATCAGAGCAGCCTCCAGGCCTGCACCAAGGACCAGGTCTGAAGCAAAGAACCACAGAGACAATCACCCCTAAGGCAGGTCTAAACTGGACTCTGCTGTATCAAAAGGGAGCTAAATGAAGCAGGGAATCTGGCCCAGACGCTGAGAACCACACGATGTCCTCACTCTGCCTGTGCATCTTCCAACTGGTTCTGACCTTGCAGTCGACTCCCATCTACCCCAGGCAGCAACCCCTGTACCCATCATGGCACCAAGGACATTCTTTGTGTGGGAGTGGCAGGGATGAGAACTGGAAAATGAATGGAGATGACAAGAGCCTAGCTGACTGGCCACCCGCACCTCACCCTGGCTGGTGGGCTTGGGGAGCTGGCTTCCCCTGCCACTGGATTGCCTGGCCATCTTAACTGCTCTAGGGGAGCAGCAGCTGCACAGCAGGCCAACCCTGGCCAAGATATCCGTGCGGTTCTTCATTGAGCCTAACCTGTCCAGAGGAGAAGGGCCAGTCTATTTACACGGCAGTGAAGGCAGTGGCATTTGATGTCATTTATGGAAAAGAATTGCATGGAACACCACAGAACTGGCAACCGCTGACGGTTTCTAAGGCGGATGAATGCCGTAGATGAATTGCATTTATCTTTTGATTTAATTTTTCAACAAACCTGGTGTTAGCTGCCTACTACTGTAGTGAATTCCTTCAAGCAGCTGAACCTAAAAACATTCCCTCAGTCATCTTCCAGCTCATATCACTGTGGATTGCGCATGCCGATCGTGGACTATACGTGCCAGATCTTAAACCCACTGGAGTGAGTGAGAGTCTTTTCATTGGGCTTAGAGTCCAATCCAACTTGGCCCTAAGAGTTTTGGGACATTCTAACTATATGGACATCAGCTGAGGCACACACAATGAGAAGAATAAATCAGGAAAGACATTTATGAGCATGATCCAGGAAGATTCAAATACACAGCACATCTCTAGAAAAAGGTATCTTTTCAGCTTGGGTTTAAAGTGTAAAACAAGACTGGAGAGGAAAGAAATGGGATAAATATCCATAATAGCACAGACCTGATATTTAAAAAAAAGAAAGTGAGGGCACTGAATCTTAAAGGAACATGTTTTGAAAGTAGGAAGCGAGTGCTAGGAGGTATCCTGTAGGATAAAATAATCCATGGAATTCACAGAAGGGGAATGGAGAGCATTTAATGAAAAGTGATTATAAGGCATGTAAAAGTAAAACATGAAGCACATATAAATGTTAAAATAATGATAAATACCACCTAACATTTACCTTTCACCCCAAAGCACATCAGACAGGCATATAAAGCAAGACAGCTCTGGGGTGAAACACAGAGACGGCTTAGCAGTGCGTACAATGGCTGAGGGCTGGAAATGAAGAGGAACCCTATTCAACTGAATGGGCAAGGAGAATTTAGGGAGACAATGTAATTATTCAAATTGGAATCTGATCGGGATACTTGAGATATCACCTCAGCTGCAAAGGCCTGGTACGAGGTAAAACATCAGGTGCAGAAGAGGACGAAGAGGATTATATGTTGACGAGCGTAGAAAGTCAAGTCACTGCACAGGCAGAAAGGAAGGCTGCACACGAGGTTAAGCTAAATAAGAAATTTTCAAGTGAATTAAAAAGAGGAGGTCAGGGAAGGAGATATATGGCAGTCCTCTAAGAGGTGGGAACAATAATTTATTCAAGAGAGGGGAGGAAATGCTGTAATTCAAAGCGTGTCATAGCCAAGAAGCCAAGTGTAAAGTTCACCAATGACACATTCTGTCAGAGGAATTTGAAAGAAATACATTTCACCAGGTCAAAACATAAAAACGTAGCGGCTGACTTATAAAAAGCCATCAGCTTGTAACTGTTTGTAAGTGAAACCTTTGTCTGTGGCAAGGGAACGTGGAGCCGGCCAGGTTAGGATGAGGTAGTAAATAAAGTCTCAAGCCCTAGATGAAGGGAAAGATAAAGAGCTAAACGTGTCATGTACAAATTGAACTGAAAGGTTTAGGCCTAGCTGAAAGATTCAACGCAACGAAGAGAAAAAACTCCCTCTCACAGGGAAAAGCAATAGCAGGGGGAGCACCACACAAACAAGGGGACTGCAAAAAGGCAGTGCACATTGGCAATTCTGCACTCTCTGGCGCGAGAGGAGGATATATCCAAAGAGCGCAGAAGAACACTGGGCAGCTGTTTGCTGCAAGGTAACCCTAATCTTTACAGAGATTGGTGATAACTCCTAGTTCGTATGGAGGACTTTTCAGCCAAAGCTCTCAAAGCACTTCTCATATGAGGGCAGTATCATTACCCGCATCTTGCAGATGGGGAAACGGAGGCACGGGGCAGTGAATTGGTCACCTAGCAGGACAGTGGCAAAACCACAAAGAGAGCCCAGGTCACCTAAGTCCCAGTCCAGCAAGGTAACCCTGTCTCCACTTAAGCTTCTCCTTGATAAACCCTGGTGCTGTATTATGCCGGTATTGGGGAAATAAGAGCGTTATACATAAACCGACAGTAACCAATGGAAGCTGGAAGTGGAAACAGCCTGAGGAACTGGTCTTTGCTGGAATGGCTTAATGCCATCATGGTATCTGTCCGAAACATAAAAACTAGGGCCCCATTTCTGCCAACACGTAAGCAGGGGAAGGGTTTTATGTAAGTGTCCCAGTGCAATCACTTACATTACTTGCACAGGTAAAGTTACTCTCCCGGGCAATTGTTTTCAGGACTGGTACCGTAGTATGAACACAACTGATCGTAGATATAGGCTTAATAAAAGATGGTGCCTATATTTATCCTATAGAGACAATACTAGAGATTGGGTGGATCTGAATGAGCCAGTATAGCCAGCAGGATTACTATACTAAGGCACTTTCGCTGTTGATCCATAACCCGTCCGTTCCAAGACTCCCACTGACTTCACTGGGTTTTGGATCAGACCCTATCTAACAACTGGTGCTGAAATTAAGGAACAAAACCATGTATAAAGTTTTCTTTTTGTCCATTTCATTTTTTATGATCTTTAAATACTTAAGGAAAATTAGTTCTGCCTAAAACTAGGAAGTGATTGCAGCAGGGACCCTTGCACACAAACCATTTTCAGTAATGGACAAATCTAAGCCCTTATCCATTGAGGAAACTCTTTGCTTTCTGCTCCCCCACTCAAGATGGTCAGCTTCGGTTTCTAACAAATGCATTCAGAACCAAAAAACTCCTCAACATCCAGACAGATGGACATTCAGTGCTCATAAAAATGCTGATAAAAAATGGAGTTATTTAGACACACACATGCACCTCTCTCTCAATTTCCTGAGTTAGAAGCCAACCCTCTTTGCAGAGGATATCATAAGTAAGCAAAGATGGTGCATAGTTGAATTAATTTCAGCTTTGCATTGCAGTGTCTAAGAGGAATTCTAATCAATATAGAGAGCATTCAGCTAGCTAAACAGAAAGCACATCTCATACAAAGCTGAACATTTCTCTCCTTGTCATACAGAATTATCTTAATTATTGTTTCAAGGAACAGCCTCACATGGAATCATCTAGTAGTCCAAAATGCGGCTCAGAAACTCATCACTGGAATAATTTATGATTTTTTCTTCCTAGCATCTTGGGCTTGTTTGATATGCTTGCCATTTCTCGCTGACAGGGAGGTCGATTAAATCACATTTATATTGTAAACGTATGCATTGCTTTTTACCCTAGGCGGTGGATGAAGAGATACAGGACCCCATGGGAAAAGCAAGCCAATCCACTTTCATATTGCAAATTTCTGCTGGTCGGAAGAAATGAATGGTTGCCAGGGAGAGCTGGGAATTACTTGAGGATGCAAAATGTTATTTTAGAATTCTTTTGAGAGAGGCTTTTCTCTCCCCCCACCACACCATTTTCACATCTTCTGCTAATGCAGTTCACATCAGTTTCTATGAAAACACTGAAGGAATGCACTTCACCAACATTCTTCAGAGGATCTGTATAAATCAGGCTTTTACTCTGCCTGTATAAAGCAGGCCATTTCTTTACTTTAAGGGGGGTGGGAGGGAGAGAAAGAGATTTGTAACATTTTCCAATGCATTATGTCTCCCAAATACTGCTCAAGATGGAGAAGGTCACCACATGATTTGGAACTAAAAGAAAGTGTTAAAATTGGGGAGGGTAAAAGGTCATTGCCTAGAGCCATGGAAAAATGAGGCTGCAATATCATTAACCTAACCAAACTAATTAGGAAACATTCAGTTTTCATAAATTATGCAAGGCACTCAATTGATATTTTTTCAGATTCCTACCATAACATAGGTAATTAGGGGACATTTACAGCCACCCTGTAACCTAATAAAACAACTTTTTCATTAGCATGAAACCTTCCCTCTCATACTCCCATACCTATAAGAGAGCGAACAGAATTATTAGAACCTATGAAAGCTATAGGGAAACTCATTCATCTCTGACCAGGATCATGTTGCTATTTCCTCCCCATTTAATGAACTAACGAACAATCAAATGACTAGGTAAATAACTGACCCTACACGTTACACGTGCTTTCTGCTGGAGTTTCATTATGGCAACCTGTTAGTGAAATTGGTTTGTTTTTTGGACTGCTTTCCAGGGATCAGGCACAATTGACTTCCAATCCATTCACAGAGTCATTGCTAGACTGAAGCCTTAGCCATTTTGCTGTCAACCCCCTCAGGATAAAACATTCTCCAATATCAGTCTGGATTCCTGTTTCCAATGAAAACAGGGAGATTTCAAACTAAACAGTCCTAAATTCAGAAATTTTGCATGTACTTATATTTTTTACAATGCATAGATGCCCAAGTTATTTAGTTTTGCATCCACAACAGCTGCTTTTGAATTGTATTTTGCAGAGCTGGCCCCAAAAACCCAAATATCAGTGGACCAAAAAATGGGAAGTGGGGACAGGTTTACATAAAAAATTAAATGACAAAATTTTAATTCAGAAAATTTCAGCCAACTCTAGTGCTTGGGGCTTTTCTGGCTTATGTATTCAAGTTCTTCCTCACCTTCAGATCTTCTCTATGTACAATTTTAAAAGATGATTATATATCTGATCCAACACCCTCTGAAGTCAATAGAAAGATTCTCTCCACTGCCCTCTAGATGTACTGTAAGAAATACAAAAACACATCCTTATGCAGGAACAAGGTTTTGATAGATGAGTAAAAGACTGAGGATTTTAATATATAGTCATGGAGATTCAGCTGGTAGACAATAAAGCATGAGCATGATAAAGCATGAGCACGAACTCCAATATAATGGACATTTCCTAAAAGAAGGGGAAAATATATCAGCAACAGAGACATCACTGTCCATCATTTTCCCTCCAATGAGTTGCAGAGCCACAGATATACATTGTATAGGTCTTACAACAAAAAACATCAATTTTGCCTTTGCAACTTCTTGAGGTTTTTGGTCTTAGCAAACACTGAAATTGTTACCAAAAATGCCTCCAAAAAACGCTACACATTGCTACTGAAATATTGGCTAATTTCACGAGTGATGCTGAATGCATACAGTTCTCTAAATTGGTGACGACATATACAGCAAAAACAATTAGGGTGAGAGTCTAATTCCCTAATAATTCAAGTCAATAGAGCGAAAGTGAATCAATGGGAACTATTCGGGAAGTAAGTGTCTAGAAAGAGTGACATGATAGGAGCAAGGTTCTCAGAATCTGGCCCTTAACAAAATAGGCAAAGAAAAACAATCCGTTTTCCTATGAATATTTTCTAAAGTGAAAAGCAAACATTTTTATCCACCACTACAGTGGCTGATTTCAATATTAAATCAGGCCTAAGATTTTATCAGGCTGAGGATTCTCCAGCAGTTTCTTTTTGTGGACCACCTTGAACGACCCTCTCACAAATCTCCTCTCCACATCCCAAGCCGCACTCTAGTTGGCTCTCAAAGGTGTGTCATCTTGCAAACCACAAATAAGGGCTCCACAGTCTAAAGTTTGAGAACCACTGTAGAGTCTCCCAAAAGGAAGAGGTGAAAGCCCCATCCTTTGGGTCATTTAAAGCTATGAGTAGGGTAGACAACGCACTAGACAATATATGGACAGTAAGAATTGTGCACTGGCAGGGCAGTGGATTGGATTATCTGATATGCTTTCATCTTCTATCATGTTTTATGAAAATTAAACTATTACCACCCAAACCTGAGGTCATCGTATTTTAAAAAAAGCAATTTCCTGGAATCATAAATACTTGAGAACCTTTCCCCTCCTCCCCCACACATATGACCATGCTATCACTCTGCTAACACTCCCACCATGAATCAAAATAAAACCTACATGGTTTCCCTCCTCTTTGCCAGACTTAACCAGTTATCACTAGCTGAGGCCTGATTCTGCACCACTGGTGTCCATGTGAGCTGGATTAGCCCCTTATACATCTACACTCATCTCGAGGCATGAGATAATTTGCTGACGTGATCTGTACAGAAAGCAGCCCGCATAAAATACAGTGTAAAATATACTCTTTATATATAAACACCTGCATTTTCCCACTAAAAGCATTTGCTTTCTCTATTTTTCTTATGTAAAATGCATAGCGTGCTGTGAATCTTGTGATTCACTTTACATTTAAATATGTAGACTTCTCAGTCTTTGAAAGCTGCTTTTTCCATAAATGACAAGAATGCCACTGATAAGAATACACGGCGTCAGTAGGAGTAAGTAGAGAAGACAAAGTAACAATGCAACATCCTCAACTGGAGTAACTCAGCATAGCTCCATGGCCTTCAACGGGAGGCAGTGAGGTCTAACGGATAGGATGCCAGACTGCCAATCAGTTAACCTAGATTTTAGTCCTGCTTCTGCCTGTCAGTGGCTGTGGAACCTTGGCCAAATCTCTGTACCTCTTTAAGCCTGTTGCCTCTGTTCTCCTTTGACTTGTATGTGCTTTCGGGCCAGGGCACTGTTTGTACATTGCCCCGCACAGTGGGATACCAGTCTTGGTTGGCATCCCTGGGTGTTAGCATAAAAGCGTCAGGAAAATTCAAGACTTTAATGGCACCGTTGCCAAGTTGTGTCCCACTTTGCCTGTTTCAAGTACTCCTGTTGAGACTGCACAGGAGATTTTCCAGATCACATCATGGGAAGCTGTTAGGGAGATTACAGGGTTGGCCATCTGGTGTTGTGCTCATGGGTACTTTTTCAGTACCTCAGCAATTCATCCGTTCAAGATAGCACACTTGTGAGGCAAGGAAGTGTTGTCCCATTTTACAGAGTGAGAAATGACATAGAGAAGGCCTGATCTACTATCAATTGAAATGAATCAAGAGACTTTCACTGTCATCAGTGGACTTGGGATCGCACTTACCCAAAGAGTCACAGGAAGTCTGTGACAGAGCTAGGAATTAAACCTCTATCACCAGAGTTGCGGTCCAACATCCTAACCAAAAATATTGAACCATAAAATATACTCCAACTGAAGTTTTAGATGAAATTCTGGAGGAAGATTCAAGTTAGTTCTTATTCAGAGCTCAGTCCTGCAACCCTCACTCATCTGAGGAATCCTTCGAGAGAGAGGGTTGCTCTTGTGACTAAAGGTTGCAGGATATGGTCCTTTATTAGTATGAATTCACACACACACCCCTTTTTCCAGCATCTAAGTAAGACAAATAGATTTAAGTTGTATTAATTACTGTCCTCATTATGACTTTTTCTACCAAAACAAGATATCCTAATTGTAAAACAGATGAGAGATGGCGGCATCTTGTAGTAATTTGACCTTTTCAGCATGTCATGTTGTGACCTCCTGTCCATTCCATCTGCTCATTGGACACTGCAGGGAGGAACAGAATAGTCATGCACAGCTGTAACTAGGATGCAAGGCAGCACAAACTGAACTCACTGTTGACAGACTGTAAGTCTATATGATCCTCGGAACACCTCATTAAAAATCCTATTTAGGTCCTCTGTCTTCTCTGCTAAACTGATGAGACCTAGCCAGTTTTGATACTATTAGAACATTTATGTTAATAGTAGCAAGATACATTTTTATGAAGATACTACAATCTCTGCTGGAGATCTCATTGACAGATCAAGCTTCTTTCATGGAAAGTGACAATGGATTACCATTCTGGGCAGCACTTTGCAACAAGCAACAAATCATATTTAATTTCTTGGATATCCATTATCACAACATTAATCCATCTGGCATTAAGGAGAGAGTAATATGCAAGCCTATTGTATTTCTCTTGTCATTTAGTCTAATTCTGGAATGGCATTTCAAACCTTTTCAACAGAGATCTCCAAGTATAAACTTTCATAGCACGTAAAATAGAATATTAAGCTGTCACTAAAGCCTGACATGATAGCAGACTTGTTTCTGGGCCAGAAGACTAAAGACTGAGGGCTAAAATCTCACCGATGGGACTTGTGTTTATACATAGTGTCCTGCTGTGTGGTAATGGTATCCTTTGGATACAATAAGCCAAAGTGCCTTCAGCCCGCCCCAAAGATGTCCACATGTAAGTCAAAGACCACGTGGCACTTAATCTAACTCTAGTCTCTTGGCCCACTTTTCTCCTCAATAAAAACACACGCCAACATCCTAGGCTTTGTGTAAGCTAATGCTGCAGAGCACATGCAAGCTTTCTACAGGCAGTGTCGAGTGGTCATCTACAGGCAGGCATTTGCAACTGTGGCCGGGGAAGCAAAAGTATCTAGAGCTTATGCTGGCCATTTGCACTTTGCATAGCGGTACTGTGTTGGCCTCCAGGGTTGCTGAATTACCCTATCTAACTCACTTACAGACTGGGAGACTGAAAGACCAAATAAAAACCTCTACCGTAAGTTTACATTGTGCAAAGACTTATGCACACCTGGAATTTTAATTTTTAGCAGGTGCATAAGCATTTGCAAGACTGGGGACTGAGAGACTAAATAAAAAAGTGAAAAACACAGTAAGTCACAGACAATTCCCACAAAGGAGGACAGAACAATATAGGAAGGATTTACAGTTACTGGGCCAGCTGCCCTTTGTCCTTTTCCTGGTCTCTTGGACAGTGAACCCCTTCAGATGTCAGGCTTTATGTCTTTTCCTATCATAGGGTAGGATTCCTCAAGTTCCCCACTCTAGACAAGGCCTGGAGCTACAGAACCCTGTGTATCAATCATATCTACCTAGCAGGTCCAATGAGCTCTAACACCTACAGTTCTTCCCTTTGGGAGTTTCTGACCACAGGCATTCAGTGACCATTCAGCCTTCTTAACAAAAATGTATGATTTATTTTAAGCAAAACCACACAGTCTACATGCATGTCTAGCTTACCAAAAGGTTCACCATTCCCCGATGGTAACCTAGCCTGGTCTAACTTCTTCAGACACTGCTGGCAGTGGCCAAAGGCCAAGAGCTGTAAATGGTGCTAAACAATTCAGTAAGCACCTAGTAATGGGAGGAGTTTAGGAGCGAGAAGGAGAAAATCAGAGTAGAGGAGCAAGAGGGAGCAAGATTATCGTAGGTCTTGAAGATGAGTAGTTTGACTCTTATAAGGCAAGAGACAGGAAGTCAATGGTGGGATGCAAGAATTGTATGATACTGGGGTGACCAGAAGAAGTTTCACAGCCTTGAAGACAGGAAGGATAGCGGTATCTGGATGGCAAATTGAAGTTCAGTCTTTGAGTCAGGTTGAGTTTGAAGTGATGGAACATTCAAGAGGAGATGCCCAACATATAGTTAAAAATACAAAACCACTAAGAGAAGGAGAGTGGGTGGTTGAAAGGCAGCTCCACAAGCAGAACATACACAAATCACTGGCTTTACAGAAATACATGAAACAGCACATGTGTATCCACATGGAAAACCTGATGATGATGTGGCCATCAAACCAAATCAGCTATCCCTTCTTTTAGCAATATCCCAGTATTCTGGCATCTTTAATTTCAAGTTTGAGAGACAGTTACTCCCTTCTAATTGTTCTATGGCTAACTAATTTACTATTAAATATGTAAATAATTCCAAAGCCAGATAGAATTAATAATTAATAAACAATTAAGTTAAAATTAATTCTCCCATGTCTGATTTTCTTCATTTAAAAAAAAAAATACATCATCCACAGTGGAAATGAAAATGGTTCAAGCTGTTTTTCACTGGCTAAATGTTTTCTATGATGTTCTCTGTATGCCAGTTGCTAAATCTCATTATTATTATTTTAAAATAAGATTAGCAAAAAATAAATTCTGCTGTTAAAAAACCTGATTCATATTTCCCTTTGTTTACAGGTAATTAGGTAATTTTAAAACAGCACATTTGGAGAAAGAAATTAATTAATTTGAAGGGAAAAAAAAAGAGACCAGGGTGAGATTGACTCATGTTGCATGAACAGGTAGTAAAAGGCATTCTCTTCTGGGTACATGCATGTGACTCCAATTTAAAATAAAATGATACCTAAAAATATTGAATCCTTTCAACGTTCAAATCACTGAGGCATTTTCTAATGAACTCTCACAGGATTCCTGTGAGGTAGGTGGGTAAGTATCATTATTCTTATGTCACAGTTGGAGAAACTGAAAGCAGGTGTGACCTCATGGACTCAAAATGGTAGAGCTGGGTTTAGAATTCAGGACTTTCTGGCTGAAGCAAGATCTGCTGTAGTGCTTACAATAACTTGAGAAGTTATTGGTACTCAGTCATGATTTTTCTTGCTCCAAAAAGCAATACGAATACCTCTTGTGGCAAACGGTCAGCTTCTCCCTACTGGGTCTCGCACTTTTGCCTGTCGCAGTGGGCCAGAGCATCACTCATTACCCCATCTTCCTAGGAAGGGGGGTAGGAACCCGGGCCCTCCCGCTCCTCCAAGTCCCAGCGCAGGGCCCTATGTGTAGCAGCTATGTGCTGCTGGCACCGTACTTGCAGCTGCACTCTTTTCCCCTGGGCTATTTTCCCTCCTTTGTCCTTCTGTCTTCTTGAGCCCAGTACATTCCTCAGGACTCCGCCTCTCTTCCACACACCACTGTACTCCGTCCTGCTTCTCTTCACAACTCCACACACCACTCTACTCCTTCATCTGTTCATCATCACACACCTATTCCTTCAACTCCCACCCCCTCTCTCAGGAGTACTTGCTGCTATTAAAATTTAGTAGGGAAAACGCCAGATTAGACAGGTAGCAAGACACCCGGATTCTTTTACAAGGATTCCAAGACCGATGGGAAAGAACACCCCAGGTTGAATCAATTAATAGCTTTATTGACGAAAACACAAACAAACAAGACAATTAACAATACTTCTTACAATCAAACAATTTGACAATTAACACTTACACTGATCAATACTATTTATGGGGGCTTCTCTATTGATTATCCTTATCCTCGACAGATAGACACTGGGACAAGTCTTTTAACTTATACACAACTTACGCTTGATCCTTAAACCTAAACAAACCTAACTGTTTCCCTTAATTTTCTATTAACCTTTATTCCTTATAAGCACTTTAGCACTTTGCCTAGGGGAGACGTGCTTCGCAGATCTCAATTAAATCCCCTCGATTCCCTGAGTCCACAGACTCCTGAACTATCGGGATGCTATACTCACGGCCAAACTCTGTCTCAACCTCTGGTCTGGATCCTTGCTTCAAAACCCTCATCCTCGACAGGTGGTCACTGGGATCAGGAGCTCGCAAGCTTCTTAGCGTTGGTGTCCTCTCGCTAGCCTCGAGTAGATACTCCCCTCCTGAGCCGGGCTGCAGTCCACTGACCCCCTGTCTGCTCTGAGTATTTATTTACTTTTCCGAGCACTCTGTGGTCAAACAATTTTACGTAGTTTAGCTATCCTGCCTAATTTTACATAGTTTAGCTATCCTGCCGAAGCCTGCCTCAGCACATCCGGTGTTCTGTGGTTGCTTGCCCCCAGTAGTTGACGTGTGGGTGAGCTTATACGCTGAGCATATTTTTGTTCTACTCTTGCTCAACCATTTTAGCTCAGTCATTGTTCTATTTGAGTTTTCTATGCAATTTGGTCAATCTCTCTATTTTGCCAGGCTTTGCATTTTATCAGGCCTGCTGTTCAATTTCAATTAAATCATGGAGTTGAGGGTTTTTACAGGCACCTGGGGGGGGTCTTAGTTGGTGTCAGCTGACCCTAATTACCCTCTAATGACTGGGTAGTCTACAGGGAATAAAGCCCAGATAATTCTAGAATTTACATACCGCCCTTTCATAACTTTCCTACTGCCCTCGCTCTACCACACTTTATAGATGACCAACGCAGGGTAAGTGACCCAGTAATGCTGGTCATGTAGCCAAATTAAGAGAACATGTAGTTCTGAGGCTTTCATTCTGCTTCCACCAGAGGTCATGAAAGAAGGATTAGATACAAGATTCTTCTTTATCCTGATCCTCTTTTTTTTCATTGGGTGACCCTCGATTCTTGTATTACATAAAGAAGTAACTAATACTTCCTTATTCACTTTCTACACACCATTCATGATTTTATAGACCTTTATCATACCTCCTCTCTTAGACACCTCTTTTCCAAGCTAAATAGTCCCAGTCTTTTTAATTTCTCCTCAGCTGGAAACCGTTCCATACCTATAACCATTTTTGTTGACCTTCTCTGTACCTTTTCCCATTCTAACACATCTTTTTTAAATGGGAAGGTCAGCACTGCATATAGTATTCAAGGTGTGGTATATCATGGATTTATATAGAGCCATGATGATATTTTCTGTCTTATCTATCCCTTTCCTTATAGTTCCTAACAGTTAGCTGTTTTGACTGCTGCTGTACATTGAGCGGATGTTTTCACAGAACTATCCATAATGACTCCAACATCTCTGTCTTGAGTGTTAACAGCTAATTTAGAAATGACCATTTCGTACGTATAGTTGGAATTATGTTTTCCAATGTGCATTACTTTGCATTTATCAGCATTGGATCATCTGCCATTTTGTTGCCCAGTCACAGTTTTGTAAGATTCCTTTGTAATTCTTCATAGTCTGCTTTGCATTTAATTAGCTTGAGTAATTTTGTATCACCTGCAAACTTTGCCACCTCACTCTTCACTCCTTTTTCCAGATCATCTATTAATATGTTGAACAACACTATGCTAGTACAGATCCCTGGGGGACAGTACTATTTACCTCCCTCCATAACCATAACTTGGTTAAATAGGGCTAAAGCCTGAGCTCATTAACACCTAAGTGGTTTGCATAGAAACTTTACAAGAATACACACAATGATTCCAATGCTTCAGCCTGGAGTGATTATCCCTTAACCCATGGGCTGGAGTAGGCACTTGATAACCTGGTCCATCAGATGAACACCTTCATTAAACCATCACTGAGAGTGGGTAGGAACATGTTTGGGCATGAGACAACTGATATTTATGCTCATACCACTTTTCTAAAGAGCACTTCCAAAACAACATACAGCACAGCAAGATGATATGTAATGTGAAGGTGCAGAGTCAAAAACTCACCCACTACTAATTTCCCATGCCTTCAGGTACAGTCTACAAAGATGATAGAAGAGGAAAGCCAGACATGTGAAGGTAACTCACTAGCATGACAAAATAAAACCACCCCAACCACCACCAACCCTATGATATTAACAAACTAGAACACAGACATTTTAGTGTCCAAATGACAAAGCCTACCAGGGAGCTCTGTGTAAATCATCATGCTTGGTTGTGCTTGAAAGTCAGTCATCATTTCAAGACCATCTTGGTTAGTACAGAAACAAAAAGAAAATCTGAGAAATCATTAACTTCAGAAGTTCTTAGAAAGTCTCTTATGTCTTCACGTGTTGAGGGGCATGTCTTATCTCTCTTTCTTCATCATTTATTATTACAATTTATACTATGTCACAGTATAGTTTATCATTAGACTGACATTCTTGCTGGGAAATACCAACTACCATTTAAGTACAGCACCAGCACACACACACGCGTGCACACACACACACACAGTTTTGAAAATTCAATTGGTATAAGTTAATATTCCTATATTTACCTCAACTCTTATTTATGATCAGTGACAGCCATTTTCCTTTAATAATCTTACTATTCAGCTCACAATGTACAGCATAACAGATATTTTTCAATAATAGTTTCCTGGTAGAGGATTGCAGATCCACATTCGGAACATGAATTCTGCAGATTCGCTACATTTTGCTTAAACAGTTTTCACCATCATAGGACTATTGCATGTGGTCTTAGTCCTAGCTGGCAATTCCCACAAGGGCAAATTTAAATCAGAAGCATCTACAGACCTATATATAGTTTTAAGATGCTGCATGCTAACACCCTAATCTAGAAGTCAGTTTCTGACAGTCTGATAAGGAAACACTGAACACAAAGATAATTTAAGTTAGGCATGACCACCTTCTTCTCTAATGCAACCATGAAATGCTTTCATTGTTGATGGACTGTTGATATGCCTCCTGAGTTGTAGTTCCCAGTGGAATGGGCATTCAAATGAATGAAACATATCAGGGTACTTAGACTGGATAAGTGTATTTCCTGGATGTACCTGGTGGAAGTCTATCAGCATTAGAGAGGTTAATTAGTCAACTGAGAGCTGGAATCTCAGACTAATTTTTGCTGTCAGGGATATTGATAGATTTTTCGAGCCTTAAACCAACAATTGGTGCAAAAGATCAACTCACTAATGATTGTCAATTAGTTGTGTGACTGTTGACTTCATTTTTCTGCCTTTGGAAAACATGTCAGACTCATTCACCAACAGCCTATGCCACCTGTATTTTGCAGCTGTGAAAATATGGATATTCTAAATAAGTCCCCAGAGATACAACATCTAAATGGGTTTTGTTTGAGGGAAGAGGTTTTGGTAGATTGCAAATGCCTTATCATTCTGACATTATTAACTGTGTTCATTTCTGTAGAAAAACAGTGGAATGTTCATAACTGCAAACTAATCTAAACATTTCTGGGGACACATTGATGCATTCCCTGCTCAGCTAGCTCCATGTAAATTTGTCACTCAGGAATTATAACAAAAGAGGAAAGGCACAAACCCCAAAAATGAAGGAGATCTCCTACAACAAAGTTTTGTTAGAAATGAACACTACCAAAGTGTTTGAAGCAGACCTGATTCCATAAAGACAAAGGATATAGTTATTTCACAATTTAGAAGTTAAATTTAGACCTGCTTAATGCTGTTATGTGCATGAGAGAAAGAATGTGTGTGTGATATACTGTAGCATCACAGGCATGCTGTTTTCTGCAGTTGTTTTCCTCAGGATATTAGCGCTAGGAGAGCTTATTAGTATCTTGTGTGTTGTGCATGCAGAGAATCAAAGCTAATACTGATATATGGGCCTGTTTACCAACAAAGATAACTTCCAAAAACAGAGTATGAAATTCCATTACATAACTAGGCAATTAATGCCACGATTCAGATGACTTTGTGCACATGCATCTTGTTTTAAAAATATGTTTATCAGACCTTCGAATTAAACACTACGTGATGGAAACAGAACAAAATTTGCTCTGTTAGATGCATGTGATCCCCATGGGATTCAATTCAGGTTGCACGATGGGCGTTCTGTGATTGTAACTGAAAACAAAATCCACCCCACATACTGCATTTAGGCCAAGTTATTATATTAGAGGCATTGTGAGCATCTAGTAAGTGTTAACAAGCGATGGGAACCTTAAAAGGCCCAAATTACGGAGGATTTCAAGTATTTTCATTTCTCTTTAATTCCTTTGTAATTGAATTTAGTTCTTACGCAACTTGAATTGTCAGGTTTTCAGCTTGAGAGCAGCACTAGCAATGGTGGGGTTAACAGAGACGCCACGATAAGGGAACAGAAGCACTCAGGAAAGTGAGAAAAGAAAATCAGGTCAAAGAATCGTACCGTCATCCCAATTCAATGCACCACTCCCAGCAGTCAGTTTGGCAGACTAAAGCTTTCATAAGGAAGATCGCGTTCCTGTGTGGGGCTCCAAAGCACGGGCAGGAAAACTACACTGAATAGCGCAGCAGCCGTAACACAGCACAGAGGAGCATTTTCAAAACCGCCCTTAAGCATATGTCAGACCATAGTAAACATAGCGTCTCGTCTAAACCAACCACAGTAGTGCCAACTTCCCCAAACTGCCTAAACAACGGGCTGCAAACTTATCCTCTGTGGAACACCTGAAGGAGTGAAAGAATAGTTCATTCTCAATAGCCACGTGAGAAGGTCTTTGGATTTTTACACTTCTTTCATCGTTAATAAACTAGGATGCTATTGGCATCCCAGATACGGAAACGTGTCTACACCACACGCCTTTAAGCTGGCAGCGTCCCTTCTTGGAGATTATGGCGCTTTAAAGGACTACACCCGTGTTGGGGGTAGTCCAGAAGTTTCCCAGCTTACCACCCCTGTGGTTGCCTCAAACAGACATGTCTCAGTTGGCACACCACCTCCCTAAGTTCCCTAGTGAGTGCAAGAAATGCAGTCATGTAACAAGCTGAAGCATGGAGTCTTCTCCCTGTTCTCTAGCTCCATCCATCAGTGCTGTGGGAGGTGGAGTGAGAGGGCCTGAACGCCTTCCCCTCTGCTGCAAGAGACTAGAAACACTGTGATGCTAGTCAGTGTTCCTCGCATGCACATGGGTATAATGAATGCAAGCCTCCCTAGCTCGGGAGGTGCACAGTGAGGCAGACTTTTCCGATCTCCCCTACCTTGCTAGCTTGCACCTGGGACATACCAGGGTACAATCCAGACCAGTGAGTTGCTGTGTCGCCCCTGTCCTCTAACACAGGGTGCCCTTACAATGCCTTGCTACTGTAGTTTCCAACCTGGACTGCTCACAAATAGCCTCCAGCACTCCCAGCTATGTCCGTTAGTGTGCTGCAGCCAACCAGCCACACGTGGGCTCTTACCGCCCTTAACGATTACCTCAGGGTGACCCTAGGACATTCCAATCCCAGATTTTCCCCCAGAAACTCATGCCCTGTACTGCCCAACCCTCTCCTGGACAGTACAAGTATATTGCTTCTGTTATTCCTTTCAGGGAACAATACACTCACAACTTGTCACCCCAAATGGAGTTACCCTGACACTTCAACTTGAACACACAGAATTACATAAAACATGTTTATTAAGTACAAAGAGATAGCTTGTACAGGCATAAAAATCAGAAGTGGTTACAAGAAAAACAAAAATAAAATGTTTGCTGGTGCCTAATAAATTATATATTAGTTTCAGTAACACACTGTACCCCTGTGTACACTGCTGTATACTGTGATTTGTGTAGCATTCATGTTAACCCTTATAGTGTAACTGTGCGTTGTCTAATGCAAAGTATGTCATGGAAAGTGTTTTTGGAATGCTCATGATGTAGTGAATATTATGGTTATGGTAGCATGTTTCGTGCAATATCATACATACTCGTATGTGCAGATGTGAAACTGCTATGTCATATCCCCACGTCTCACATGGCTTGGATAGATGCAGACACACACAAAGCTTTGGTACCATGCCCAGCAGAGGCATGCATACAGGAACAAAAGACTGGCCTAAACACCTTTGAGCACTTTGGCTCAAGAGGGAAAAATCACTGCCCATTGCCAGACGTGGACCATCACCTCACCACGGTGGAGGGAGGGAGAGGACAGTTAAGAAAACTTGTTAAAAAGGAAGAGGCATCCTTGTCTCAGGGCTCTCCCCTAGAATCTATCTTCCAAGCAACATCTAGGACTTGCACCTACCCACGGCAGGAGGTGGTGGGGGGGGGGCTGGTTGCAAGAGGCATCACAACCAGCTGTGGGTAAGCTGACATCACAGAAACTATTGAAATATTAAGTCTAGTTTAGCATGTGATTTATTACTGTAGTTAATTGTGGTCAAATCTCTTCATTAATATTTATCTGATTTATAATCACTTAAAATCTTGCTGTAACCAATAAACTTGTTTGTTTTATCTAAAACAGTGCATGCGGATTGAGTGTGTGCAGACACTTCCCTGGGAGTGAAAGAGCTGGTGCATATCAATTTCTTTGATAAACTGAAGGACAAATGTAAATGAGCTTGCAGGGGGCAATGTACAGCACTAAACCCTGCAAGACGACAGTTCCCAGGGTTGCATCTGGGATCAGGGGCGTTTGCTCGGAGTCTATCCCACGAGCAGCTGGCCAGAGTGTTCCTTCAGTAGGTCAAGGACCAAGTACTCACAAGAGACCAGGTGTGGGATGACCCAGAGTGAGTGGGTCATACAGCAAAGCAGAAGTACATTGTGGCCCAGGAGCGAGGAATTGAAGTGACCCAGCTACACACCAGCCCAGATTGCAGGGGCGGACCATCACCGTTTCAAAGCAAAATTCTCTCACCACATGATTCAGCCGATTACTGACTAAACTCGCAGATCAGGATTCCTTCTCCAGATGCCAATGGCTGCTTCCTTTGCCTCTTCAGGGGCAGTGAAGTCAATGGTCAGGGAGAGAGACGGGTCCCTTGCAGTGTTGTCCCTCCTCTTTATAATTTCAGTCGCCCTCTTGGAAAATGTTTGCAGTTGGGACTGGGAAATGTTGCCAGCAGGAGACAAAGTCAATGTGGAAGAATAGTCCCTGCTGGGTGTTACTGGTTTTTTGTTTTTGCTAAAAATGTAAATTTTTGTCCCTTCCCTTTTCCTGCCAAAGAACGGCTACTGGGCAGGTAATGGTTCAATCAGCCTTGCGCACACCGGGCTAAAGTGTCATCTTAGTCTTTGATTCTGGGGAACTGGTTTGGCCACAGACTTATTTGGAAAATATACTTTTAGTCGTCATCTAATCTTATGTTTATAACTTCACATATAGCACTGGGATGTGTATTTTGCCACTATCGATCAGCAAATTATGAATTTTTCAATGATATCACAAGCCATGGCTTATACAAAAGTTATTACAATAGTGTGTAGGGTGTGAACACAGGGGTATATTCTGTCCCACTAGGTAAGGCACAATCACAATGGGACACTACACTTTTCCAGTCACTTACAGATATCTGTAGATAAGACATAAAATGTATATTCTACAGTAATTAGTACAGAAGGGTAAAAACAAGTGTGGTTTAAGGAATAAAGGGGGCATAAGCAGAGCGTATGACCAGGATAGAAAGCATAGTGTGTAGTGGTAACAGGGCAAGGCAGAGAGAGATTTGTGTATATTCGCCCTGGCATAACACAGCAGCCTTCGGTTTGCTCTACACTAGAGAGTTTTTATTTTTATTTATTTATTGACAAAAATCACCTTTTGTCAACAAAGCAATCCTCGTGTACACACTGCAATGACCCTTTTGTCAGCAAAGCGGCCCTGTTTTGTCGACAAAATAAAACCACCTTGACGAGCGGTGTAGAGCTTTTTGTGATAAACTTTTAGTGACAAATCATCAGTGTAGACACTGCTGTATGTTTTTGTCATGGTAAATGGCCTTGGGAAATATCCCACAGTGCCAATCCTGACCATCTGGACATCTGTTTGCACTCTGCTGCTCTGCAGTCACTCCCCCACCCCTTCCTCCTTTGTAGTTGTGGAAAGTTTGAACTTTTTATTGCACTTCCTGCTTGGTTGGCATGGAGAGCTCACCATGCCACCTCCATGCAGCAAACGATCTCTCTCTTGGTGCACACTGGAGCTGCTGGACCTGATCAGCATTTGGGAGGAGTCGGTCAAGCAGTCCCAGCTCTGATCTAGCTGAAGGAATTTTGATACCTATGACAAGATTTCCCATGCCATAGCAGAGAAGGGCTGTGGGCACAAATCACCCTTCTCAGGCTCAAAGAACTGTACTCCGTGCAAGGGGACAGTGAAAATGACGTGTTCTACAGTGATTCGTGTGTACTGTTAGGGAACTCACAATAATGGTTTTGTTAATTGTTTCTTGTTATTACACAGATGTGACTTTCGCAGCCAAGGTCTCTACGCCAGTGGATCACCTATAACTTATAAGGAAGTGACCCTGGAAAAACAAGGAGATGTTCCAGGAACTCCTCCCGTCCTCTGAGACATCCGAAAGAGAGAAAAGGGCATGGAGACAATGGATGTCAGAATCTCAGAAAATGGACAGACAGGAACAGAAGGAAAACCAGGAGTGAAGTTTAACTGGCCACGAGCGCCTGATCAAGGCCATGGAGGAGCAAACAGAGCTTCTAAAGACAATAGTGTCCCTGCAGACACAGTTCATGCCTTCCCTTCAGCTGAAACAGAACTGCTTTCCCTGCACTCCACCAACTTCATTTCCTACCAAAGTCATGAACCGCATCGCTATCTCCTTCATTTCACTCCCTCAAACAGCTCTGAGAACGACAGCTGGACTTTCACACAGCTGTCATAGCTGGCACTGCTCCCCACTACTTCCCCCTCTCTAGGATTTGTTTGTGTCGTGTGCTGTCTTGTGTTTAATAATGAAAGTCAGCTCTCAAAACATGAAGCACTCTTTATATGTTGAACATGACATGTGCACCTCCCACTGATACATGTACAGCTGTATGGTACTCATAGGATGTCACAGCAAAGTTTCAAAAAACACCTGGTGGGTTCTTATGGTCAAAAGGGGCCCTCAATGCCTGCTTTATGCGTATGGCCCCCCGTTGTGCCCCTCTACTATCCCTGGCATCTGGCTGCTCAAATTCAGATGCAAGGCGATCCACCCCTGCAGTCCACCCACGGGCAAACTTCTTGCCCTTGGCTTCGCAAATTATGGAGCACCCAGCAGGTGGCTATAACCACACGAACATTGTCCTCATTTAAGTCCAGCCTGCCATAAAGGCATCTCCAGCACATCTTTAATCTGCCAAACGCACATCCAGCGGTCATTTGGCACCGGCTCAGCCAGTTATTGAAGCGCACACCGTGCTGCTATCCACGTTGCCAGTGTAAGGTTTCATGATCTGTGGCATTAGTGGGTAGGCTGGGTCTCCCAGGATCACTGTGGGCATCTCACCATCCCCACCGGAATCTTTTCATCAGGAAATAAAGTCCCTGCTTGTAGCTTCTGGTACAGGCCAGTGTTCATGAAGATATGAGCATCATGCACTTTTTCTGACCAACCTGTGTTGACGTCAGTGAAACACCCACGGTGATCCACAAGCACCTGAGGTACCATAGAGAAGTACCCCTTCCTATTGATGTATTCCATCGCAAGATGATCCGGTGCCAAAATTGGGATGTGCGCGCCACATATTACCCCGCCACAGTTAGGGAATCCCATTACTGCAAAGCCATCCACTATTTCACGCACATTGCGCAGAGTCACAGTCCTTCGCAGCAGAAAGCAATTAATGGCCCTGCACACTTGCAACACAGCTCAACGGTGGACTTGCCGAGTCCAAACTGATTAGAGACTGATTGGCAGCAGTCTGGAGTTGCCAGCTTCCACATGGCAATTGTCACGCTCTTCTCCACCAAGAGCGTGGCACTCATTCTGGTGTTCTTGCACTGCAGAGCAGGGGCCAGCTCCCCAGAGTTCCACGAAGGGGGCTTTGCGTATTCAAAAGCTCGGTAGCCATTGCTCATCATCCCAGACCTGCAGAACAATGTGATGTCACCACTCAGTGTTTGTCTCATGCGCCCAGAAGCAGCAGTTCACCGTGTGCGGATGCTCCGTGGATGACAACAGTAATACGTCACTGCGTGTCTGCATGTCACTCAGCAGGTCAGGCTCCTCGGATTCCTGTTCCAATTCGGAGCTCGCGACGTACTGCGTGACCAGCTGCGATGCATTCAGAACACTCAAAGCAACTGTGGAGAGTAGTGCGGGATCCATCTTTTCAAATAGAGATGGTGCGTGAGCAGTAAACCATGGGCAGCTGTTGGGGAAAAAATGGCGTGAGTCGCTGCCAGCAACACAATGAATGATGGCACAGAACGCAATGCATCATGGGACACTGAGCCAGCACCCACACTGTTCCACACTCCTCTCCCCTATCCCAGAATTCCTAGTGACAGAAGCTGCCGAGTTGCACGGTGGGATAGCTGCCCACGACGTACTGTTCTCCCTGTTGATGCTACAGCACCACGTGTGGATCCATTTTTGAGACAAAATGAGTGATGTGTGGACAGGCGCAAGCGCTGTAATTATGCTGCTTTTTTATCACCAAAAAATCTACCGTTGACAAAACTTTCTAGTCTAGACAAGGCCTCAGACTCCGAAACAGTTTTGCTTTTCACTTTTTAATTTCTTGTTCTAAATTAATCTCAAATTTTTCATTCTTACCTGGGCAACTGCTCAAACTGCTAATCCACAGAGGGCAGCGGGACAACTCGCAGCACAGTAAATGAACTGTAATATCGTTCGTGTAACTGTCTTTCAACAGCTCCATTCTTCCACCCATCGGTGCAGAGGAGAGGGGGAGAATATCAGACCAAGGTAATAGAATGGCCTGGAAAACTACAAACAACTTGATCCAATCTATGTTGATGCACCAGACGTGTATCAGCATTACATAGGAAGTGCGCATAATGCAGGCTGAATTTGCGTTGTTTAGCCTCCTGCCAACTTCCGAGGACTGAGGAGAGTCGTCAGGTAAACGAGTGGCTTTTAGACGCAACGAACAGACTACAGCACAGTGGTGGTAAGACACTGCAGGTGACACATTCCAACTCGTCAGAAATGCCTTTTAATAAGTGTTACAGAAAGTGTTACTCAGGCAATCCAGCACTCCTGAAACCAATTGCCCCTTCTCAAATTATCTAAAGGACTTTTCTGTAGCACTGATTATTTTAGGGGGAAGCTAAGAAGCAATCATAACTAGAGTTGGTTGGGAAAACATTCTTTCCCCCTGCAACAAATGTACACAAAATCAAAACATTAGTTCTAGCTTTGTGTAAAGTTTTCTTTTACGGTTTTAGATTTTTCCATGGAAAAATTGAAAAAAAAAATCAAAAATTAATTTTTAAACCACAAACCCTGAACATTTTCCATGAAAATGGAGATGTTCTTGTGAAAATTTCCAAAGCCACTTTCTGTTGATAAATGTTTCAAAAGAAATTTTTCACCCATCTCTAATAATTACCATTAAACCAGGCACAGATGGTTTATGGACACTTCATGGAGTTTCATTAAGGCTTCTCCAGATTAACACCTTTGTACTTGTGTGTATCTTCAAAGAAGCCAAGGAAAAAAATGCCCTTCTGATAGCATCTACACTTCTACTATTCCAAATAAATAAATGGCCAGACAGATGTGCAAATTATAGACCTGGTTCTTTAATAAAATATAGACTGTAAAATATTGGCAAAGGTCCATGCCCAAAAAGCAAGATTATTCCTACTTAACGGTACTCTCCTAAACAGGGCGGCTTTGTACAAAAACAATATTATAGAAGTAATTTTTGGCAATTGATGATTATAATGGCCTTGATGCAGAAGTTGACCAAACCCATGATGATAATATCTCTTGAGGCTAGAAAGGTATCTGATAAGATGGCTTGGATCATCTTCTTTGGTACTTGAAGAAAAATTAGGTTTTAGATGTGAATTGTGTTCTTGTATTAAAGTTAAGGGAACTTCAGGGGTCTGTGGTGACTGATGGCCACATCTCTGAACCCTTTCAATTGTGTGGGTTGGAAAAGGAGAGAGAGAAAGCTATGATATAGCTATGAAAGCATTAGTTGCAGCAATAGGAGTCCACTCCATTATACATGGAACTAAGGCGATCAAGTAAGAATGTGGAGGTGTGCTTGACATTGACCAGTCTCTGCTTCTGCTAACCCATTCATGCAAAAGTTCAAGCTGAACCATGATAGATAACTTGAAAATCTTGCAGCTTTTAGGGATTGATGTCGATTTCATTATGACTGCCAGGACTTTATATGGGCAGATGGTGACTTAAAATATGTGTGTGTGTTTAAATTGCATTATATGGATATCTCCTTGTTTCAGGTGGAAAATCTGAATGAAAGAGCAGGAAATAGGTATGGAGGAAAGGCAAAATTATTATTCATATCAATGTTTTGTCCACTCTCCTCTCTGTATTCAGTTCCTTTTCCCTCTTTGTTCATCACTTTAGCAAGTTAGACCACATGTTTAACAATTTCTTATGGAGAAAGCTTCAGCATCCATGGAGCAACTAAACCTCCCTACAAACACAGGATGGAAGGGGGATTTCTGATTTTGTCGTCTCTCAATGCCTTCTTCTTGGGACCCATCTCCTAGTGGTACCAAGATATATAATAATCCCCATCATAAAGATAACAGACAACAATCTTCCTTCCTATATCTTGCTGCAGTTAATGCTACCAGAAGAACCTGGTTTAATCGGACATAAAAACTACATGTTTTACCCACTGTTGCAAGAAGACTCAATACTGATGGGCTAATAATCAAGTATCTCAGGGTTTTCTATAGCTCCTATGACCATGTGATCTGTACGCATCTCTCATAGTCAGAGACAAGCTGATGTGGAAGCAATAGTTGTTTTTGTTTTTTTCGTTTTTAAAAGACGCATTTCAAGAAAATTGTTGACATGTCCCACGTTTTGTTTACTGAACATGTGCTTTGCTGGAAACAAAAACTGCCAACAAATCATGCAAAAAAATGAAAACAACTTTCGATTTTTTTGTGAAAATTGGGGTAAAGATTTCATCAGCTCTCTTGTGGAGCTACTTCTCTATTATTAAAGTCAGAATTTAGGAATTCACCCATCTCCTCAGTGGCAATGGATTAAGGTTCAAAAGAATACAAAAGAAGCTTCAATGGATTGCCATCTAATGCACTGGCACTACGCTCAATAGCAATATTAAGTTTTGGAGATCACCTTTAAAAAAATTGCTGCTCAGCATCAGTAGAGCTTTTCACAGAAAAGAAAAAAAAAAGAAAAAAAAAAGAGAAAGAGACAGGACAGACAGACAACACGAACAGATGCTGGCACAGTGTTATGTGAGGAACTCACAGTTAGAGCAGATCAGAAAATGTTCTCTTCCCTGCAAATGTTCTTTTGATGAAAACTATGAAATTTTTCCACAAATGCTTTGGGATTTTCAGCAGAAAAAATATTCAGTTTTCTGCAACCCAGAAAAAAAAAATCAAACTAAAAAAAGTCAGCTATTTGGGCAAAAGTTTTTGTTTTACAGATAATTTTCACTCCATGTTGCTGAAAAGAAATTAAGTTTCCCAATGACCCATCCTCCCCCAAATATTAAGAAAGACATTTCCTAAGGCAATTTCTGGTTTCAAGAAAAAGCCATTCTGGGGCTGAAAAATCATTTCATACAAAAAAGTTCTACTTTTAACGTAGATGAGATGAAAACAGGCCCCAAAAGCTAGAGTTATTAAGGGGAACTCACTGTAATAAAACTTTGTACCTATTTAGATAGAACCTTTTCTCTCACTCGCAGGATGATTTACTTAGTATGTATTATCCCTATTTTGCAGATGGGGAAACTGAGGCAATTTTCCATGTTGGCCTCTGCCTGAGGCACACATTACTTTTAATGACTTCTCTAAGGTGACATCATAGGTCAGTAGTAGAGGAAGGAATACAATTCAGGTCTGCTGATCAGATGCTCTAACCAATCAGCAATTCCTTTCCCTCAGAACGGCACAGCTAGTTGGTACCCACACAAAAAAAAATCTTTGGACTTTCCCACATACAGAATATTAGTTTTAATAGGAACTGCTATCTTATTTTCATTGCAAAATCGGAAGGGTAAGGGTGAGAGGCCCCAAAGTCAAAAAGCTTTCTGGAAGCTTGTTGACGATACAGGACTTTTTAACTAATTTGAAGATCTTTTACAACGTATTCGGCTGCAGGTAGCAGTCTGTCACTTGGAAAGGGTACCCACAGAGAGATCACACGTGCAACTCATCCCTCAACCATGACAGCTTGATTTTTCACAGGAGTGGCCAAAGGCATGTTTCCAACACCAGGGCAACCCTCCTGACAAATTTAAAGACCCTGCTCCAAAGGATGGAGATGCTAGATCGTCTCAGTGAAATGGTTGTAACAACGTTTTCCTTCTTTTGTTTTCAGTAAAGACTTAACTGCTGTAGCTCAAACACCACAACTAATAAAAATAAATAATGTCAGAGGCAGACCCCTGATATGGAAAATTGCAACCCAAATAGTTGAAGTTTGGAGAAGTTATATACAGTTGAAAACAGGGTCTTATATTGGGAATTCTTACGCAACCTTACCTATAGGCATTCACCATCAGCTATGCCTATAATAAAAACAGTCCCCATTTCACCAACCTGTGTTCAAAAATCATGAGCCAGCCTCCACCCCAAAAATTATGAGTCCTTTAAAAATCCTGTTTTTAAAAAAAATAAACCCATCTTGGGCTCTTCTCATTTGTTTTGTGGTTTGAGCCTTTAGAATGCACTGGCACCACATTTTCAAACTGTTTGCTTCATCTAGAAACAATTTTTTTTAAACAAAAGCTGAGATTCTCATGAAATTTGTTTATTCTGACAGTTGGGGCTTTAAGAAAAACACCAAATATTGTGAGCTGACAGTAGATCTTCAGAACTGCTGAACAGCCATTGCAGGTCTAGAGTTTTGGGTGCTTTGCCATTTTGAAAATCAGCCCCTTCTATTACACCATCAGCAGCCCGTTCCTATACTAGATGTCTGTATGAAATGAAACACACACACGCAAACACAGGGGAAAGCTGGTATTGTGTTTAGGATCTGGGTTGAGACAACAGTGTCTTTGGCAAGTCACCATCTCTGTGCCTCAGTTCCCCATGTGCATAAAAAGAAAAAAAAACACTTCCTTTTTTCTGTCTTTTCTATTTAGATCATACTCTGAGGGGCAGGGATTGTCTCTTACTATGTATATGTACAGCACCTTGCACAAGGGAACCCCTAGGTCTCTAGACATTACAATATTATCAATTAAACTAAATTACATTTTATTTGCATTTCAGCAAGCAGGAAGACACACAGACTTCATATAAAAACAGTGGCACTGGTGAAGTTCTCTGGCTTGTCGTTTTCAGAGGCATGGATGTTTGTGACAGTAAAGAGGCATGTTGTAATCAGGACTTGTCTGGGGACGCACATTAAGTGGAAATAGGATGGATGGCCTGTAATATCTGCAGGGAAAAGAAGAAAACTTCGCACCAGTGGGTTTCTGTCTCAGTGGAGGCTGAGAGCACTCGATGTTCTGTGATTATTGGTATGGTGAGTGCAAAGATGGCTGTTAAATATTTTATCAGCCTAGGCTAAAACCAAGAAACGTGCTGAAAACAAAAGCTGAACAATCCCGTTTTGAGCTATGCAGCCTGCAATACGTCTCTTTTACACATTTCTGCAGATATTTCTATTCACGTTGCTCTCAAATCTCTCCCCATAGCAGCTACTCCGAAGGGATTTTATTTATTTATTTATTTTTACCCTAGCAGTAGCTGTGGTACAGTTCACTTTATAAGGGATGACAGTTAACTGAAGTAAACATCAAGGACATGACAGCATTAGGGACGTTGCCCTGCAAATAGAATTTCACTCTAGCTCTCAGTGTGAGGTCTGGGAGCAGCCGACGGCTGAATCGAGAGTGGTGCCTTTGCAGATTTTATGAGGCTGATGCGTGCAAATATTCTCCCTCCCTCTGTCACACTAGAGGCTTGGACGATGGAAAAAAAAGTCATGTGACTGTCTGTGCTTGCGCATGTGCATACACTGTAACACGCACCTCTTTTCTCAGTTTCCTAACGTTCCGTTTCTCTATTGTTCGCTGTTTTCAAGGACTCGACCACATCCACTCATTTATTTGTAGAGAGAAGGCAGGAGAGCCAAAGAAATATTCTCACTTCCCTCAAAAAAAATGCAAACACCCTCTGGTTCGGTTCTAATCACTCAAACTTCCAGCCAAGACTGTATTTACTCCTTCCCCTCTCTATTTCTCTGTGGTTTGCACTATCATTTACTAATGACACACTATTTACCTCCATCTGCAGCACTGAGAGTTTCCTAGGGCTATCCCCTGCCATCCTTTAGGAATTTCACAAATAAATCACTGATCAAACGTGAAATATTTGCTCATCATGCTACACCTGTGTCGTTGTTTCAAGGAGTGGTACTGACAGACAAGTTTCTCCTCAGATAATTGCCTGCAAGTAGAGGAGGAGGGTTTTGGTTGGGGTGTGTGTGTGTAAGTAAGCGTCACGGGAGGGCGGGTCCGTGTGTGTGCGTGTCTCCCCATGTGAGTGTAAGTGCTGTTGGAGGACAGGTGCGAGTGTGTGTATGTGCATGAGTGTATGTGAGCACTGCTAGAAGTCTTGTGCAAGTTTGTTTGTCAGTGAATGTGTGTGCACAAAAGGACTACTGGGTGTGGAGAGGGTGTAAAAGCTCTTCTAGGGTGTGTGTGTGTAAAAGCACTGCTAGAGTGAGAGCCAAGGCATGTAACAGCACTGCTGGGGGGGGGGAAGGGTATATGTGCGTGTGTAAGCACCGTTAGGGGCAGGGTGTGTGTGTAAAAGCACTGCAGGGAGGGTCCATGGAGGAATGTAAAAGCACTGCTGGGGTAAGAGCGAGAGGGGCGGAAGAAAAGGAGGAATTTTGTCTGGAAAGGCTCTCTTTGTTGCATAAGGTGAAGCCATTTCATTTAAGTTTGATCGATTTAAGCAGGCAAAACTGAAGACAAAGTAAACCACCCTGCTTAGCTGTGTGGTCTTTTCATTTATCGGAAGGCTTGGGATGAGAAAATGTCTGCAGCTGAGGCCATGTTTTACTTCCTCTGAAATCAGAAGGTATTGATTTTTCCTACTGATACCCTCCCCTCAGTTTCCTGCGTCTCATGCGGTCGCAGAGCAGCTGCAGCCCAAAGAACTGTGGGAACGGCTTTCACATCTGAGCCCATTAGTCACCAGATGTCACCTTCTGCTGCCAGTGCTTCAAACAGCCAGGCAGACAATGTCCTATGCATGCTGAACATCTGAATGCCGACTCATTCAATAATGTGGACAGCTCAATGGGTTAGAATGACATCCACTGCACCTGACCTCAAAGCCATGTTTATACTGACACCTACAGCTCCGCAAGGAAACACATGCATCCGGAGATGTTTTTCCACCAGCAGCTTTGAAGATTAATTGAGTGTATTCATTAGAGGAGATATCAGCTTCTGAACGGACTTCTGCATTTGCTGAATTTTTATTTCGTTTTCTGCTACGCATGATAGTCAAAACACGCTGTTACAAAGGTGCTGTAGATCACAACCAAATTATTTGTTTACCCTAGAAATGCTGCATCTAACCTGACCGATTTTAAAGATGTACATCTTTAGATTCCAGCTTGATTGCTGGAAAACTGAGTTTCGAATCCCAGTTGGGGCCACAACCTCTCTCTGGCAAGTTGTTTATGAGTTTGCAAAATACACGGCAGAGGGTGCTTCCCGCTGCACAAGCACCTTCTCCGCATCAGTGCTTCCTTTCGTATCATCGCCTACTCTGTCCGTAGCTGCTTTTACTATAAAGAGAGAAGCCGTTACTAGTATAAGATTTTCATAGCATTTTATGGGGGAGATAGGGTGCCAGAATGATCCCCTTGAGGAGCATGCCATAAAGTATTCAAACGTATGCTATATATACTAGAGATTCAAAATAATTTTAATAAACTATGCTGAGTTAAATGGGTGCAGCATTCCTACCAGGTTCTGTCCATTAGACCTTATAAGAAAAAGGATAAAAGGTCCCTAAACATTACAGCAGAAAGCAATGTTACTTGATTGTGCTTTGGCCCAGTACCGTAGCATTGCTAGTGAGGGACTAACCTCAACATTTAGAATGCAATTGCAGCTGAGGATGTTTCAGATCAGACTGCACTGACATAGTGCATCTCATATACAAGGTGAAAGCCTGATTCACTGCATGCAATGGAATGTTTTGCTTCTGACTTCAGTGGGGATAAGATTTCCCCAATAATCTTTTTCAATAAAGTTGGACGAAGCTTTTAAGCATAAAAATGTTTGGCAACAAAATAGATGGTTTACATATTAATAAGAGTTTCTTTTAAATGAAGACTGGATTTTAATAGGAGAATTATTGCAGGCAATTCACTCTTAATATGGAGTGATGCTATCTGGTATTTTGACAGGTTTTTTTCCATGTCCTACATATTCAAGTTTAAGATAAGATACAGAGCTAATTTTCAAAAGTGGACATCTTAATAGAATTTCACAGGACCCAATCCTGCCACTTCACACTCTGACTTCATGCAGTTCTCCATGTGAAACCAGACAGACTGTAGCACTGGGACATGGAGGATTGAGGCCCACTGTTAGGATGCTCATTTTGGAAACTAGGGGTATGTCTTCACTGACAGTGGCAAATTTGCCACAGTCAGATCAATTCTTCAGGATCAATTGAGTGGAAGGGAAGACCCGCTCAATCGACCCGGAAGTTGATTGAATAAATCCAACCCTGGGAAAAGAGCAATGCTGCACCAATGGGAGCTCATTTCATGTCACCGCAGAAAAGTGAAAATGCCACGGTAAGTAGAAGTTAAGTAGTCAACAGGAGATATGCAAACTACTCTACGTGAAACAACTTTTGGAGCATCTCCCTGCTATCTGTAGGTGGCAAAATCCTCACTTGTATTTTGCTCAGTTGACTTGTTGAAACGGTATCAGGGAAGTTTCTACCAGAGATCCAAGATGGATTTGGATCAGGTTGGAGCCCCACAGTCATGATTTTTGTTGTGAGACAGAATCAGGAAAACAAAACATGGACCTATATGCTGTCTTCATTGATCAAAGAATCAAACACTTGCTTTAGAACAGAAATGGCCACTGGAAAAGTCTAGAAAAGTTTGGCTGTCTCACTCAATTTATTAACATGATACGTCAGTTTCACAGAGATATAACCGGACAAGTACTCCCAGATTATGACCTCTCTAAGCCATTCCCTATATCTAATAGGGTGAAACAAGGCAGTGTGCTGGCACCAGTCCTCTGTGGTCTCTTCTTTGCAGCTGTTCTGAATTACACAACTGACAACCTTCAAAAAGGCATCAACGTAAGGTATGGAACTGATGGAACACTCTTCAATCTCCAAATGCTTACTGCAGAGACAAAAGTCCTTGACAAACTCATATGTGAAGCCCTTTTGTGGGTGATGGTGCTTTACTGAATCACAGCAAAAGGGACCTACAGCTTATCCTTCACAGGTTCTCAGAGGCAACTCAACAGTTTGGATTCACCCTCAGTCTGGAGAAAGAGTATTCTTCCAACCAGCCCCTTCAACCACTACCACTGAGCCAAACATGGCCATAAATAATACACAACTGAAGACCTTCAATTATTTGACATACCTTGGCAGTAGCATCTCAAGTGGCAGTTCCCTGGGGACCAAGAAATAGCCAATCCAAAACCAAAAACAAGCTTTCAGAAGACGTCACCCTATAATACTCAACCATCCAACTGTCAACAAAAGGAATGATATACAATATAGCAGTGACAGTATCCGTTCGATATGGGTGTGGACAGTTTACCACAAACACATCAAGCAACTTGAACAACTTCACATGCTGTGTCTTCACTCTATTCTGAGATTCTGCTCACAAGACAAGTGCCAAACATTAATATCCTTTTAAAGATCAAAAATAACTAGCGTCAAGGCCATGATGATAAAATCTCAGCGTTGATAGACAAGTCATGTTATTAGAATGCGTGATGAGAGACTCGGGGGGGGGGGCAAAAAGTCCTCTATCTTGAGCTGAAACTCAGATAGCACATAGAGGTCAGTCTGAATAAATGCTTCGAAGATACCTTCAGCAGAATCTCAACTCATGTGGCACAAATACTGCTAACCTCGAAGGTTATCAGCACTTCAAGAAAGACAAACACGTAAAACTGATTTAAAAAAAAAAAAAAAAAAGGGGCCAAGCTTCATGCCAAGTCTTCAGTGGGAGCCTATGCATTCCCAAGTGACATTTGTTCACAGCCTTGCTCCTCATAGATCAGCCCGTACAGCCACAAGAGCACACGAGATGTCAATACGATGCACAGCCGCACAGATCATTAACTCTAAGAGTTTTTTTAAGTTGTTATTCTGGGTTGTGCTTTCACTTCTAGTCATGCCACACCATTGCAGAAGGCCTGGGCCAAAATTTTTTAAGTGTTCCCGAATTCTGAGGGTTTCTAGGTAACTGAAGCGAGCGTGTTCAGCACCTCCGAAGAATCAGGCCTTTGGGAGGTCTCAAGTGTTCATAGTGAATGCTAAGAAGTTTGGCCTGAGGTCTCTTGAGTCCTAGACCTATGCCTTAAGCACAAGAACATCCTTCCAACCACAACAGGAGTCTTGCTGCTGGGTCAAGGATGAAGTGCATTGATAGAGCCGTGTTTGAGGAAGCTTAGGACCTGCTTCCACAAACACTCATGGTGACTCTGGCAAACCAGGCACCGGCTCTTGCCGAGGTTTTAGGCTTCGGACGAGCACTGACAAATTCATTGCTGGAAACCAACCTGTTTCACCTGTGTGTTAGAGTGGTTAAGCTGCACACTGGACTTATAATGATGTGTTTAGACTTTATGAAATGCTTGTATGTTGCTGCCTACTTTAATCTCACTTAATGTCTTATTCATGGTAATATTTATGTTATTGCTTTATAACTGTAAAAAAGGTTTGCTCTGTACCAGAGAGCCTGGTCAGGAGGGATGCCTCCTGCCCATCAAGAGGGGCTATCAAAACTAAATAGGCCTTAGTGGAACATCACAATACAAAGTCTTTGTTAACTGCCCCCTCCCGCCATGAAGAGGCTACATGCAAAAGGGCTTGTCCCATCAGCTTGTATTTTGGAAGGAGGAAATAACAGCTGACAAGAAAAATTTTCATCTCTTTTGTTGTTCAGGTTCTCATAAGGCAGGAGCTATGAAACAGAAGCAGATATCCCTGGGGTCAACCAGGGTCAGCCCTAGAAGGCATTCAGAGCTAACAAATTACTACAACTGTCACCTTTTAAAACCATAAATTGTAACTTGTGTGTATGTCTGCCTGCTTTAATCTTGAATTACCTTTCATTTATTTTCTTCGTTAACAGATCTTTTGTTAGATTATTACAGAATTGGCTACAAATGTTGTCTGTGATGAGAGATCTAAGATACAAATTGACCTGGGGTAAGTGGGACCGGAAGCTACCTGAATATTTTGCGGCCTTTGGTGTATAGGAACAAACTATCCCTAAGTCCAGTTTGCCTGGGTGACAAGATAAACTGGAAGCGCAAAGGGACTTTCTGTGATTCTAGGGTAAAACTATTATACTGCTTTAGGAGTTCACACTCGTCACTGGGTTGGTGAAATCTAAGTATAGAACATACAACCAAGGTTGGGGTCTGTGTCGTGCTTCTTGACAACCTATCCTGAGGGTGGCCGTCATGGTTGCGAGCCACCCCACACAGCATGCCTCTAATGGGCATGTGGGACCAGACTCAAACAATCCACTACCTGCACTTTGTTTGTGAAACAGCTGCAGAGCATGCACGGTAATGAGAACTTTTCAAAAATTAATCAAATTCACTCAAAGCCATGTGAGATTAAATGATTAACACTGCCACTCTGTAGAGCCATTTAGGATGGTCATTCCTATGGCTCTGGAACCAATGAATGCTCCATGCAAAAGGCTGTTAAGTTTTCGTTATAAACCGTGATTCTCAGGATTTAATAAACCAGATCTTTCAAAACATAGCAGGCTAAAACTTGGCATGCTAGTCTTGCACCTGGAAGCTATTTAAGGCGCAGAGGAAGCAAACACACAGAGAAAATCTAGCAGATAAGTGAGACTAACAAGGTCATTTTCAAAATTAAGCCCCTTTATTGTTGCTATTGCTGGTCAAAAGGTGCCCAAAACCATGTAAAATTGATTTTGTTTTTAGCACTAATGATCAAAGTCTGGGGCATTTGCTGTGAATTAATGACTGGTTGGGAGGAGTTGATTCCATTAACCCCAGCTGCTCATTAATCTCTAGGAAATACTTTGCATCAAGGTCATTATTGCCATTATAAACTAAATATTTAATTTGTAGATGTATTTCCAGGGCCTCATCAAGGGCATTTTTGCTGCATTCCCATTTCATACCTGTGAAGTTACTTACACTGTTGTGCTCAGGCACTTCCTGAGAAGTGATACCCAGTATACTAGCCAATCACAATGTACAATGTATTGCCTAACATTCTGTGTAGCTTAAAACCTAATTTTAGTGACGGGTCCCTTTGTGAATTGTTTGAATCCAGTCTAAATCATCAGCAGGATAAAGTTTGGTGACCCTGGCAAAATGAATTAGTGGTTCATCAGTCCATATGGCAGAAGTATGCAAATGCAGAGAGCACCAGCATAAATGAAAATCTGCCCCCATGTTATTCTTCAGGTATTATTTGTATATACGGATTTATATGGTAGACACCACCTTGAAATATAGATTTGCCTCCAAATCAACTCAGGTTCTCATACCTTAATATAAACCGTGAACAGCAACAGAATCCTAGGTATGTGTGGCACTTTGCAAACACCATTCCTATTTTACCCTGTCCTGGCTACTCATATGGCTTTATCATCGTAGTATCTGTGCACTCTATCCATTTCAATAACGGAACAAGTCATTGTCTTTTAATCTGAAAAATAAAAATTAAAAAAAGCAAGCAGCATGTCATATTTTTCCTTGATGGCACCATATAAGCAGACCAATGTTGCATATTTGCCACTGACTTGTCAACTTTTATAAGCCAAAGCAACTTTGAACTACAACGCCGCTCCCTCCCTGTTATGCCCACTCACTCTTTTCCTGGAGCCCAGGCCCAGGCCGCCAGCTGCAGGGCATAAAACAAGGCAACCCAGCCATGCAGCCAAGGGCACAACTTCTCTACTTGTAGTACTTTTGAAACCCTAACCATTGTTTTAAAATGGAGTTCAAGACAACTGACACCACTTGTATGTTAAGTCCTTTGGGAAAAAAAGGTGACCATTCAGGCTAGAAAAGCCACCTCTTCCTTTTGTCGGCAATTCACATGCAGGTCCCTCTCCCATTAAAAAAAAAAAACAAAAATCACATGCCATCCATTAGTGATGTCAGTGGGAAATAATTGTTAATATTTCACAGACGCTGCAGAACGTTCTGTCCTGGTTCTTTATAAACAAATCAAGAATGAGCAAACAGAGTAGGAAAACAAACATCCATTCTCATTAGGAATAGCAAATAAGGTCCGAACACGCAGGTGCTATTTTAGCCAAGGGGACTTCTCCAGTCTGGAGAAAGGTTAATGAATAACCTCCTCTCTCTGACAACCAGCCAGCATAGATGGTTTTGTTTCTTAAATAGTATTTCCTCGTACGCCTTCCCCAATATCTGGATTGCTGTAATCACAGGCCTTTTTCATCACAAAACCATGCTTACCCCACCAATTCTATCCTAGAGCACAAGTATAGACTCCAATGGAGTTATTCCTGATTAACAGCAGTGTAAGTAAGAGGCGAATCTTATGTCTTCAATGCTATGGTTTGATAGGGTGTGAGACTGGGAGGTTACAATGAGATTTGACTCCTGATTAGATGTAGTTGCGTTTCGATATGGAGAATGACCGCAGAGCCAATCAAGAGGATTCTTGTCCCCCACAGTTGGTAAGAAGAGTGGGGTCCACAATTACATGGTGGTCAACGGGAAGAATGCAGCCCTGTTTACTTTTTAATTCCTTAGATAAGCCTTCCCTCATTTCCGGATAAGTAAACAAGGGGGTAGATGCTGTACAAGCCAATAAAGAAGGAGAGAGCTGGAGAAGGGCACACTAATTAGCACACTGTAGGACAGTTTCTACAAATATAACGCTTAATCCAAAACCTATTGAAGTCAGCAGGAGTCTTTCTATTGGCTTTGGATCAGCTCCCTAGTGCTGGAATGTATATGTAAGGTTTAAGTATTTGGTAATATTTGTATTAAATATTATTCATGTTCCAGTAGGGATTTCTGGGCATTGTCAGGGACTGGGGCCTATTGTGCTAGGTGCTGTACATACACAGTGACAGACAGCCCTTTGCCCTTAATAGTTTACACTGTAAATAGGCCATGCAAGACAAAAGGTAGGAGAAAGACAGTCCAAAACAAACTCACCCTAGGTCAATAGATTGAGGGAAGGCAAGACAAGTGAGCAATGGCAAGTGTCTAAATAATAGCATTTGGTTTCAAAAAGCACTGCAGCCTACGAGATGTCACTTTGGCCAGTGTGGCCAGAAAAACCAGTCAGTCTGAGGTATCCAAGGTGCTGAAGCAGCTCACCACATTGTCCAAACGAGAATAAGGAGAACCACCCCTTCTCCTCTTTCTGGCATCTCTTTTCTTCTACCAGGATTAAAATGGCAGCTGGGCAAAGTGCCCAGTGGAGAGCAACTTTCAGGTATAGGCATAGCATGAGATTGTATTCTGGACCCCACCATAAGTGGTTAACCCAGAGGTCACCACACAAACAGTCACGCATCCATAGTAGACTAAAGGCTCCCTTCTTCCCCCATTGAAGACAACGGGATGTTAGACACTAACATATCAAGAGCAGATTTGGGTCCAGAGTCCCTCATCCTCTATGCAGTCCAAACCTAGGCCCTGAAGACTGGCTTTCTAACTCAGTGTGCACAGCACCCTGGAACTAAGGGGCCTTGCTCAACCCACCCACAGCCTTTAACAGGACAGCTGACCTCACAAGGCCAAGTTCTCATCAGCTCCCTCAAGGGCTCATATGCTATCCTTAGGGTAGGACAGATATTACTCCTCCTGAAGAGCCACTCTGTGTTCTGCTCTCTCTCTTAAAAAAAACATACTAGAAGCAGAACTCAACCATGCAGTGTGGCCTGAAGGATGGTACAAGAACATCTTGGCTCTCACATGAGACCCACTGCTGAGCATTTAGCCTTCCTTTGCAGCATCTTTACACCCTTACTGCCTGGGTCTTTCAGCTGCTTTGTCCTGTCCTGTCTCTGTGGGGTAGTCTGGCTGTTCACATCCTCGACCTGGCCTCTTGCTGAGCCTCCTACAATGGCAGCATGTTGTCAATGACAAATGACCACAGCCGCGCAATATAAAAACCCAGGGGGGAAGGGAAACAAGAAGCAACCCGCCCCCCCAGTCAACCCCACTCTAAACAAAGGAAAGCAGCATTCAAAATAGTGCCGCTCTCTCCATTTCCTGCCAGCGACATCCCGATAATAAGAGAGAGTCCTGTACATTCATTTGCTACTAGGTGATCCTTTCAGAGTTAAATCCTCCTTCCCTCGGGATCATCCCTGGCACCTTTCCTCCCTGTCATGCACAGTTTCCTTCTCTGTTTTCTCTTTTCTTTGTGAATTTAGTGCTAATGGCCTGTGCCTGACAGATAGCCTTGGAAACCACCTACTCTTCTCTGCATCCTCAGATTACATACAGCACATAACGGTGTGCAACGCATTCTTCCCCAGCCCATCTTCTCCAGATCAAGATGTCAGGGCCACCTCACAGGGCAAGAGTGGAGCTTAGCCTTCCCTGTGGCCATGGCTTCTTAGCCAAAACGGTCAAAATGGATGCTAAAACCAGTTCTGTGCTGGTGCCCTGTGAAAGGGGATCCCCGTCCAGTGGGAATAGACTGGGCTATCACTTGGGAATGTGCGGTTTGGTTTCAACAATGTCAAAAAAGAAAAGAAAATCAGTGAAAGATTCAAGGCAAAATAAAACCTACGCCAACCAGTGGGATTGCAGGGGCCTAGGGTACGTCTTGGGCCCAATTCTCGGTCCATTGACAGCAATGGTACAGCTCTCCCGTCCAACGGGAGCAGGAGCAGGCCCCTCATATGTCCTGTAACAGGGTTGGCTGGCTCCTGAGTGCCCCCTTGTGTCCAGCGGTGCTTCTGCAACACCTTGCTATCACTTTCTCCCCGCTTCAGGGCTCCTTAAAGAGACTTCACCCGCTTTTTCTGTGGTCAGAATACCTCTCTTTGGGAGCTGGGTTTATCCACAGAAGAAAAAACCATCAAGGCCCCCAATTAAAGTCCAAACAATCTTCCCTCTTCCACCTCCCTGACCTTCCAGCCTGAGGCCTGCCTTGCTTTGGCGGCCACTTCCCGACTCTCTCCAGCGAGGGTCTTTGTCCTAACACCCAGGAGACTCCACTGGAGTCTGCTCACTCCTAGCAGTCTATGAGTGCGGAGCACCACAGCCATAGACTCCCTTCATTGCACTTTCCTGCTGCTCTTCAGAGGGCAATCACCCTGATCCGTGCCCCGGCTGGCTCACTCTGTACATAGGGTTGGGGGGCCCCAGCCCTCCAGAAGGAAGCCAGCCTGTTACACGATGGTAGTTTTTGGCCAGTGGCAGAAGAGCAGCACGGCAGTCAGATGGCATGTCCGGCTGTATCCGATGACGGAGATGGATAAACTTGAAAGGGACTGAACCCTAGCCGGGGTTGTTTCTTGTTTGTCTGTATTGAGACAGGTTCTTGTTTGCTTCTCCCATCCCAAACACCTATTTCTGCTTTGAGACTTCTGCTTTCACAGGGCTTGTTCCCTTGTTACCTCATTCCCCTCCGACCTGCTTGTCTTTTGTCCCGTTTGTAACCTGAGTGTAAACCCTCTGGGGAAGGCTCGGTGGTCCTGGATCCACAGAGGAACCTACAGCTGGCTTGAGGAGACTACGTCCTGTTTTTAGGCACTGCTGTGATACACAAAGCCCTGTAGGAGCTTCAGCTCACTTGTGGCCTAAGTTTTCCACTGTAAAAGTCCAGAGCAAACCCTTTGAGCACGTATACTGCTGCCTCAGACAAGCTTCCAGACAACTATTTCATCTCTAAAACCAGCATGATCCCCACACCAGGGGAAGAAAGGTGGGGTATCTGCCCTATAGGGCTGCTGTGGTAGGCATGCTCCACACAAAATAGCAGGTGCAGAGGACTGTAACTTTTAGCCCAATGGTTAGGATACTCACCCAAGAGTCAAGAAACCCAGATTCAGCTTCCCCTCCCTCTGCCTGAGGAGAAGAAGGGGTTTGAGAAGGATCTCCCACATCTCCAGAGAGTATCCTAGCTCGTCAACTATGGGATATTGTGATGCAGAGCTCTGTTGAAGCCAATCCACTTTAATTAAATATTAATCGGAGCAGAGAGTGAGACTCTTTCTACAGTACCATGGTTAAGGCACTTTCCTGAGACGTGGGAAACCTCTGTTCAGATCCTCTCTCTTCATCAGACAGAGCAGAGAACTGAACAGGGGTCTACACCCCACTGAGCTACAGGTTATAAAGGAGGCCTTTTCAGACCCTTTTTTGTGGAGTTGGATAAGGGACCTAAGCTACCTGATGCCAGGAGAGAACTCCAAGCTGTGGATTGGGAGCAGCGATATGTGCCTCATTCCATAAGAGGCTTAAGACACCATCTTCTCATTGGCATCTCCTATTGGCACTCTGCCTAGCACGCAGGCTTGTGTTGATCCCATTCTTAGGTGCCTGTTCCCCCATTTATTGAAAAGGGAACTTGGGCACCCAGCTCAGGCTTTGGATCCCACAGGTTTTGAAGGTGCACGAGCCTCACAACACCTATGCACCTTATGTTCCTTGTGACTTGTTTGCGTAGTACCTACCACAATGGGGCATGACAATCCTCAGCCAGGGTGGCCGGGTTTTTCTTACTAGAAGTACATTGCCCTGTTCTCCCAATCCTCAGACAGCATGGAAAGTGAAAGAAAATAAAGCTTTTAGTCCTGTGCCTCACGCTGTTCCCAAGTCATGCCACAATTCCCCAGCTTGCTACCTTCTGCCATGTTTTAACGTTCTCCACCCCCAATCTTTGTAGCATTATTCATAGGACCAGCCCTGCGGGTGTCTTTCCTAGGGGTGTTTATTTTCTGCAGGGTGGTGGAAAGGGGGAGTGGAAGGGGAGGGGGAAGAGTTTAGGACAGACATGGTAGAATATCCCTTTTAGCCTCATTCTTCATACAGACACGGTCTCATTACGAACATTTATTCCAACAATGCAACATGGTAATTAATTCTCTTTAATTAATTATGGTGCTGCAGAGGAGAGGAGGAGGAAGAGCTGCAGATCACAATAGACGTGTTAACAATCAGCATTTCCAAGGGTTGGTCTCTGTTTGTGTGTTTATTTGTATTGCTACTGATAGAACAGGTTTAATTAGAGTTTGGGAACTCAGCCTTCGCTTTTAACCACCTATCAGTGATGAAGCTACGGATAAGACATTTCACACGAGGAAGTCCCATTTCTTCATCTATGTCACGTAACGGTTTACATTTCAACAGTTAAGAGCTTTACCAATTAACAAGGGGGCAGATGAGTCTCCCAATTGTCCAAGCGCCTCTAAATCAGCCCCAGTAAATAATTTTCTGTTTAGATTTGGATATTTTTTCTAATTTAAATCAATTTTGCAAATCAGGCTGGTGCGCTTAATTGATCTGTTTCACTTCTAATATTGTCTCTGCCATTCTCTTCTGCTCTGCATCAGCCTTTTCCTGTCATCTCATTTTGCAACAAGCCAGACACACAATCCTTCCTCCCTCCCCCCATTCCCTTCTATTATAGCTCTGCATTTAAAATGGATTTAAAAAAAAAAAAGAACCTTGACTCAGGGACATATTGACAGTACAGCATGGCTAAGCCACATAGCATACACTGCTAGTTTTCTATGGAGGTGTCAGACGTTCGAGTTGAACTTTTGCCTGGATCCTGTCATTTGAACTAATCTATTTCTGCTAGGAAACATGTTGGCAGTGGCAGGTGAGGGTCTTTATGGTCTAACTGAAACAACAATATCCCCAGTAAGGCTGTAGAGAAAAGCCAAGTATTGACCACAAGAAAAAAGGAGAGAAACAGCAGATTGCAAGAGCTGACAGGAAACTCAATTTCCCTTTCTGCCTAGTTTGGTATATGAAAAGGTCGGAACTACACTGCAAAATTGTTCTGAGCCTTTTTGTACAAAATAAAATAAACTGCTCTACTTTTCCTCTCAAAGTATTTCAGCTCATTCTTGCAGATAAACAAACAATTTACTTCCATTTTTACTAGGAGTCTCTCTGTTATGTCTACACACTATTTGACAGAGCCACCCTTTCTCTTGTCAAGTGCAGAAGGCTTTCCCAAACAGTGACATAAAATAACATTACCAAATCTTAATGTAACTTCTCTCCCAATGGATCTTTTGTTCTGGCTCATTTACACATTATCCAAGTCTGTAATGTGACAAGAGGTTCTTACTTATCTCCAGTAGCAGGCAGCATCTAACTTATTTTAAATTAATCTTAGCTTAGGTAAGGTTTGTCCAGGACTCTGAAAGCATAAGGTATTATGTATTAATATTTTATGAACAAACCAGCCTATTATACCAGAGCAAGAATCTCCCCTTTCCTAATGAATATAGGATGTTTCCTATGGACCCATCTTAAATAAATATTAGGATGAAATTCTACTCAAATCCATGAGGCAGACCTAAACTCTACTTATCTGCTGTCTTTATTACATAGAGGCAGAAATATAGGTGCAAAAAAAAAAAGTAGTGCCACCAACAAATGTATAAAATTAGTCACAGGTTTTTTGAACATGCTATACAGTTTGGTGCCAGGGACGCTGATGTGATGCTGCCATAGCCAGGTAGAAATGCATGATTTCAGTGCAGCACATGCCCTGGTTCGCAGGCCTCCTCCACACAGCCGAAATGCAGTGTTTTGAAGCTGTGTCCCCATGCTGCATTACTTAATTATTGCGGCAGCTGCCAGAGGATCAAATGGTGCCATGCTCATTTGGCTGAATTTTGCCATCACTGACACAAAATCTCCACCACCAATACAGGAGCAAAATGTAAAGAGAATTTTCAACACAACAAATCGTCTACATGCATGCCTGTCTTACCTAAAGCTAAGGTAGGCCTAGTTTATGCACACACTCCCACTTCTAGGAACTGGAGTCAGTTTGTTTTCCCATAATCCCAACTTCTCTCCCCCGTTTTCAGGGGCCAGTCATTTATCGGTGCCTCTGTTTTGTGTCTAATTGTCTCTCTTGAACCTAGTTATACCACTTTATGTAGCTCACCAGAGGAGGTTTGGGGTGGAGTCAGAGAACATATCACAGTTAATAGCCCTCATTGTTTGCTGAGGAACTCTTATTTGGGCTGTCAATTAACTCCTGCTGAAATCAGCCCTTAGTAAATCACATAGCAACCACCACAATGACAATCCAACAAGTAGATGTATATGTAATCCATAAGATATTAGAGGATCTTCCACATCCTTCACATGTCCAATAGGCAAGTTCTCCTCTCACGTGACTTCCCCCTTCTCTGTCTGCTGAACTCCACTCACAGTTTGCTGTCAGTGACTAGCTAGTCCCAGAGTCGTAAGATCTAGCAGGTAAGCCGTTAGCTGATTTTTATACATCTGCTACTTGGGAACTGAACAGCAGTCATGGATTTGAACATACCCCAAGACTACAAAAGTCTGTCTGAAAAGATTTGCTAATCCTTTGCCATTTTTCTAAAATCAGCACCACTCTATTCTTCTGTAGATGCAGCGCCATGGTTGTAGGATCAAGCCTTAAGAAGCCAGTGCTGTTGGTGGAATGTCCATAGCCTTCAGCGGGAGTTGAACATGGAAGGTTTGCAGGATCCAGGTTTTTATGTAAAAAACTAACTCTGCCATTCTTGTCCCCATCTCAGGTAGGTTCTGGGAAACCAAGCAACTGCACTACATGGAACAGGTACAATAGGACAACGAGCTGAGCCTCATCAGCATACCGATAATACCGAAACCTAAGAATACTGAAACCACACATTGAAGTAGAGTCATCTATAGGTTGGGAAACAGAGAGGACAAACCACCATCTGTGGAAACTCTGCATGATAAAGCTCATTGAATGAGTGTTTCACTGTATGTGGCTGGAAAAAGTTGGGGGGAAGGAGGGAAGGGAGTTGGACGTTAGTGAAATTTTGTGAATTTTTCAAGACTTTTCACAAATAATTTTTGCCATGTCTGACGAGCTTATAGAGTGAACCAAACTTTGCAAAATATTCATTTTTTTTCCCCTTGCATTTTCTGACCAACTTGACCTAACACCTTTCTCTGAGACCTCTTAGGGTTTGTCTACACTTGAAACACTACAGTGCCATAGCTGCACATGCATCACTGTTGTGCTTCAATGAAGATGCTACCTACGCTAATGGAAGGGGACTCCAGCTGTCTAAATAGGCTCACAGACATGGATGCCACACTCAGGGCAGACTGTCAAGAAGGAGGGTACAAACTCTAAATTGGTTGTTTTATACTTAGATTTAAGCAACTACGTAACGAGTGTGAACTCCTCAAGCACTAGGACGGTTCCCTTTGTCACTCGGATCTATCTTGCTGCCCAGGCAAGCTCTTACCCAAAGTCACAACCATATTCAAGTTACTTTCAATGCCAATTGATCAATCTCTTACCCCAGATTTCTCATGAAAGGCGACGTTTGTAGCCAAAGCTGTAATAAATGAACTAATTATTTGTTAACTAGGAAAAGAAATGAGTTATCTACAAGATTAAAGCAGGTAAACCTACACACAAATGAGATACATTCAAATTCAAAAAGGTGAAGGTAACAGTTAACATATATAGTAGCTAGGTGCTTTAGGGCTAACTCAAACTAAGCAGCTTGGGGAACTCTTGCTTATGCTTAGAAATATCACCCTCTCCAAATTCCAACCAGTATAGTGAGGGTTCTTCCTTAAACAGGAATTTTTATTCCATCCCACAACAGTTTGAATACTGTGGAGAGGAGAGCTTGTGCACATGTAGGAGAAGCAATCAATAGAGTATTTTGTCCACTGATGTTCTACAATGGTTTGTCTGGTGTCTATGGGCTTTCTTTTGTTGGGGGAGGAGAAGACACTTCTTGTGGTCAACTAGTATTTCACAATTGGCAATATTATTCTCTTGATTGCAGGAGGTCTTAGCAAACACTTTTATAATTACAGAGCAAACACTTAAGTATGGTCTTATAACATGGGATACAGACGTTATAATTAAGATTAACAAATAGAGCAACATACAAGCATTTCCTGAAGCGTAAAAAAACACATCATTCTTATAACTAATATCTATTTTAACAATACTAACACAAGCAAGCCAGACAGTTTCCAGCTATGCATTTGTCAGTGCTCAGTGAGGCCTGGGCACGAGTGTTCCCTTGATCTGCCAGCATCCCAGCGGGTTATCCCATCAGCATAGTAAACCCACCACCCCGAGAGGCGGAAGCGAGGTCAACAGAAGAATTCTACCATTGGTCTAGCAATGTCTATACTGGTGGTTAGGTCATCCTAACTATATTGCTCAGGGGTGGGGATTTTTCACACCTCTGAGCAATGTAGCTGGGTCAATTTAACTTTTGAGTTTAGACCTAGCATTAGAAAGGAAGGAACAGGGGTGTAATAAGGGAAGGAATGTTGAATACTTCTGCTCACCCCTGCCAGATCACACAAGTGAGCCACAAGCACAATAGGTGCTTATTCCAGTAGTTTCTCACACATCTCAAAGTTCCAAATAAGTATAATGAAACAATAAGATAGCCTGCTCTATGTTTTAGCAATAATATTTCATTATATATAAAATAGATTTAGTTTAGCGTGCAGTATTTGAGTTTCTGATATATTTAACAAACATTCATTGTCTACAAGAGACAACAGCCGGACTGAACAATGGCTAAAAATATTGCAATAATTTCCTTTTCTTTGATTTCCTTTACTGAATGCCTTTGTAGAGCATTATACAAATACTTTTCACAATACATTTGAATGTCATAGAATGTTTGTGGAAACATAGCACACTTGCAATTGCTTATTTACAGACATTTAGAAGTATTTCTATTCTGGTCATTCGTCGAATTCACCTGATGGTTTCGAAATCTGCATTTAGTCTTTTTCAGGCTACTGTAACTATTTCATACTTGCCTTGCTAATACAGGGCCTGACCCCAATGAAGGCACTGTTTTCGACAGCCTTTGAACCAGGCCTCAGGAAGCATTTTCCTCTTCTCTGTAGAGTTGATAGAGCCAGTTTGGAAAAGTTCAGGCCATGCTGAAGCAGAGAAGCTGATATGCAAAACCAAGCACTAAAATACATGAAAGTGCCACATTTGCTATGTCTTGAACTCCCTTTATGTTGGTCTCTTTAGTCCAAATTAAGTCGCACTCTAACATGTCCAGTCAAACAGGGAGTAATATGGCTCTAAAATATTAAGCTAATTGCAGTAAAAATATATTTGTAATACTCATCCTCTGTGTGATTATATTTTTCCGGTAGTAACAACCCATTTTATTACCTGCATACTGAAAGAATGCCAGTTCCTCAGGCTCAACAATAAAGCACGAACACACTGGCCCTTCTGGAAACCATTTTAGTTTGTCAGCAAATCACAAGATACAAGTAAGGGTATCCCAAGATTTTGACTAAGGAATAGAAACTGGCAAAGGCAAGTCCTTTCGAATTCTGATGGGGATGGATGTGGGGAGTTCATTAGTACTGCAAAAAGATTTGAGAGAGTCTCTGTAGCAGAAGAAATATGCTTATGTCCTGTTGATTTAAGAAAAGAAAAAAAAAACACTCTTATCCATCACTCAAGTGAAAAGAGATTTGGATCAAATCTGGCAAATAGTTTCAACCAAATAAGGAAGAAAAGAGGAGGGAAAAATTTAAATCAAAAGATTTATTTATGAAGTGTCCTTGTGAATGGAGATTTTTATTTAGAAAATGTCATCTTATTTCGGGTCAAATGAAACTTCCAGTTTTTCATTTTGAAATTACATCGTTTTTTGAATGTTTTGTTTCAGCCACCTAACCAAACACAAAACCACCAATCCCCCCACTTATTCACTCATCTCTATCAGATAATTCCTTGGAGGTCTCTTACCTGAATACTGACCTTGCCCAACCTAAACCGGCACAGTTTACAAAAACCAATGCAATAGCAGAACAAGAAGGTGAGCCTGCAGACAATCAATAGCACTGATAGATAAGTAGAGCTGGGTGGGGAAATGGTTTACCCATCCTACAAGTTTTACATTAAGAAGTTTTCCCCATCCCAGAAAGATGAAAAATTAAAGTCGGCTGCAAAACAAAAATACAAAATCAAATAAAATTCAGTTTGAATCAATCAAAACATTTTATTTAAATCATATGGAAATATTCTTGTATGCTAATTAGGAAACAAATTGTTTTGAACCAGAAACACCTGATTTTTTCCATTTAGAAAATTCCAAAACATTTTCAACGTTTTTGCTAGTCGAATAATTATATTGACCCTTTCCTGCAAGCAGTTTAGATTTTGACGACTCAGTATTTTTCAGCAAAATCCTTTACTGAAAACCAAACTTCCAACCAACTCTTATTGCCAACCCTTCCGGGCAGGGACCATCCTTTTGTTCTGTGTTTCCACACTACCTAGCACAATAGAATCCTGGTTCTGACTCTGAAACACTACACTATTGTGACATGCTGTGCCCTGAAGCAACACACTGTAAACTCCATGGCCATCATTCATCTATGGTGGTAATAGTTCATACTAAAGTGTACATATAAGATATCTAACGAAAGGTCATAATCTACTAAAACCCATTATGCTGTCAAAGTACGTGTATCAAGTCATAAGATTTTACGGTACACTTGTTAAGAGAAATATGCAATAAGTTTAAGAGTCACTTCCTACAAGGGTAGCGGCCCCGCTCAGGAGGATGTTAAGGGACTATTACCCTGCCAGGGAGTTGTAATTGTAGTCAGAGGATATACACAGTAAAATGACAGTTGCACAAGACTATACAATAGAGATTGCACAGCCCTGTGACCCTATTGAGCAACCTTGTGACTCAGCAGAGCCCATTTGGATATGCCCAGACCAATGTCTTCTGAGCACATGGTCAAAAGATACAAAATAAAGGACAGGGGATGCATGCTTGGTCCTCTGTTCTCCCCCACCTTGCTGAGAGCAACAGAAGACAAAGAGACTGGACCCAGGCTTGAGGGAGATACCTGTATATTGAGAATTATAACATCTAGGGGAGTGAGAAACTGCTCATCTGAATAATGCCTATTGTTAGGAGGCTTCATATTTAGATGGTGTTTCTCTGTTTTCTTAGGTACCTATATTTCATCATACCAGGGTGGTGGGGAGGGGAACTGGGCAATAAACTGGGCTTCTGACCAGGGCAAGACAGTGCAAATTTGGGGTATAAGGCAGGGAGTTGATGTGACCTGGTGCCTTTCTCTGTAAGATGCATGACTGGCTCTGGCAGCATTCATGCTACCTAGCTGGGTGAGGGGCTTCACAGGCTATTGGGCTGAGTGATAGCCGCACCTGGAGGTGTTTACTGCTTGTCACTAGCAAAACATTGGGAGGGACAGCCCAGGCTGAAGAATTACAGGGGCACATGGTACCCCAGTCCCAGGTTGTATCCCATGGGAAGCCATCCCAGCTATACGAACAGCTCGTATCTCACCAACTACAACAAAGCATATTTTTAGTTGGTAAAGATCCCTCTCACCAAATTTACTGCCACTCCACCCCATCCCTGGCCCATGCAAAAGTTTTAGGGAGGGCTCCGTTTCAAATTCTGTTCTGTTTATTGTCTCGTCATGACATTCTTCATATCCATCTGCATCCAAGGATTTTGCTTGGAAAGATCTTAGTTTATGTCCTTCTTTTGCTATAGTTCATCTGAAAAAAGTCTGATAAAACAAAGGGCTTCTTTTTCTGATACTTTAAAGAATTCTGCTGTCCATCTCTCATGCAGAGAGAGTAATTACTCCTAGACAGGACAGTTAAACACTTGGTATTCTATTCCATTTCAAGGGGGAGATTTTATATCTGCAATTCTTACTCTTCTGAGAGTACTGTAATGTTATTTTAATAGAATGAAGACTGGTTTTGATTCTACAAAGCCAGGAGACAGTAAAGGGGTTGCCTTAATACTCTGGCTTGCTTTTTATTTTTTCCAGAGATGCTGTCTAGAACATGGCATGCAATAAAGCCAACCAATACAGATGATTCATAGATTACATCTTCTGGTCTTGGAATCTAACCTCTTATACAATAGAGGCCATAGAACTTCCCCTAAAATAATTCCTGGAGTAGATCTTTTAGAAATACATCCAATCTTGATTTTAATATCTGAAGGATCATTTTACCAAGGTGGTGGGGGATTCTCCAATGGTTAATTATTCTCACTATTAAAAAGTTACACCTTATTTCCAAATGAGAAACCCCTTCATTTGAACAGCCCCAATGAAGTTAGCTCTCAGCAAAAGTCACTGGCTCTTGCCTGATAAATGGATGCCAAATGTTTGCTCAGATCAAAAGGTGGGATTCCCCATAGTGTAACACTTTATGTTCTAGCACCAGTAAGCAAGCCATGAAGAATACTTATCGAGTATACCCATGCTTTAGGGCATAAACTGTGGCAATCAGAGAGGACTTTTTTCCCTGCCTGTTGTCTAGATTTTTTGTATACCTGCTGATAGCACCTTCTCATACGCATTATATACTGCTCAGTCTTCGCTTCAGGCATTGGACTAAATGGGCCCACAGCCAGATAAAATATTTTATTTAATTAGTACGGTTCAAAACCTGGGTTATAGTCACTGAAAGTCAGAGATGGGAGAGAAGGTTCCAAAAGCAACATCAATTCCACCTTATTGAACTTGCTGTGCATTTTATAGTATGTATTTCATAGCATGAACGGTGACATGCTAAGCAACACAGGGACTCAGAAAACACAGAAAATATCTTGGAGTCGAACTCTTGACTTCTGCATCTTCCAGTTTGGGGGTCATTTTAATTGTGGAACCTTAACCTTGCATTAACACACAGAGTTGTTTTTGTTTGCTTGCTTGCACTTAGCTTTCTAAGACTTCCTACTGAAAAAAATTTCCAGAGGGAAAGTGAATGTCCCCTAGTGTTTTGTTGTAGAGCTTACAAGCTCCACTAGCTTGATCAGTGGAGCTCATTGCTATAGAGCACTTGAGCTTATAACCTACAGACCAAACCCTGCTCCGTTTCACACTTGATTTGCTGCATGCACAAATGCATTTGTATTTATAGTCCTCACATTTTCTGCTGTGCAGGCCTGAGATGCAAGTACAGAAGCTCAGATTTGTGCTCAGTCAAACCAAATATCACGTGCAAACCACACAAAGGCAGGAGAATTTTGTCCACCCCATATTTCAAACCATTTCACTCCTGGGGCCTGACTGCCACAAGCACCACAATGCTTAATTTCTGCTCCCTGCAGAATTTAAGCCTTAATCACAGATCCTGCAAAGATTTAGACACATGCACAGGAAGCCGTCCCCTGACAGTGAAGTCTCAGAGTGTAACACTGGGCATGTGGAGCGATCACTGCAGGAGCGGCCATAGTTTCTAAGCTCTTTGGGGTAGAGAGACTTACCTGCTTGTAAGGCACTTTCACTGCTAGGGTACGTCCTGGCTGCTCTGGGGATTAGCTTCTTCCAGGTCCAACACCCTCTTCTGCTGCTCATTCATGCACTTTGCCACTTCTCTGTCTGCAATTCAGGGTGGTCTCTCCTCATGGCCCAGACCTCTTGCCAAATCCCTATAGTCCTCCCTTGCAGCGGGTACCAGAGTCCTACTGGACATATCCTAGACAGTCTTCTGCTCCACTGCCTGTGCTGTGGCCGCTTCCTCAGCCCGGAGACCCTACAACGGGCAACGAAGGTCTGCACTGTCCCAAACCTTGCTACTGTTTCTCTGGGCTGCTTCCTACTTTGCCCCTTATCAAGCGCTTTCTCTGCCCTCTTCTAGGTACATGCTTCCCCCCAGAACTCCTATTCTCTCCCAAATCTCTTTCATGCCTTTACTAAAGCTAGAAAAAGATTGCAGACAACTACACTGCAGCGCCTTCTGCTTACAGCTTCCTAATTTTCTACCAGCCCCAGGCTTTCCTGTCCAGCTGGGCTCCATCTTCTATTAGGGCTTGCCTAGCCAGCCTAATTTTCTCCCAGGTGCAGCCCCTTCCCAGCTATCTTAACCCTTTTAGGAGAGTGGTACACCAAACACACCATCCCAGGCACACACAGCACTGTTGATCTTATACAAATAGGTGATAATTTCCCCGGGCTAGACTGCATGGCAAAATGAAAGTAAAATACTTTAGGACCCATTATCCAACCCCTGAGCCATCCAGCCATGTGTATGCGTGTCACGCTATGTTATATTTTCTAGAACACATTATTATGGTAACTCATACCATCCATGATAGGAATGGCCTTGATCTCAGTTAAATGCATTGTTAAAGTACTTAAGATGTACTGCTTCATCATTGATATTTTTACAAGGCTGTCAGAGAGAAATACCATTTTTCTTCCTCCTCTATTTCACTTTTCTTCCCGATATAGTAATTAACAAGAGTCTTTAGATGCTGGCAAAACTGTCCCTTTTGAAGTCTCTACATAGCTGTCACCCTGGAGATAAAGGCAGATTATTCAATCTTGACATTATAATTGTGGATTCAAGATAAAAGCCTGGATTAGAAACTTCATAACCTCATGCAGAGAAAAAAAAATGAGATCACCATGAGGTAATTTTACTCGTAGTTTTGAAAGTTTAAGGAGTTCCTTGAGGATGAAAAAGGGGAGAATATCATGTCTTGAACTAGTATGGAATGAGCTATGTTACTTTTTTCTATTGCTCCAGTAAAGAAGTGTTAGATAAGCTTTTATTTCTAAAATGCACCTCAGCTCTGAGGGATCTGACAGCATGCAAATTATTCATTTCAATACTGGATGCTTTTATTTATGCTCTACATCTGTTTCTCATTTCTTCCCCCCCCCCAATTTTTTTCTTCTCCTCTCCACCCCCAAGCTCCCCTTCCCCAATTTTTAAATAATGCAGAAATAAGAAAAAATGGGAACTGTGTGGTCTAGGGAACTGGTTGTGGTAGCATTTCACATCTAGGATCCAGTTTGAATCCAGCCCAGGCTGGAGTTCCAAAGATAAGCACGTCTGATGGCTATGCTGGGGGCTATGCTTGGTGCGGTTCTTCGTGTATAAGACTCAGATCTTCAGAAATGTAGATACATCGCTCCCACTGATTTCAGTGGGTGTTAGGTGTCTAAATATCTTTAAGGATCTGAGCCTTAGGCATTGCTGCACTCAGTATCTGACACCACCTAACTCACTTTCGGGACCAAAATTTCATTTTCAAAAGAGATGTAGGCATTTAGGAGTCTAAAACCTTTTGACCATCAAAGAAATGTGAAATGGATGTTGGGACGGTCTGCACCTCAATGCTTCAATAGCTTTCGAAATCTGTGCTTAAGTGTCCACATCACAAAAATCACCATTAATGGAAACTTGGCAGGCTCAACAGGGTGTTGAAGGACTGAATGGGTAGAAAAACTGAATTACCCTTTCCCCCTAGAAGTGGTCACTCCACATCGGTTTGATGCACATGGCTAAAGCAGTATGGCAGCAACACACATTGCCAGCCCTTGTTCTATATCCATGTGGTGGATGACAAGACAACATCAGAGCTCATGAATAATACTAGACTGCTACTTCTAAAGACTAATGAAGTGTTAAATGTAAAGGTGAAATGCTAACCTCATGAAGCATTTTAAAATAGTCAGTGTTGGGGATGGATAATCTCCTAGAGATAAAACACACACAAAACTGGAACAAGAGTTCACTGGACGTTCCAAAAAGGGGTTGGTGCCTTCCCCCCCTTCACTTTTGTGCCTTTCTAGGATTGACCAAGGAAGAGCAGAAATCTCAGAAGAAATTCTGTTTTTGCAAAGTTCACAGACTATTTTGGCAGTCCAAGAGGTTCAGATAAGGTTTGGCTAAGTAGCTGTACTGAAATCTTGGTTCCACTGAAATCAGTTGGAGCTTTGACTTCAATGGGGCCAGGATTTCACCTCTGAACTTTTAGGTTCTTATCTTAACTGGAACTGGACCCATTTTTTCAGAGCAGAATCATTAGAGATGTAACTATTTCCCCTGAGAGCCATGTTCTCCCAGGATATCAGTAAGACTGATCTCTATTTGAGCACTTAATTGAAGTATTTTGTTGATTTACTCTGTATGAGTATTTCTTCTATGCCTGAGAAATACACATTGGGAAACTCATCCCATCCAAAGACGTCCTCCTCCCACCAAAGCAATATACACAGCAAAACCTGCATTGCAGGCAGGGAAGAATTCACACTGATATCCATTGTCCTGCTCAAGAACAGAAATCTGTGGCCAATTAGGAGAACTAGCCAGGAAAGGAGAATATTACCTTTAATGAAGATCACCTCATGACGTTTCCAACTGATCTTGCTATAAGTCACCTTCTTATATTTAATTTGTTAAACTTGATGGTGAATTAAAATGAAATGAAAACATTTATATGACATACATGATAACATTTAGAGTCACCATTTACTATACAAACATTTGCATTTTTATCATTGCCCTGGTCATCCTTTCGTTTTCATTTTTTTAAAATGGTCTTTGGCTTCTTGATGGAAACGCCTAAGTTTTATTCAAGCTGTCCATTTTCTGAAAACATCCCGAATGACTATCCAAATAGCATGGCATATTTTAGATGAGCACAGAAGCCACCCTCAAATAAATAAAGAAGTCACAGTCATGGGGCTTGCATGTGTCTAATGTATGATTCCTTTCTCTTCCATGACAACGGAACTTCCACATCATCAGTCTATGGGGGTAGATTCTCAGCTGACGTAAATTGTCATTGCTAAGGCAGTTTACACCACTTAAGGATCTGTCTCCTGGTTTCTATAATAAGAAGCATAGGGATGTAAGCCACCTCCACAATAGAGGATTGTCTTCCATTTAGGGTAGTTTGAACTATTTGAAGCAAACGATTCCTTCAATAAACCTAACACTTTTTCTTTCTGTGAGCTTTTCATATTACATCATGGCATTTAGGAATTCGTTATTCAAAAATATTCTGTGTAAAGGCATTTCACACTATGGTTTGTTCCCAAACTACTCACTTGAGCCTGCTCCAAAGCCAAATCAAGTCAAGGGAAAATTCCTTGACTGATTTCAGCAGGCTTGGATCAGACCTTTAGGGGTTCAACATTCAAAATATGCTCTTCTGAATGACTGATGATCTAATGTTTCCTCTTTCTGATTGGAAGATGGATGATTTTATTTATGTTATACAAAGCAGATTATTTCTCTCTGAGAACATCTGCTTACTTTCTTCACTCCCCCAAAAATATTTCTATAGGCTTTCCAGCTGAGCACTTCTGGAGCAAATACACCTTTTAGAGTAAACAAGTATATTTGCATAAATACAGTCCCCTGTCCAAACATTCATGTGAACGATAACAATAAAAAACCCTAAACCCAACAAAACAAAAATCACATGCACAAATGTGTACAGCAAAGCTAAAAAAATATGGTCTAACCTGAAAAGCAATATGGAATCTACTAATTTGCTTACTACTCACCCAGCTCTCCCGTTATTCATTTGCCTAACACAAATGGCAGTCTACTGAGCAATATTCGCCTGTGAGCCACACATGGGAGTTGTAATTGCACCCAAGATCTATACAGGGTATAAACTCCCTCACAATAACAGATACGTGTACTACAAGAAGACGGATAGGGAGAGGAATGGGAATGTTACAAAGAAAGTATTGCTTTAAACAAGATGCTGGAAACACTAGCCTTCCAGCACACTGTGATCATTGCTAAGAATCTAAAGTGTCTAAAGCTATTCCAAATACCGGTGAAGAGAAAGGAATACAAATTATATGCAACGTAAAGATGTGTCCCAGTAGAAAGAAAATCCTCATATCCATGAAGATTTATAGGCATAAAAGTGAGAGACTGGGCATTAAAGTAGCTTTTTACACAGTTCTATTATTGACTTGACTCAGTGAACGAATGCCAGAGAATTTGATGAGTTTTGTGTCCACTTAATCAGCAGCTGAACCTCTGTGTAACGTTTGTGCAGAAGGGAAGAGACGGGGAATAGAAATGATCATCCCCAGTTCCTGTATGAACAAAACACTGGTGCAGCTTCAGCATCTGATGAAGTCCCACTAACTTACCATCTGGCAGGAGCAGGTGGTATTTCATTCTTAGCTTATTGCAGTAAACCTTCAGAAATGAAAACACAAGATCGAGAATAAAGGGAAGCCGTCTCCTGGGACTTTTTAACCATTTGTGGGAGACAGCAAATTAAAGCAGCCTCCCACACTTGACCATCGGGATGCTTTCTTGTTTGTATTTTTGTTTTTTGTTGTTGTTGTTTTGCAAGGGCCTGTTAGACAGACTTTGTGTTCCAATATTGTAGATAGCAAGACAAACAGAGAGATGGTGCAGACTAAATTCTTCTCTGCTGTGTCTTGCTACAATTCCCCCTGCACATGCTTACAACAGATCTGTTTGAGCCTGACTTTGCAAAGTAATTTGAGATCCAAATGGACCCAGAGTTATAGCTAAAGGTGGAGATTTCATTATTCATTTTTAAATGTTCAGTTCATTTGGCAATGATTCTGTATCTGAAAAAGGTGCACGCAGATGTATTTGTTATGCCTGACTTTAGTCTTCAATGCAAAGCACCAGTTAGAACCAATTCTTTTGCTATTCACATGCAGGTAATGATAGCCTCAGCCCTTCCAAGATCTGTGCACACACTTAGCTTCACATAGGCGAACAGTCCCACTGAATGCATGTAAACTTATGCACAAGCATAAGTCTTGGTAGGATCCGGGCCATATATTATATTTTCTCAGAATTCTAATTTACATATTAACAATGTGTTAAATAACTTCCCTAAGTAACAGGAAGGTTATAAATACTGTAAAACGAGAGAGACATTTTGTGTTCTTGGTCACTGCTCTCTTTCTTTTCACAGGTGTGGGTTAATGTATAATATATAAACCAGAACAATAACACTGGTATAAAGAACTGTATACATGCTGCTCACCACTAGTTGTTCACTCCCTAGAGAAACCAGGCACTCAGTAGTCTACTTTCAATACCTAATAGGAAAAGTGACCTGAGTTGAGGATTACCTCACTCTTATCTCTGGATTAATTACCATGTTCAGTTAAACCCGGGACCTTGTTTTTGTGGGGGAAGAGCTACCAACCAATCAGAGAACATGGGAAAATTTAGGGAGTTTTGTACTTCCTAAAGCAATCATTCTTAGACAAAGCAACTTATTTACAAAGGAGATTAGAAATTGTGCAACAGAATTAAAGTCCTGTACATTAACAGGTACGCACTGCACAGTGAGCAATAACAGCACTTCTATTATAGAAGAAAAGGAGGGGAAAAACACTTCCTAAAATGTGCTATGAAGATCAGCATTTTTGCTTGAGTTTTTGGCTGCATTCATTTGCACATACAGACGCCCCAAGAGTTCATATTAGCTGTGGTTTATATTTTCTTAATGGTATCTTTATGATTTTGTCCAATTTAAGGGTGGTCATTCCTCTTTTTAAAGCAAACAGTCTATTCTTTTTAACCTCCCCCTTTGTCCAGGACACAGCAAAGTTATGTTTACATTAGCCCTTTCCCTTGCTGTTTCTCAGTTTTGCTGCCACTGGTTCAGCTCTATCAGTAGCAATACTGCTCAGAACAGGGATGAGATTTTCAAAAACAATTAACTGATTTAGGAGCCAAGACCCCATTTTTAAAAGCAACTTAGGTGTCTCAGTCTGATTGAAAGGCAATGGGACATAAGCACCAAGGCCCAGCTCCTCAAAGATATTTAGCTCTTTTGAAAATTTAACCTCTGGTATAAAGAGCATTGTGGCCAAAACCCTAGCATCTTGTCTACAACAGGCCTCCCATTGTTGCTTCCATGGTGGCACTGAACTGATGCTGGCGAAGATGGGACGTTCAGGAATACAGGACTAAATTGGACAAGATGAGCTGGTCTAGAAGACAGTAGCAATAATCCCACAGATAGTGCAGGAGTAGATTTTCTTCCCTTTACTCTGAAGTAAATGAGGAGTAATGCCACTGAAGTCAAAAGGCTCAGACAAGCAGGCTTGTGCTGCAGACAAGGCCTAGGTGTTCAGTCTCTTCTTGGGACACTGGGTTAAGTGCCAAAAACTTTAAAGTCATAGAGTTAGATCCTCGCCCCACTTTAGTTAGTGGTAAAACTCCAATAACCGTGCAGTCTGGGGTCATAGTTGTTTAACTGGCAGTGAATAGAAACAGTAGGGTTGTAAAAACAATCTCTGATTCCTCTTGCACTGCGTCTTGTGCAGTCATTTACATCGACACAAATTGAGAGTACAGCAGTGCAAAGTGAGTGTAAACCATTACCATTCTGATTTTGTAGATGTCTATACCCACCTTCTATTGGCTAAACAACTGCAGAAGGTCGAGGGCAATGGAGAACCAGGCACAGTGTTCCTTAACTAAGAGCGTATCTGCCTTTCATTGTTAAAGATACACTATAGGCCAGATCCTCCACTCATGTAACTTAGCATAGGTTCATGGGCTTCAATAGTATTTTGATTTACACCAGATGAGGATGTGACTCACAAAGTGGGATATGGCACTGCTATACTAGAGGGTACTCTCAAGGACGTCAGCTAAAATCCCACTGCCAAATTGAAGGTAGGTTTCAGTTGATGGCATTGCCTCTAGTGGACTAGTCAATCCCACTCTATGACGTCACATGGCATCATTCATAGAATGTCTCTTAACAGAAACTCCTTAAAAACAATGTTCCAAAAAGAAACCTGATCCAAAGAAAAAAAAATCAACAGAATTGCTCAGAATTTTACTAGGAAGTATTATTGTGCAGTTTTCATTGGATATATTCTCTCATTTCCTGCAGTACCTGTTGCACAGTGTTGTCTGTTACCTGATAGTAGAGGGGAAGGGAGACGTTAATTCAGTAAATAAAGGCCTTAAGCCTACCTAAGTTTCCGTGTAGACATCGCTAGGTCGACAGAAGACTTCTTCTGTGGAGCTAGCTACCACCTCTCGGTGAGGTGGATTACCTATGCCGATAGGAGAACATCTCCCATTGGTGTAGGTAGCGTCGACACTGAAGTCCTACAGCAACTCCACTACAGCAATGCCACTGTAGCACTTTAAGTGTAAGACAAGCCCAAATGTATAACAAGATCCAGTGGCTGGAAGCTGACATCAGCAGAGCTCAAACCGGAAAGAAGATACACATTAACAGTAAAAGTAACTGACCATTAGCACAGAGTGCCAAGGGATATAGTAAATTCTCCATCATTTGGAGTCTTTAAATCAAAAGCTGATGCCTTTCTGAAACAGATGCTTTTGTTCAACTACTGTCTTCTGGGGTGAAATTCTATGGTATGTGTCATACCAGGTCAGAGTAGATGGTAGCCCCTTCTGGCCTTACAACTGATGAGTCTATGTTGCTATTTTATATTAATCAGTTCCCGCAACCTCTTTCTCATCATCCCCATCCTTTGAACCATCCAAACATCATATTATTAACATCCCATGTCTTTTTCTTGTTCCATTTTCCAGATATCTCTGTAACAAACTGTAACGATTCTTTCAGAAAAGACTTGTTTGCCTAGTATCAAGACTCCTCATTAGTGCTGCCTTTGATCTCTGGCACCTACAGCATAGGGTTGTTTTTATTATTATTTTATGAAGATTTTCACAATAAGATGTGTCAGGTGTCCAGTCAAATGCACACAGAAAGTTATTACAAAAATAAAACCAGTCCAGCCATAACAGAGTTCTTCTAGCAAATTACTTAGGTGAAACCTGTAAAAATTAAAATCAGTACTGTTCAAAATTGCTGGGTCTGTAGTTCAAGTTAAGTCACTGTTCATAGAAGAGGGCATTGATCTTCACTCAAGATGGGAGAACTCATTCTGGCTAGTTTCACATGCACTCCAATATTGCAGGTTCTCTCATTCAAACTGAACTAGAACGTCATTGGCATAGTATTCAACTAAAAATAAGCTATAGAGGAGGGAGAGCCAATTTCCAAGTAAAAAAATGAAGCAGGTTGATAATCAAATCCAAAAGGCATAACTCTGCAGCCCTTAATCCACAGAGCTTTCATTAAACATAATGCAGTCCTTAATCAAGAAAACTTGCATCAATTCCATTGAGAGTAGTTTGATTAAGGAATGCAATATTTGGCCCACTATTTTTAATGGCAATAGGATTCCTTTGACTCTGATGAAAGCCAAAATTTTTTTTTGGTAAGGGGCTCCTCAGTAGTTCTCACCATTTTCTATCCTGGGATTCCTCCCATTTAGCAATATGGAAGGACTGAGTGTTTCTGACCTCTATTCATGCCCCCACATTGAGAAATCTTGTATCTATCTCCACAAGCTGTGCCTTCTTCTAGGTTTTTTAACCCATTTGAACTTTGCAATTTAGCCCAGCAGTTTTTCTTTCCAGGTTTAAAAAGTTAGGAACTCATATAGTTTGTGAACCTTCCAAAGCCAACAGTCTAAGACATTTGCAAAACCTCAAAACTCCACAAGCTCCCTTAACTTAACAATGATTTCAAATCAAGGGCCATATTGTCTATCGAAGAACTCACCATCGTTTTTGTACAAAAGTACACGAGAAAAAATGACATGTACAGTACTGAGCTGCTGCAATCCAAATCAGTTCCACCATCTTCCAACTGATATGCTTCACCAGTTCTGCACACTGAATGTGGAGGACTGGATGACTCAGAGAATGTGAAGTCTTTTATTTCTAGATTACTGGCTCAACTCCCATTCAGATGTGCAATTCTGGCCACGTTCAAGTCAATGGCAACAACTCTGACTCAAATGGGGCCAGGATTTCAAACTATGTATATGACGTTCTTAAATTATTGACAGTTGTTTGGTAGCCTATGCCAAATGACTTGGAGCACCACTGTGGTAGCATTTAAAAATGTTAAAGCTTTGCCTTGGTAACTTAGGCTTGGTCTGCACTTACCCACTGATTCGGCAGCAGTGGACGGGAGTTACGCAAGCTACGCAGAGTAGCTTGCGTAACTCCCATCAACTGCTGCGCTTCCCTTCTGCACGGTGTCTTCACTGCACTGCACCAACGGGAACCACGTTCCCATCGATGCAGCGCTATGCCACTTGAGGGGGTGGATTAACCGTGTTGACTTCTGGATCAATTGAGCGGGTCTTCACTGACCACTCAATTGGTCCATATAGGTTGATCTGAGGGCAGTGACTTTGCCACCGTCACTGTAGATGTACCCTTAGGCTATGTCTTTATGCACTCTTTACTTGTATAGAAATCCCTGTATGCTATAGCACCGAAGCACATCTCATCTGGATGTAGCTATCCCAGGAAATCTACCTTTTACTGGAAAAGCTTATGCCACAACTCTTGAACAAAACTGAATGCACCTATATCAGTAACAGTGCAGTTCTGCCAATATAATTGTGTCTACATTAGGGGCTTCTGTCAGCACAGCTATGTCACTCAAAGATCACGCCTCTCACTGACCTGTTCATGTTGAAAGTAGGCTGAAGTGTCATGAAAGCCTTCATAACATTACTCCATTTTTCACGGTATTTTGAAGCGTTCCCTATAGTTAGCATAGTGCACTTTAGAAGTTCATTCCGGTTTAAAGGTGTGCACAGTTCCAGAGTTATTCCCAATTTTAAGTATAGTATCTAGAATCTGATAACTGAAAATAGAGTGAACTTTAACTGCTGAGCATTGGGAGTATCAAAAATAGTAAAGTGTCATTATTCACCTAAAAGGCAAAGCTGTAAAGGTTTTATTGGTGACCAAGATAGCTCCTCAGGCCTGGCCCAAGGCTCATTGAAGTCAATGGGAATCTCTGATGTATCAGAACTGTCACTAGTGGCCATCCTTCCTGGCAATTTCATAAGAGAGACCAAGGAACTGAACCAGAATGGAAAATGAGCTGCCCTCTCTGTTCCACAGAGACTGTCACTCCAGGTCAGGTTGAGGCAAGGTGGTAATGGGGACGTTTTCCTTGCTGATGCATCCCCTCTGTGGTTACAGAAGTTTGGTTTCCAAGGCAGTCAATCACACACATTTCACTAGCACTCAATTCACTTTTCAAACTCTGAAAAGGAAGTTTGCCTTTGTGGCAAAAAGGTCAGCAGCTATCGGATATGAAAGTTATTTTTTACTTAGAATGTTGTTGCTGTTAGAAAAATGGGGAAAATGCTACAAGGAATAAATTTACTGTTAGAATGTTATCTGGATTCTGTAACATTCATATTCTTGAAAGGTCAATGAAGGAGCCACAAAGCAGCCAGCATGTTTGCAACTATCACATGACACTGTTCCACAGAAATGATTGATGATGGGTTAATTTTGCTTTTAAATATTCTAAAGATCTTGTTAGGAGACAGGTGTCAAATTATAAATCAATCAGAAAAATGTGTTTTCTCTGAAGAATTATTAATATAAAAGCAAACACTTTGGGGGAAGCTAATGGTAAGTTGCATTTACATTATTCCTGGGGTGGGATATTTCAGAAAAGGGAAATGTGAATGTTTCCAGTATGGACACACTTGACATTTGTAAATGCTGTACAGTAGGTGAAGAACCTCTCATCCTCCTAAAGCATGGTAGTATTTCCACAAGGCTATCTCAAGCTGCTTTTATCCTGGCCTATAGATGTCAGAGGAGATCTGTTTCTGTGCTTGTTACACCACAGCCACACTCTGGCCTTGGTTACTACTAGCCAAGTGACCCCAACATGCCCACAAGTCCTAAATTCCCCCAAAATGGTCTGCTCTGAAATGTCCAGCACTCTCCAGGACCACTGGAGAAGTAATAAGGATCAGTTGTTCCTTTGAAGGGACAATAACCAGCAGCTTACCATATTAACTGGAGTTCACAATTACTTCAGTTCAAACAGCACTGGGTTGGGTTTAGATTAAAATAAAACAAGTTTATTAACAGGACATAGGTTAAGGAGCACCAAATAAAAGATATAAAGTGACACCCATCCAAAAATCTAAAACATAATCTAGAAAGGCCCAGACTTTGTTTAAAATGGTTTCTCTCACCAATTATTCTTTGTCTGGCATGGTTGACTCTTTCTCAGTCAGAAGCTTTCACAGAAGTACGAAATGCTGGTTTCCTTCGTCTTCTTACATGAAAGATAAAGATGGATTCGCTCTGAGTCCCTCAGATTCCCAAAGAATTGGTTTTCTTCTCAAAGATAGGATCCCATTTCCTGTGTTTCTCAGTGGTGCAGGAGCCATGTTCACTCTCTCTCTCTAAAGTTCAGGCCCAAGACAACACCTGCTGCTTTACAGGATAGCTTGGTTTGTGGCTGATATGTTAATTGTGGTAAATCAACATTCCTTTGGCTAGGACTGACCTGTTTATCACCTTTACCTAGGCCATGCTGTCTTTGTCCAACATGTTCCAGTAACATTACAGAGAGAGAATTCATAATTTCACATAAAAGGTTATCACATGAATTTTCCAGTGATGTTAATGGTCATTAGTTTTCCAATGATACTTACAAAGCATATTTGAACCAACGACTTTGCAGTAGTGAATACAGGGGTGCTTAGGGGCACACAGCGGATGCCAAAGGAGAGGGCTGCTGGCTATACTGGTTGTTCACTAGCCAAGACTCCCAAATCTTCGAGCAACGAGCAGAATTCCAGCTGTTGGTGGTGTAAAGAGGATGGAGCAGACTGACTGTTTGATCCATAAATCAGTTTAGTGAGAGAACAGCTGTGTGCGTCATATGCACTGGCGTACGTGTGCAGTGGCTGACATGTGTGCAGCATACCACAGACCAAATGCTATGAGTGGTTTGAGAGGCAATTCCCTCGACAGACACATCACAGATTAGACACCTATTTTCCTTCTTCTAATTTTATCACTTCTTTGTTTTCAGTGGTTTTTCTTCTCCTCCACCCTGTGGCAGCAATTGTGTATGTTAATGAGATATCCTGATGCAGCACTGGCCTGTCATCAGCAATGTGCTGGAGGGGGATCTCTGGGGCTCCTAGAAGCCCTTTGTTAAAATTCTGTAGGCACACTGAAAAATGTGGAATTATTATTGCTTAGGTGATGACTATGTATTTGTTTTTTCCCCTGCCTCTGACACAGCTCAAGTCCTCTCTGGATACTGTTAAAATCATCTGTGCCAGAAAGCCTTTATTTCTGGGGCTCAGAAAAATACTTCCGAAAAGCAAGCTTTTGTCATCTTTGGAATAACCAGATTGTACCAAATAGGTGATGAACTAAAAATATTAGCCAAAATAAAGGGTCCCATCCTTCTCTTACAAAGATTTCACCTCCAAATGTTAATTGTAGAAATTAAAGACTTGTGCTTTACTCTCAATATGCCCAATATAGTTTTCAACAACAAAGCTGAAATACAGCACAGTGAACGTTATTCACGTAAGTTGCTTGCCAAGTGGTATTGCTTCTTTTCTGGGTGCTGACTTGCGGTGAACAGAAAGCATCATCCTTCAAATGGGGAAACAAATTAATAGACTCACCAGTATCTAGTCCACCCTCTCTACAGACATAGACCCCACAAGTTTTACTACAGGCTCAGAGGAAAAATCTGTGTAGCCTTCTCTTGTTAATAGAGGCAAAATACCAGTGATATGCCCATTCCTCGTTGTTTTCAGCAAATTTTTTGAGTCACAGGGCAAGTTCAGTTCCTTGGTCACCTCTGGTTCTTTTGATTGTGTCCACACTCACCTGCAATCAGTAAGACTGGAAATCTGGAACAAATATCAAATTTCCTCTGTCGCTCTCATAAAACGGCTTTTACCTGTAATGTTTTGTTACCTTCCGTCAGTATGACCTGTGGTCAGCAGGTACACCTAAAAAATGGTTCTTTGCCAGAAGTCGATGAAGGAGCCACCTTTGCTGGTGATTTGCTCAGTGTCCTTAAGAAGCACACCACAGCACACAATAAATAATTCTCCAGGATCCAAGTCCTATCCATTCAGACACATCTAGCAAGCCCCTGTGGAATAGTACCTTCTGATTACCTCCCCAATGTTATATTGCCAACTGCAATAGACTAAGACGTAAGTATAAAAATAACTACAGAAACTAGCATTAATCTTGATATCTATGAGGGTGTAAGTCAGCGTGAGAGTATGTGACTTGTCCTCAAGAGAGAGGATAGGGCACAGGAGAACATCCTCATTCATCTCTCTCCCCAAAAGAAGTTCTAGTCACAATCCTAGTCCTTGCACTTGGCAAGACGGATTGTGATCAGACGTTGTACAAGGGCACGGCACAGATGTGTGCAGTAAACGCCTCCTGCCGTCGTGAGGCCAGTGTAAGGGACGATCACAATAGCATTTCCTGAGAGCGGGAAGATGGACCGAGGTCTGATATTACAGAGCAAAGAGAGTGCGAGTTTTTCCTTTTGGCCCACTCCCCTCACATGTGACCTGAGCAGCCCAGGGATAGCCTGCAGCTGCTGAGGAACCATCCCTCCCAATGCACCCTCAGAAGTGAATGGTTCAACCTCAGACCCTCCACAGGGCTTTGTATAAATTGCACAGTCTAGCTCCATGCACGGAAGGACTGTTGAGACTCATGCCTGAAGTGATGCCAGCCTCCCCAAAGCCTCTCGTCCACTGCATCAACGCAGTTCCAGAAGGCTACTCTGGATTAACCCTCCAGCAGCAGTTATTGGAGCAGTGAGCCTTTACTCCCCCTCCCCCGCAGGGCTGTTGCTTTATAGCACCATGGACATGCTAATTCCTCTAAACCTCAGCACTCCCAGATGAAACTCTGACTCACAAGTGTATTGTGTGCTTAAATGCCATGAAAAAAAACACAAAGCTACTCTGCTCAAACCCCAGCAGATTCCTCAATCACTAAACTCCACTAATTAGTAACAGCTGTTAATGAAGTGTGCAGGTACAAATCTAACCTCTCCAATTAATGCATAAGGGATTCTTCAACTGCAGTACTATTTAAAGGGGAAACTGATTGTGTAGGAAAGCAAGAATACAAGCATTTAAAAGTGACACTTTTGTAGCGGAGATCCTGTTACTTTCTCCCAACCACAGATATTTTGGTCCCCTCTAAATGGAGAATTTCCTTTGTCTGCAGTTACTTAAAATCGCAATTTTTGTTCTGTTTATGTAAGTTGGAAAACTGCCATTACTCATGAGAGAGAGTCGAAACAAACAGCCCACTCAGTGGAATTTAATAGGGTGCATCAATTCTTTCCAGGTAAACCAAGGAAATAAAATTGCTGATTTGCTAGGATTCAAAACTGAAACAGCCTTTTTAATTACTGACTGAATGCATAATTATAGGCTCAGAAAACATATAGCTTACACCATACCTGGCCCGCAACATTTTTTTTGAGAAACTCATATTCAACATGATATCAACACACTGAAAAGTCTGAAGGTAGCAGTTTCACCCGTGTTCAGCCACAGTATGCACAGCTGCCTTCCTGTTAATGAATTAACACACAGTTGCTTGTTTTCTTTTAATAATGGTGTAATCCGAGTTTATCTGCAGCCAGGAAAGAGGCTTCAGAGTCTTTGATTTTTGGCATCATACTGCTGTATACTATTATACCATTGCACATCAGATTACAAATACGGCATGAAATAAACCATTACCTGAACAGAGATTAAGGATCTGAGACTTTCACTCAACCATAATTATTCCATTCATAGGCCACTGCTGGCAAAAGCCTCCGTCCATTACAGCCCCAATCCAGCAAAGCTTTAAAGCACGCGCCTAAGTGATTTGCTGAACCAGGACCTCCAGGCTGAAGCGTTCAGCTTGAACCTCACAGTTAGCTAAATCTCATTCCCTTTACTCCGCTAAGTGGTCCCAATGAGTGCAACTAATTGCATGAGTGAAGCATTAGCACCAATTTGAATACTTGTAGATAATGACAGCCAGGGACTGTTGTCCCTACACTTATTACTGCTGCATCCTTACAGCTTCGCACATACTGCACTGGCCTACATATATCAAGCCCAGACCTTCTCTCTAAAGCATAGTGGTATGGAATTCCCCAGTGTGCCCACTGCCTCATGCATATGAAACCTGATGGATCCACCACTTTGGGCGCTTACGATCGGAAGTGCAGTGTACTTACATGTACAGATGAGCGGAGGGAACAGAATGCGACCCCCATTAAATTGAGCGTTCTCCATAGAAGAACATCAAGAGCCTATAGTACAGAGAGAAAAAACACCACCTAAGAAAGCAAAAGGAATATCATCCACCATGAGCATCACCGGCATAATTTTAGAGACGTTCTAGCACGGGCTGCAAGTGCTACTCTGATCTATAGACTTTACATTAATTAGCTGATTTAGAGATATACACTAGCAGAGTTAGACCCCAACGTTACAATGTCTTGAGCCTTCATAAAAATCAGATTTGTAAAACCAAACACCAATTCCAGATAATATGGAAACTCGTATTTAGGATCCCAAAAGCAGAGGTTCACCTGTATTAAGCAAAGAATTGAAACATGCTGTTCTAAAATATATTCTTTTTTCATTTATAAACTTTCTCTTCAATAAAGTGTTTCTTACTTAATATTCTCTCTCTCAGGATCTTCAGTATCTCAGATACTTCTCCATAGCTTCAAAACAGATGCTAAAGAATTGAATAAGCCTGTAGCTATGGAAGAGGGAGGTCACAATGGTTCCTTACAATAGACGGGAGAAAGAAGAGTCTACTAAGACAGTCTTCCAGACAAGCTATGTTTGTTTTCCTCAGCTATTCCTGCAAGTCATTTTTTTGTGTGTGGGAATCTCAGGTTTCATGAATACGCATCTAGGCAAAGGTTCACACCAGAGGCACTCACACTGCTATCAGAAACCATATTGTGGCCTTGTTCGCTTTGCACCTACCCTTATGTGACTCCCTTGACTTCCCTGGAGCTATGATTGGTTTACACTGGTAGCATGGAATCAGGCCCTGTACGATTTGGGTAGTGTGGCATACATCTAAAATATTGAACTGCAAATGTCAAATGCTCACATTGATGCTCAATCTTTCATCTATACATTGAGGACTGTTCACAAAAACACAACAAAATATTTTGGAACAGCAAACATATTTACACCAAACAGTCTCTGCGTGGGCAATTCAAAAGGAGATAATATAGCAACCACTGAAGTCAATGGAAACATCACTATTGACTTCAGTGGCACTGGACTTGGCCCAAATGGAGCAAAGAGATGAACTTATTGAATAAATTGCTTGTAAATTATCTGCCCAACTCTGCTCCTTACCAGTTTAGCCATACTCTTTCTACCATAACTTGGAGCTCCTCAGACTTTGAATTAGATCTCGAAGATTAGAGGTCTATCTGAGATTGCTAAGGAGCTAGTGGGAGAGACAGGGAGCTGGAGTCAAGTTATAGTTTGATTTGGGGCTATTTTTCCAAACTAATTAACCCACCTCTGCTTTTTAAATGAATAATTAACTAGTTAAATGAATAACTTAGCAATTCAATGACGGATGTTTAGGAGAAATCCTACAAAATGAAAACAAAACAAAAGAAAAAAACCTTCCTGCAAAGATTTACAACAGTCAGACAGCTTTGGGAGAAGTGTGTGAACCTGATGATCATCACACTTGTAAACACAAGCAGACAGCACACCTGTTCTCCTCTTGCTGTGAATATGCATTTACATTTGGCTTTGCTTTCCAGGAAAACGTATACATGCCCAGAACTGCTCCTGAGGGCCTGACCCAAAGCCCATTCGAATCAATGGAAAGATTCCCACTGACTTGAAATGAGTTTTGGATCAGTCCCTGGATACACATGTTGTACCTACTTCCAGATTTTCTGTTTCTAGAGAGGACAGTCCTGATTCTTAAAACCCTCCACTATTGCAAGTGCAATTAATTATGCCAGCAGTGCTATCCATTTAGATACCCAGGCCTATTTACACACAGGTTTTGTGCTAATATTGCTGTTTTGGGTGGGGTGTGATCATTTTACCAAACTAGCTATACAAAACCCACCACTACAGTGGTGCAGCTATACACAAAAAAGGTGCCTTATATCATGATAGCTTATTCCCCTTTCCTTACAGGAATAAACTATAATGGTATAAGCACCTTTATACTGGTATAACCGTGCTGACACTAGGGGCTTATACCGCTTGAACTTTGCCAGTGTAGTTAGAACTGAACAACTTTGTATGTATATAAGCCTTTAAAGTAACTATCAACTATTATGCCTATAATATTAGAAGCCAATTGGGGAAAAGGAAAGTGTCTTTCCTTAATAGGTAATTCAACTTTTTTTTGGCAAAAGTTTTCTTGATCACTTCCCCAGTTTTTTTTTTTTTTACTTGCTCTAATCTTATGTGATTTCACTTTTTAAAGTATCTTCTATGTTTAAAAAAAAAAAGTAACTGGCACGTTTATTGCAGAAAGGACGCTCAGGTAGCAGCAATTTTAAAATTTGAAAGAACTACTAAAAACAAATTAGAGAATGTCGCTGACATGAAAAATGTGATTGTATGGTTAATGTTTAGGGACTCAGATAACCTAATCTGAAACACTGGTCACAAAGAAGTTTTGAATAGCAAACATTTTTTTTTAAAGAAACAACAAACAAACAAAAAACCAGTTTCTTTGTGGCTAATTTGGACAGAATAAAGAGGCAGGGTCAGATAAATAAGCAATTACTAGTTCTCCCAGCTCTAGGAACAACCATGAAAACCACAAATGTTTCATGATTTCAACATAAAAAACATAAAATTTGCCATAGATCGATGGTGTGGCTCTCTGTTCCCTCAAAAGGTTTCTGAATCTTTCATCTGGTCTGAGTTTTGAGATTTTAATGAGACCTGAAATCCAGGTGAGTTTCTTCTGGCTTTGGACTTCACTGTGAACATTAAATACAGCTCTAAAACTTATTCCCCGGGGGAAGCAACCGCAGCGGCCAAGTAAGGACCTGCAAGAGAGTTCAATTCTGTTCTCTTTGCAAAACTGGTGGAAGTGATGATTTTAGAACAAAGAATATCTAAAAGAAGTTTGTGTAACACAAGACAATGTGGTCTTTTCCCTTAACTTTTGCCCAAGTTTCTAATAGAACCTAAAGTATTCAGAGACCTAAAAATTTAAATAACCCAGAAATATAGAAGTTATTGAATACAGTTAGGTCTAGAAACAAAATGTACCACAGATCAGGACGGTACCAAAGAAGACGTTTCTGCCCAATTTGTAGGAAAAGAGGTCCAGATAAGTACCTGGACTTTGGGCTGCTCAGGCTGCTCACAGGACTTGAGCCATTTGAAGATGCTGCCATCCCTAATTAACCTGGGAGGGGTGGAGGAGGCCAGAGATGTTTGAGACACAGCCCCCACCACCACCAAAATGTGTGAAGCCACATTACAGCTGTGCCTCATATCTGAGTCTGAAGAGGGAGTGGGAAGTAAAACCTCAAATGCTGTAAAAATAAAAATCTCCTTTGAAGTTTTGCAGCAGGGAAAGTTAGCTTGGTTGGTTTAGGTATTAAGTAGAGTGCGTGCACGGTTAACTTGCACAGAATTCATGGCATGATAAGGACAAAAAGAAACTCCTGGGACTAATTGCTTCACTGCAGGGAACTGATGCTTCTTAAATTGCTCAGCACCTGGCTGTTAAATCAGCCCCCACTGACTACTAATTCATGCGGGTGCAGAGTTGCACTTTGTAGCAAAACTGACAGTGCGAAAGGGAGTGTTTTCAAATGCAGGCAGCATGTTGTCATTGCAAGTTCATTTAAAGAGCCATGCTCATCGCAGAATATTACTTTCAAGTGGCAAGGAGCTAAAATTTGGGCTACAGATGGATTACACTGAGAAATGTATGCAGCAAACGGGTCGCGTTAAAAACTGTAAATATTTCCCCCTCCCAATTTTGTTTTCACTGTGCATTAGGGACCTCATTACAGCTTGATTTTTCCATTATGGTGACTATGAGCAAGTGGCATTCCCACCTATTTCAAATGAAGTCGAAACACACTTTATGAGGTCAAATTTATCTCCTCTTTGGAGCGTGGCTTCATTGGTATCTCAAATAGCAATAAAAGGACACAATAAACCTCATGCACTTTCAAGTTTTGCTAACGCAACAAACTATTTGTCAGCTTCCCAGGCAGTGCCACATCTGATGATAATTTCAGGGTTTAAAGTAGAGTTAGAGCAGAACAGCAACTACCGAAATGGAACCCTCATTCCTATTCAGTGCATTTACTCTCTGTGTGTCGTTGAGTCCTATCCATGAGCATTCATGACTGACCCATGCTCTTGATTTGTACGTTAAGTGAGTTAAATATGGAGGTCACCGGCGGAGAACAAACATGAATGCCTATGTTACCTAACATTACACAGTCACTCTGCTAACTATCACTTCAGTAATGCTGGCAAAACATATACAACTCTTAAGGTCTAGTTTTCAAAGGTGCAGAGCCCCTGCAACCCCAACTGAAATCAATTAAAGCCGAGGTGCTCAGCAACCCTGAAAATCAGACACAGGGACAGTGCTTAAAGTGTGGATATGAGGAAGGGGGAGTTGTAAGATGTCATAAACCCAGCAACACACATTTAAAAAAAAAAATCATGCTGATGCTGAAGGGAGCCCTTTAAGCAATCTCACTAAAGTTGTTGTTCCCAGTTTATAACAGATACCCCCACCACACACACGTTTTTTCAGGCCACTTGAAGTACTGTTTAATAGCCAGTGATATCTGAATGACCCCTCTATCACCTGTTCACCAAAAAACTAAACCAAAAAGCATAACTGACAGCAACTGAGAGCACAGGCTCTTTACAAATGGACTGTCCAGGAGATGAGGCTCTGACTAACTCAAAGTAGAATGCAGACGATCAATCGAAATACTTCAATCTTGCAGAGGTTAATAAATACAGGGATAATTCAGAGAAGATAAATAATGACAACTCTTTAGAAACAATGATCTCAGACAAGTACCATATCTGTGTCATGTAATATCAAAAATAGGAGAATCAAAAGATCAGGTAGGAGGAATATTCAGTATGAATGAAATGAAAGGCACATCTCTATGCATAGAATAATGACTTCAATGAGTTTTTAATCCACAAACTTGTACATTGTGAAATAAAAGGAGCAGGGGACACAGGGAAGGGATTATGGAAAGAAACAGAAGTCTCTATGGTTATGGATGACTTTGTGTGCACCATCAAGTGAAACAAAGAGGACCCAGGGAATTATAAACCAGTCAGCCCACCTGGAAAGATACTGAACAAATTATTAAATAATCATTTGTAAGCACCTCTAGGTGTTTATAGGGTTATAATGAACAGCCAGCATGGATCTGTCAAGAACAAGTTATGCCAAAGCAAACTAATTTCCTTCTTTGACAGTATTACTAGTCCAGTGGATAGAAGGGAAGCAGTAGACATGATATATCTTGATTTCAGTAAGGCTTTTGACATAGCCCCTCATGACATTCTCATAAGTAAACTAGGGAAATGTGGTGTAGATGAAATTATTATAAAGGGGGTGCACAACTGGTTAAAAAACCTTACTCAACATGTAGTTATCAGTGGTTCACTGTCTGACTGGGAGGACTAACTAATTGAGTACTGCAGGGGTCAGTCTTGTATCCAGTACTATTCAATAGTTTCCTTAATGACTTGGATAGCAGAGTGGAGAACAAGCTTATAAAATGTGCAGATGAGACTAAGATGGGAGGGGTTGCAAGCACTTTGGCGAACAGGATTAGAATTCAAAATGACCATGACAAATTGGAGAATTGGTCTAAATTCAACAAGATGAGATTCAATAAAGACAAATGAAAAGTACTTTGCTTAGGAAGGGGGAAAAATCAAATGCACATCTACAAAACGGGGATTAACTGGATAGATGGTAGTAAGGCTGAAAAGGATCTGGGGGTTAGAATGGAGCACAAACTGAATGGAGTAAAGAGTGTGATCTTGTTACTAATATCATTCTGGGGAGTCATATGCAATATACAGGAGTTAATTGACCTGTTCTACCCTTAGAGTTAGAAAGCTCTTCCTAATATCTAACCTAACCTCTCTACAGAGCACTATGAGGCCTCAGCAGGAGAACTATGTCCAGTTGTGGGTACCGCACATTAGGAAAGATGGGGACAAATTGAAGAGAGTCCAGAGGAGAGCAACAAAGATGATAAAAGGTTTAGAAAACCTAGATCTATGAGGAAAGGTTAAAAATACTGGGTATATTTAGTGCTGAGAAAAGAAGATTGAGGGGGGATCTGTTAATCGTCAGATATGTTAAGGGCTGTTATAAAGGGGATAGTGATTAACTGTTCTCCATGTCCACTGAAGACAGGCAAGAAGTAATGGGCTTAATCTGCACCAAGGAGATTTAGGTTAGATATTAGGAAAGGCTTTCTAACTCTAAGGGTAGTGAAGCTCTGAAATAGATTTCCAAAGGAAGGTTTTAACTTCCCATCACTGGAGGGTTTTACAAACAGGTTGGACAAACACCTTCCTGGGACGGTCTAGGTTTACTTTGTCCTGCCTCAACACATGGGGCTGGAGTAGATGACATCTTGAGGTCCCTTCCAGCCCAACATTTCTATGAGTACTGTCTGGTAAGAAATGGGATAAAAGAAGATTTCACTGTATATAAAGATAACTATTTTGAAAAGTCTTTAGGACATAAGCCTGAAAGCTTAATAAACAGGAGTTAAACAAAAGAAACCTGTGTGCAAGGAGCACATACCACACATAAACAGCAAAAAATAATGGACCTCTCCCATAGGGTCACCATCTCAGAGCAGCCCCCCACAGCACGGAATGGATCTGCAAGTACTACGTCCTCCGTTTCCCCTGCTCAAAGCTCCGCATGAATATTTCTGCAACACTCTGAGGCTAACACCACCCCTCTCGCAGGGTAATTTATGACTATCATGCCTCATATCACAGCCTAAAGCTCAGTGCCATAATTGAAAAGGTTCGGGCTCCACCATCTTCAGCGGTTCCAGACTCTTTGTGAGTCTCACTCATCCTTCAGACTGGAGAGCTTTCTTGCTTACCCCCAGAGTCCCCTATCAGAGCTCAAAAGGTCAAACAAAGCAATAATGCAAACAATATCCACCCTTCCTGGGATTGATGGAAATCTCACATTCCTCCTCGGTCCTTCCCGTCTCCTTGACCCTTGTATGGGACCGTGGTCACAGAGGTGATCTTCCCCTTGCTCCAGAGACACCTGCCCCCGCTAGTCAGACCTCCTGGCTTCTGGCCCGTCTCCCTAATCACAGATTCTCTCTCACTTTCAGGCAGCGAGAGCCCTCATGTTTGTGCTCTCTGCATCTTTCCTGACTAACTCTCAGGCTTGATTCACTGAGTGTCCTTCCCTCTAGAGTCCATGTGTTTTCTCTTACACCCAGCAGGGACACAGGTGGCCAGTCACGGATACACTCTTCCCTCTTAACAGGCCAATGTAACCCTGCCGTATTTTTCTTTCTGTTACACTGGTGCACATCAGGAGTAACTCCAGCAAAAGGGTCCCGGTCTGATCCCATTTATGCTCGTGTAACTAAACTGCTTCTGTGGCAGTTACTCCTAATTTGCACCAATCTTAGTCAATGGTGATAAGGAACTAATTCCACCCATGTTCCAGATGGAGTTTGGGAGCAGGTAGGTGACTTTCAACCAATTCTCCTTTGAAAAATGGGGAAATGCACTAGCCTTAGGATTTACTCCCAACTGGGATAGAGTAGGTCAAAGAAATGACTCCTGGGAAGTACAGAAAAACATAAGAATGGCCATGCTGCATCAGACCAACGGTCCATCTAGCCCAGCATCCTGTCTTCTGACAGTGACCTGGGTCAGATGCTTCAGTGGAAATGAACAGTACAGGGCAATTTTTCAGTGATTCACCCTGCCATCCCGTCCCAACTTTTGGAAGAAGCCTGAGAACCTATCACTCACTCATCTATTTAAAATTTCCCTGACTTTTAAGGCAACGAGTTATGGAAATCTGAAGAGCAATCACACATTCAGATAAAACTGTATCTAGGAGACAGCAGGCTCACTCGTCTTAAATGTGAGGGTTAAGAAGTGAGTTCTTCTCAAGGACCGCACGTGAATGGTAGGAACCTATCAAAAAATGTGCACCTCTACAGGTCCGATCCACAGCCTACTGAGAATCTATTAACTTCCATGGGCTTTGGGGGAAGGCCTTTATGGACATGAAAAACATGTTCACTAAGCAATTTCCAAATGTTCACTGTTAACTCCAAAACATTCATTTCATACTTTGCACTCTTCCTCCCGGTGGGCTAGTCACTGATTGATGTTGGTGGAAGTGTGAAACCTATTTTCCAGGTAACCAAGCTGACAAAAGAAAAGAAAAGGATCTTAGCATTTTTTTCTAAGTATGGGGAAACTAGTTATTTTTCGTTCAGACTTAACTCATAATGGAATCTGATCTAATAACCACTGACGTCAAACAGAGCCTCTCCATTTGCTTCAAAGAAGCATGTGACTAGCCCAAATTTGGCACAGGCTTTAAGGTGGAAAAAAAAAAGACTGCATTGGACAGAGACTCTGCATAGACAGTCACATACCAACAGGTGAGTGTTTTGGAAAGAACAGATTTATAACCGAAACAATTTTGTAGCTGTAACTATAAAACTTTGCTGAACTTTTAGTTCTCTGAAAGTATTTGTTTCTCACAGGCAGGATCAGAAGGCTCAAAAGCAGCAAAAATGCAAGGACAATAACAACAGTCCAAATGCTGAACTAAAAGTGCAATGCCACTTAAAGTCAGATATGTCCATGTTCAGTGCACATCCTGCCCTTCGTATTTCGTGTGTTTGACAGTAAGGATCTAGAGCACCAGCGGCTTAAGACTTACATCTGTCTGGTGCAGATGACGACACCTACAATGAAAGTTCCCAGTGTTCACTAATGTGGGGTGCTTCACTTTTTGGGTTAACTGTAGGCAGCTGAGAAATGATTTCCAGAAGTTCCAAGCACCCACAAATCCAGCTGAGGTTAATGGGAGCTGCAGGTACTTGGCTTCTCTGAAATTTAGGTCTAGGGTGTCTCAACTGGGGCACTCACAAGCAAAGGCAACCAATGGCCAAAATTAATGGCCATTTTAGACTTTAGCCTTCCTTGGGGCCATGCATAAACTCAATTCACATTGCTTTGGTAGGCAACAATTCTTTATTCATTGCCAAATGAGCCAAGGCTTGAATCTTGTGCTTTCCTAAGTATGCTTATACTCTCATAATTAACCTGGCATGGAGATTTCTAGTCTCTTTGTTTTAAATCATAGGATCATGTGACCACGCTTCAGTCTGTGCCTGGGCAGGCGACAGAATTTGGCATTACCGTGTATTAGCCAGCGCAGAGATCAAAGGGGCAAGACCCTTTAGGTCAGCCAAATGGATTTGTTTTGCTAGTCCAAGCTATGCATGCATGTGTGTATATATGAAACTATCTGTATGCTTATGGGAGTCCCCCCACACACACACACTATTTTATATACATAAAAGTTACACACACATTGAAAAATATATTGACGTTGATTTGTTTATTTCTTTCGCCGCACCAAGGTGAGCTTGAAGAGATAACGAGGGTTCAGTCACATTCATAGCCGCAGCATAAAGAGCCCAAAAAGAATAATTTAAGCCTCTCTTGAGTGAGATCATTTAATGAATTTTCTCGATGTTAAGAGGTTTTATACGCTTTTTTTAAAAAAAATCATTTCCCAAATGCAGTGCCATGATATTGCCTTTGAGAGCTAAAAGATAAAGTGATACACATATGCTGAACACATGAATAGGAAGGCAATGGTTACCTTGGCAACAACAGCCATGTAAAAGCTTTCCTTTGCTAAATTAGAAGACTGAATATTGGAGAAAATATATTTTTTCAGTCGTAGCTTGCAGAATAAATTATTATATTTTATTCCCATATTTTCAGAGCCTTAGCCTTGCTGTAGTTAATCCATTCTCAGTTTATCCAGCCTATCTCAAAGTTGGAAGTAGCACCCCATCTTCTACCACCGGTGTTCTACTGATTTCTTAATCCAAGCATTTTTTTCCCACCTACTCCAAATAAAGTTGCAAATGTATTTGGACAGAATGAGCTTCCCTCCATACTATGCTTTTTATTATTATTATTTACACTCAGACCATACATTGCAATATAAGTGGAAATAAACTTTACTTTGTTTGCAAGGTTTATTGGCAAAACATGCCTAAACAGAAAAATGCACTGAACATGAACATACTATAGAAAGATGTAATTTAAAGCAATTATTAGGTTTTTCAAACTCGCCTCAGTGATTCAAGAGCAGAAATCCAAATCAAAGTCATCTTGCGCTCCCAAGTCACTTAGGTGCTTTTGAATATCCTACCTGACAGCCTAGAGAAAGGTTGTTCCTTTTATAACTCAACCACCTAGAGAGAAGAAGGAATCCCAGATAAGCAGATACAATGCAAGTGGGAAGAGAGTGAGTGGGGAAAAGCAGGATTGATTCCACTCCTCCACTGGCCAGCAGACCAATCATACAGAACAGAGAGTAATCTACTGCTGGCCCAGGGCAATAGCTAATTACTGCCCCCTTGGAGCAAAACTGGAACGAAGGAACACACATATGCCTCTTACAGTCATACGATTCATTCCCCACAGAGCTCCTGAAACAGTGTAACTATGAGCTTCCCCGTCCTCAGGGCAGATGTGAGGTTACTATGCAACCTTTAGAAGCCGAGTACAGGCATCAGGTCACTAAAAATTTGTATTAATGTTTCCTGCTTATGAACATTTAAATTACTGATGATAATCCTCCTTCTGTTTCGTATGGTATAAACAGCAGCTATGATCGTCTCACATTATTTATGATACAATCATTCATTCGTGGACGTGTTAAAGTACCATATTAGCATGTACGTTCCAGCCAGCTTGATTTGTTGATGGACAAAGGAACAACAGGGTTACATTTTTTAACTTAATTGCCAGATTTACATTTTTACCTTAATTGTTTATTGTATTGTAATTTGCTTTCATTATGTTGTACAGCAGCCCAAGTGTCTTGGGAAGGGGACTCTTTATGAATACTATTATAGGATGCTAATTATTAATGATTATTAATAAGCTTTAGTCACAAATCATGGTTACAGAATCATCCCAAATATGAGCTAGATGAGCTTTAGATGGGTTTTAAACCCCTGCTTGGTTTCATATCATAGCTAAATAGACAATGGGTCATCGTGCCCAGCCAAGACTTAAGCCAAGACTCTTAGACTTAAACAGTGGCTCAAAGACTTAAATATGCAGCAGAAACACAAATGGATTAAGAAAGACAAATGGAATAATGAGATCCCTGCACATCCCCATCCAGTCCAGCTGGAGGGCGGGGGTGGGTCTCCATTTTGTGGCCAGGATGCGCGTAGCCACCTCTAGCTTCGTGGAGATACCATGTAGGCCTGGGGAAGAGGTGTGTGGAAGCTGCACCTGCCTGATGTCACAGCTCGGACCTAACAGAAAACCTGAGTGGGAGGCACCTGGCAGGCATGTGCACAGGGGGTGGTCACGGCATTGGCAAAGGGGCCTAAGCAGAGATCGTATTGAGTCGAACATGCTTTGGTTTCTCGCCAGAGACGATGGTATTGGAGGAGGGGTCTTGGTACTTCCATGGAGATGGCGTTCCCTGTGGCGAGGCCACAGTAGAGATGGTGCCAATAAGAAGACTTCAGCACAGCGAAGATCGTGTCGTCACTGGTGAGACCTCGCTATCGCTTCAGGGAGGGAGGGTTAGTATCGGGGACTCATTCTGAGGCCTCGGTGCCTGAAGCAAGAAGGTGAAGCCTCTTTGTGAAGCTTTCGAGCCTCCACAGATTTAAAGGGAGCAACGCTCAGCAAGAACAGCCCGCCTGACCCATATGCCCATCATCTTTTTCCATTCTTGACAAAACCAAAGCCATGCTTTCACCCCTTGAACAAGTTTGTGTTGCTCACCCGTGAGTTCTATTGGCAGCACGCTATGACACCAGATTTTGTCATACAAGCATAAAACGTGGCAAGGATGATGAACTGACTCTCTCCCCCTATGGTTGCCAAGATGTATGTGAATGTACGGTAAGGGTCAGTTTAAGACTTGCTTATTTCCAATTCTTAACCAATTAGAAACTGTTTATAAATCAAGTTATGCCTATGTATTTACGTGCTCAGACATACTATTGTTATTACATTTAACCCAGAGTTAACCCTTTATGGCTATGAGGCTCAATTACTGTAATTTCCATCCACGGATACTCATCTGCTGGTAGAAGATTGTGCAGATTGCAGCAACTGGCCTGCTGGCACATTTGAGCCATGGTAAGATAGGATACTTGATATATAGGTTAACCATGTGATCGTAAAAGAAAAGTATACGGGTAACTAAATCTGAAAGCCCATATCAAGATTTTAAAGGTCACTGTGGGTTAAAAGAAAATACTGGGGGGCTACTATAGAATGTCACTTACAATAACTAGTGCAATTCAGACTAAACTGGTGTTCCCTACTCACCAGAATAATTAGTGCCAGCTTCCTCTTACAACTCTAAAAGCAACAGCTGTTAATTCATCTTAGCCCTTCAGAGAATCTCTCCCTACATAGAAATTTTAAGTGCATTAATAGCTGCCGGCCTCCGCCAGCCTGCAAATCAGAAGTATCATTGTTTGTATATACAATCAACATTTGATTTAATCATGTCGTAGCAAAGAAAAGCTGCCCAACCCTAAAATTGAATACTGTTTACGCTTTTTATTTGTTTTGCACATACGCTGCTTTTCATCTAAGGATTTTATAGAGTTTTGCAACACTAATTAACCTTCAAAGCCCCACTGTAACCTAATTAAGCGGTGTTAATATATACCAATTTGTTTATCCAAGGTCAGAAAGCAAATTAGTGGTAGAGTTGAAAATAGGTGCCCAGATTCTTGGTTCCTTGTTGTAGTCGTCATCATCATGGCAAATCCCAAAGGGACATTGTTTCCTTGGAGATTGAGCACTACCTGGACTGATCTCTAGCTAGGTCTCTAAGAAGGTTTAGCTGGATTGTCAGTGTATGTCCATCATTGACACTCTTTTCAGGCCACTGAAGTGTTTGGTGATCACAGGATCAACAGCTGTGAAGCAGCATTCCTTGGTATACATGCTTTGAAATTCATTGGTCTTCCATCCTAATAATATATCCCTACTTAGAAAGCTTCTGAAACTGAACCAGTGATGATGGATGGGAATGCTGGGTTCAGCTTTGAATATCCTAATTTCCTACCTTGCTTTGTTTATGACTACTAAGGAACACTGAAGCAAATCCTCCCTCATTTATCTCCCTCCCCAATAGGGACAATCTACCACCAAGAACTGTGCTGCAATTTTTTTTAAACTACTATCTTTATATTCAACTAGTTTATTAGAAAAGGCCTTAACATTCAATCTTTTCTACTCTTGTTGATGTCCCAGTGTTCTAATATTCAATGCAGTAATCCTCAACCTGTATTTCTTTCATAAGCACACATTCTTTTGGCCCATTCCAAAGAGAATAACTGGAAACAGAACAGGTCAGTAAAAGAACAGAACACTATTGCTGAGTGAAAATATGAATAGGCCACTGTACTCTTCAAAAGGGCAGAGCAAGATTAGAGAATACAAACCTGATTCTGATCTCCTTTATACCAACATCTTTCTAACGTCAGTGGAATTACTTCTGGTTTGCACTAGCATGAATCCTTCAGAAAGAGAGGTCTTCCTGAGACAATATTGTTCTCACTCCAACTCTATTCCTTCCCTGAAAATAAATCACTTCTAGAGCTGGCCAATCTAAATGCCTCATAAAAATATTCTCTTAAGAATATAAGGGAATTATTTAAATCACCAGATCTGGTCCCTCCTGGCTTCCCTAACAAATCTGCAGTTAGGCCAAGTATCTGTGGGCTTTGCTGCAGTCAGGGAGACTGCTCTGCCAATCCTGGGATTGGGCGTCTACACGACATCACAGTTAAGTAAAACTTGCTTATGTGCTTAATTAGCCCCGCCCGCCCCGAGTCCAGCTGGTAGAGGCATTCAGCATATGTGTCCAGAATTAACTCACTGTTCGTGTTTAGAGATGGTGGAAACTTTAACAGGACACTTTTCCATGTGAAAATGCAAGTGCTTCAATCCTGAAGTATATTACAGGAATGTGTTAATTTTGATGACCTTTTTATGAGAAAAATCAGTGACTCATTTTGATTTTCTTGTTTATGTCAGTAACGTCAAATCATCTAATGCCAAAATGTTTCATTTCAACTTAATTTTTTCAACTTTTATATTATATAAAATTAATAGTTTACTATTCTATTATATTACTATAAAAAGTCTAAATGAAATAATTCAGTGTTATTGAAGCAGAACAATTTAATACCTAAAGGAAGCCTTTTGATTGTTCTCAATCAGTTTTTCAAAAATTTTTATTCTATGAGAAATTTTCTTCCAATTCAGATTTTTTTTTTTTTAATTTCTGAGTTCCCTGTGGAATGAAAACTCCAGTTTTTGATCAACTTGATTCACTTTAGCTTTACAGTTCAGCTTTGCGAAAGAGCTAGTTAGCTGAACACCTACTGTTGTGTTCAGAAGTTCTAACTACAAGAGTTATGTGTTTATTAACAGGCAGATGAGCGTCACTGATCTAGCAGTTATAGTAGTCGCATGCAACATGTTTGCCTATGGAAGGTTTCTACCTATCCTATGTAATATATGCAATTTATTTGTAAGGGTACATTTAATCCACACATGGCCAAGCTATTCTGTCTTTACCTCATGTCTAACAGATGCTACTCAGATGGCAGCGTGGGGGGCGGGAGGGGTAAGGAAGGGTGTTAGTTGTTTTTAAATAGTTATGCAATAGATTAAATAACTATCAGTTTTGCTTAGGTCATCTATACTCTAACATCCTTTTGCAACTGTTGAATCAATCCCTACTATGTATTTAGTGCTTTGTCCAGCCCACTTTTAAATGTACCAAGCAAGGAATTCCATCACTTTACATCTACAAGGATTCTCTGGGATTCAGCCTAAATTTGCCTTTGCTTAATTTCATCTAGCTCTACCTCATTATGCTGCATAAATAATTCCACTGGACTGTTTGTCTTACACCCTGCACATATACATAGAGGATAATCAGTCCCTTTTCTATCTCCATCCTAAGTCATTTCTTGGTCTCCACTGCCTTGTACTTCATGCCACCTGGCAGCCTTCCAGGCAGTGTGGTCTAAAGGGTAGGGCACTGAACTGGGACTCAAGAGATTCTCAGCTCTGCCTCTGACCTGCTGTGTGACACTGGGAAAATCATTCCTCCCCTCCCCCCGTGCTTTAGTTCTCTTTCACCTTATGTGCCTCTTCTCTATTTAGATCATCATGTCAAGGCCAGGGACTATCTGTCACTATCTGTATGTACAGCACCTAGCACAATGGGAGTCCAATCTCACTTGGGGTCTCTAGTTGCTACTGGAATATGAAGAGTAATTAGACTAATTTGCTCAGGTTTTTGCTCATTTATTTTGCCCAAGATTCTAGGCAGGGGAGAATTAGACCATTTAGATACATACGTCACATATTGCCCTCAGTACATTTTTTTTAAAAATACAGATAATAGGTTACTGTACATCTGTACGCAGTTAAAAATACCCACCACACTGCTCCTATCTCATCTCCCTCTGTAAGACAACATGTTTACTTTAGACAAAAAGTATTCCTTTTCATAATGTAGTCTCTTTGGGTTTTTTGTTATATGAAAAGATCTTCCCTCTAGACCTCCCTAATTTAAGCTGCCAGTAAAGGGGATATTACTATTAAAAAAAATAACTTCAGCAGGCCAGCCCTTAGGAGAACGCCTTCAAGATGTTCGGATTCCAGTAGAATGAGAAAAGATCAAGTAATAATAAATAAAATTAAAGAGACCTGAGTGTTAATGGGAAAACCTTGTAATTAATGTTTTAGTTAGATGGTTAATTCTTAATCTTACAAACAAGGTTTTAAGAGTTTAAGTATGTATAATTGATATTGCAGTCTGGAGAGTGTATCAGATCTTCTTAATCCCCACTTTTTGTCTTCTGCATTTTAAATAATTCAAGGACTTTGAAATGCTGAGTGTTCTTTCTTTGTGCTGTAAGACATCTCACTCCATGGGGTTTCCAGTTTAAGGTTCCCTTTATAGGCACTGTGAGAAAAATCTTTTAAATCTTCAGATGAGCATGAAACAACACAACAAGTTTGACACTCAGACTCCAACCCCATCCTGCCCCACCATCAGCGTGTGTTTATGGCATTTGGACTAAAGACTGCACATCCACATCTGCTGTTTCAGTGGCTATGCCAGCTAGACTCAAAGTCTTCAACAGGGCACGATGGCTCCCAACAGTTTACATGAGAAGGATCATGCACCTAGTACTAGGTACACAGGGTTTGACAGGTGAACCCCATTTCCAATTCAATGACTTTAACCTATAAGAATATCCACCACGGTCAACACAACAATCCCTGCCATGTGATGTGGTTTAGCCTTTTGTAATCCTAATCCTTGCCAGGATATAAAGAACAATCTCTCAGCACTCTTATGCAATGCATTTAGCCAGTGATTAAATGCCACAAATTATTAAAAATTTTCCTCAGTTCCAAAGGGACTATAAAAAGTCACAGACCTTCTGGACCACTATAATGCCAATCAGGTAAGCGTACAAGGCAGAGAAAACAGAGTGTTCCCAATGTGTATTTAAGACTAGAAAATAAACTATACAGCATTATATTGCATTGCTTGAGAAATGTGGTCATGTATTTAAGGTTAGTATTGTAACAGGTACATGCATTGTCATTTCCTTATTTTGGCTGATTAAACATAGAATTCTAAATCTTATAATAGAGTTGTTTTGTGGAATTATTTATTAGCTTTGAATGAACTCCTGAAACACTATTTGTTTGTAGCAACTAGAGACCCCAACCAAGAAAGCCCCAACCTGCTAGGTGCCAGGCAAACATATAGTGAGAGACAGAAACTCAAGAAACTTACAATGTAAATAGACAAGAAAGACAAAGGATGGGAAAGAATAGGTACTTTTGTCTTCTGAATCCTAATTAGTGCTCTATCCACTAGAAACAGCCTCGCTCAATTCGGACCCTTTACTGCTAAACATGATCCATCTTGCGTTTCACTGAAACTACATGGGGCATTTAGAGATCACTTCGGCTCAGAGTCTATTATTCTTCCACAAGACAAAACAACATGTGAAGTAAATTAGTGTGGGAGATGACTTGGATGTTACACTTTATACCAAGCAGAATAGAAACTGAAGTTAAATATGGGGGGGAGGGGAGAAAAAAGGAGAACGATACCAGCTAAAGTCACTCGTATCATATTTTAGCAACTATGTGTGGCTGCTTGTTAGCCGAGATCTGCTTTCCAACAGCAAATAATAAAATTAAGCTTTGTGCGCTGCTAATGAAATGCAAATTAAAATTGGGTGCACATTAATGCAAGGAGTTGAATATCCATTTAATCAGATCCTCCCTGCAGGGCCCAATGAGAAAAACGACAGAAGACTCACATTACTAATTCTGGACCTGTCACTTCTCGTACTTACTTGGTAAACGAACCATGTTGTGGCACCTGGCTGCTGGGCCGAAGGTTTGTTGATTAAGGCTCCAGGAGCTTGCGGGTAACCCTCCTGGAGATGAAACTCAGCCTGGGAAGCTGGGGGCATTAACATAAATTGCATCATTTGATTGCTGAGATGCTCAAGGAAAACAAAGAAAAAATAGGGCCTGGTGATAGTAACTTCTACCATTAGGCAGTTGGTCGGCAGCTGGGGCTTGTACTTTCTGTTCCATCCCATCCCTTGCTGATCTAAGTGCTGCCAAATTTACCTGAGACCTGTATAATCGGTCTTGACTAGTTACCATCCTGGAACATAGTTAATGAAGCTCCGCCCCTTCCTCGGCCTTCGTATTTCTTTACACAGCTTTCTCCACTTCTAAACCCGGCACTGAGAGCAACTTCCCAAGGAATAAAAGGGCAAAAGCCTCCTTGATATAGATTTTCTGTAGTAATACTTGTAACAGGAGGACCCTTATGCCTGTGTAATAGCTAAAAAGACATGTGGCAGGGAAGAAAAACCTCTTAGGAATGATGCCATATTCTCTTATACTGCCTCACACGCTCATGAATGTTGATCTGACGTGACAGCTCAGATCATTCCCAACGTCTTAGCACTGAGACTGCAGATGTTGCGTTTCTTCCTAAGTCACAGTTTGGTTCAGATCAGTGCCCACAGCTGGGCAGGCGTCTAATGAAACTCCTTTTACAGTGAAGTAGAATCAAAGACCCAGATTGTTCCGGGTCACGAGCATGGAAAAATGGCACTTCTTTGTTGGAGCGAGTCCTACCTCCTCCTCCATGGACTCTCTTGCACCAGAACTGGTATAGTTTTGCTAAGCCAGCCCAGGGAGGCATGCAGACCTTATGCAGCACACATCCCCTGACCCCATGCAAGGAGCTGGGCAAGACAGCCAGAGTGGTTCAGAGAGGAGTGGAAATAGAGAGGCAGTCTCAAGGTCCAGATGTTCACTCCTGCTACACCCACTTTGCCACTTGAAGTGCCACAAAGTGGTTCTAAAAGCTGCGTATCTAGACAGAGGAGAATTGCCCCCAGGACAGGCACTGCTGACCATGGCTATAAGCCTGCTTTCCAAGGACCCCCCTCACAAGCCCTGACAGAGCATATGCTAGGGGCATGAGAGGCTTCCAGAAGTGGGGCCACACCTTGCATCACTGCAGAGATTCCAGACAGCTTCTGGGACAACTCCAGCGGGCCACCATAACTTAGATAGGCCTTCAAGGATGTCTTAATTATACTGGGGGCCTCTCCAGCCTCTGACGTAGCCCAGGATCTGTTCTGCACTGCTCCCGTTAGGGTATGCCTACACAGTAGCTGGGATTATCGTTCTAGTGAGGGTAGACATATGCGTGCTAACACTGTTTGAGCTAGTGCACTGAACTGTGGTGGGGCAGCGAAGCTGAGGTTCTGGCTAGCCATTGGTGTACAATCCCATCTGGGCAGGTACTTGGACAGACAGCCGGAGATGCGGCAAAAAATCTCATCATGGGACTGCAAAGGCCAATCTAACAGTTAAGGTGGAGCAGCCTCTGTGGAAAGGTACTGCTGCCACACCAGAGTTTAGAGGATGGGCTCACCTAGGCAGAGTAGGTGTGTCTGTGAATACACTGTCTGCGCCTGAGGTCTTTTTCACACCACTTCATCGCTAGAGGTCACAGAAGAGCTCATTCAGACACTGCTTACATATTCTTGTCAGGTCAGAGCCTGACCCTGACAAGGTTGCTTTGTGCTGCTTGTATAGCCCAAAGGAGCCTTAAATCTTACTTAAGTCTAACGTTTAAACTTACATGGACAGAAGTTCTGTGTCTGCATTTATAAATTACTTGCTGTATACACATAGTAAAAAATTATACACATTTTAAAAAAATCCTTAATTACAGGTCAGATAAATACATAATTACAGACTTATAAAGAACGTATTATTTACTCACTAGACTGTAATTACAATCTTTTCATTGAGTGTATTATTTACTGGATTGTCCATAACAGCTTTTAGAGTTTACTGTGCGAAAGCCTGTTTATTTTATCAACAACCCTTGAAATAAATTATATAGAGAGTCCAACAAATTGCTAGAACGCATTCTAGTCTACCAGTTTCAGTTTTATGAAGGAGGTTCTGTGAGCCAGAATGATAAAAATAAATAAGAATTTTAATCAGATTTTTTCATTTAAATTGGAAATTTTATTTAAATTAAATACATTTTTAAAAAAAAACCTTTTTTAAACGAAATTTGAAATTAAGATAATCTATATTAAGGCCTAAATTTACCATAGTCAATTAATTAAAATCATTTAAATAAATATCCTGTATCAAATTTAAGAGAATTAAAGAGTACTGCTTCCTTACTTATATACAGAATCAGAGTGAAACATATTTAGCTTGTGAAGTCAACTCAAGCTTTAAAAATATGTCACAAGGTCATGTATTGCGTTATGCAAGTTCCTGTATTATTTGCAATCTTTACAATGGAACAAATGCTGCTATTTATATTTTCCCAAATGTAAATCCTGCATTTGCAAGTGCTGTTGTGCACAAAAGCTTGTGTCTTAAGCACTTTGGATTTCAGTTTTGCTAGATGGTGCAGAAAGAATAGTTTCTTCTTTTGTACTTTTTCCTCTTCCAACCTATGAATAAAAACCAGATGGGAGAGGATGAGAACTACAAATTCTAAAAAACAGAAGGACACAGGGCTAGATTGTCAAAGGTATTTAGGTACTTACAAATGCAAATAGGTGCCTATTGAGGTCTTCAAAAACACCTAAGCAGGTTAGGTGCCTAACTACCATGGATTTCAATGGAAGTGTCATGGAGCTCGCCCACCACTAGGTTGACTCCTCCTGCCCACCATGGGGCTTAGCTTTCTCCAGGTCTGACACCCCATTCTGGCACTCTCAGCACATCCTGCTGCTTCACTTTCTGCAGCTCCAGGTGCTCGCCCTTCGTGGCTCCAGCTAGGTCACTATGTTGGCTTCCCCCCTTGCACGGTATCAACTTCCTGCTCTGTACACACCATCTCCAACAGTCTACCAATCCAGGGCCATTTCTCCTTTAGCTGGTAGGGGAATGGAAGCCTGCCCTCTACTCCCGATTCCAGCTCAAGGACTCTCTAATCAGAAGCCAAGATGTACACAGTCTTCAACCTTGCTGCCCTTTCCCTGAACCTTTTCCTACCCCTCTCCTCCAAGGTTTCCTTCCTTCTCTTTTACATTGGGAGAATGACTACAGGCTCCCTCGCTGCAGCCCTATCTGCTGCCTGGCTCTACGCTAGCCCTGCCTCGCTCCCTCTTCATTCAGAGGATTACTTAGGTCACTGAATTACCCTCAGCTGTGACCCCTTCTCAGCCCAAATAATCCCATCTAGGCTAGAGTGGGGGGGTGAAGATCCCATCAGAGTGAGTTGGGCACTCTGTCTCATGCACTTTTGAAATCCCATCTAGACCTGTGTATGTTTAACTGTAGGGGCCTAAGGATCTTAAACTCGGGCCCATGGTGACCAGAAATCCTCCATCAATTTGCCAACTACAGTTATTGTTTAATAAGTCAGTTACTTTTAAATGCAAGATGTGTTGACAAACTTATTTTTCCTTTATGCATTTAACACGTTTAAGTTACTTAAATGTATGAAAAATTGTAAAATGCTGATTTCATACATTTATAATTGAATTCTAGTATGCATCTGAATGCAGCCTGACAAATTTCACATAGAACAGTCATCTAGTAAATAAGAAATGTCATTCACTATTTTCTAACATGATAAACAAATGTGGAAAAATTAGAGCTACAGGGAAATTTTTCCAGCAAAAAACAAAAAACAAAAAAACCAAACAAACCAAAACCACAAAAAACCCTTTTTCACAACACTAAAACAATTCATGAATTTTGGTCAAGTTTGGTGAACTTCTTTGTACAAAAAACCCCCGAAATTCAAAACTTTATTTCAAAATGACAATTTTTTAATGAAGTCCAAAGGAAATGACATTTTGTAAACAAAAAAAAAAAGTCAAAAATGTTTTTTTCAGTTCAACATATGAAGCATTTTGTTTCAATCCAAACAACTTCTTTTGGTTCTCATTTTGCTTAGGAAAAAAATTCAGTTTTGATTTGAAATAATTTTTTTTTTCTGGAGTGGTGAGGAGGGAGTAAGGAAAGGGAAATGGGATTTGTTCATTTTGCCACCAAACCAAAAAACCTGCAATTTTTCTTCACTCAGCTCTGGTAAAAATTAAGACTCTGAACATTCATATGTTAACTACATAATTGCTTAAATAAAGTTACTGAAAAAACACCAAATTTGGATGCTAAATCAACAGGTTTTAATGGTTACGAGCCAATGAGAGTGAACCTTTCTTTCAGAAAAATAGCTAAAGTACAAATCCCAAACAAGACTAAAAATCAATTATTTAAATCAAGATTTCCTGCTTGTTTGTTTAAATTATTAAAATCAGTGATTTAAATATATCCACCCACTGAATGACTGCACTGTTTTAAAACAAGCCCCAATTCTGCATATAGTTATATAGGTGCTTAGCGTGACATGAATAGTTCCATTGACTTGAATGGTTAATTTCTCACTACCTCTATCATCTTTTTTTTTAACCTTTTTAATTGTATCACATAACCCTCTGAAGCACTGCAAGATACCGTTGGTTTGAGAGATCCTATATTGATTTGTACAGTGGCCAGGCTGTAATACCCTCCCAGATCTTAAACAGGGGTGATTGAATTGTGCTAAACAAGTCATAGGAGATTCAGGGAAACACCTTATGTTCGTATCTAAAATACAGCTCTCAGACAGTCTATGGACTACTATGGTCACAATTTGGGTAATTCAATGGATATTCTGAATTCCAGCCTCATTTCCAATTATGGTGCTACTTTCTCATTAAGCAGTTGTATTCCATTGAGTTCGTGTCACTAGGGAAATAGCCCAATAATCATGTCCATGTCTGTCTATATCACATTAGCACTAACTTATTTTTCCCAAGCTGCCCACACATACTCATTCTGAGTGCTAAGGACTAGTGTCCCCCAAATAATCCATCTCATGTTAGCATAAAGGCATGGTATCTCCACACTGCCCGTGAATGCCTCAGCAGCTGTAATACGTTCTCCCACTGTGCCCAGATATAAGTCCCATGGAGACTAATGCCCCATCTCTCTTTTTATGGAGAAGGTTTATCCAAACCAACCTGAAACTAAAATAGAATCAGGTTCAATTTACAAGGTGTGCTAACATGCAGATCCATCTGTCCCATGCTACTAGAAATTAGGGACTTTTTGGGGGGAAAATAAGAACCATTACCAGCCCAAATATCAATCTAAACACCACAATGTGAAACTAAGCCTATATTAAGATTTAGACTTCTCCTCTAAGTGCTGCTTCTCCTCCAATAGGACCTCAATCTTTGCTTATATCCCACAATTAAGTAGTTCTAGTGTTCTCTGCTGGACCAGCTGCTGTCTTCAAATCTCGTTGCAAAACTGCCTGGGCAAAAATTACTAACAAACAGGAGATACACTTATAATTTTAACAGTATGAAAAAAGGAAAGTGGGTTTTTCCTTAAATCCTTAGAAGGGGGAAATATTGGGTGGTTTGGGGTTTACAAAACTCTTCAGTCAAATTTTGGTTTAATAAAACTAAGGGACAGCGCAATTCCAGGTCCCATATTATCCCAACTCCTAAAGTTCTGTGAAGGAGATTTGGAAAAATGGGTGTAATTCTGTTCCATTTCTAACACTGACTCGATAGTTACATAATGAGTAATGGAGGTACTGCAAATACTGAAAATGGTTAGGAATTTCTTCCTGATATCTCTGCTGCTCCATTTAAAGCTACAGCAGGTGCTGTAAGTTAGCTGTGCAAAGTATTTTTAAGTGACATTGTTTAACCTTCATCTTTAATTATTTTGCCATCGCTCAGAAAGAGATACCTACGGTACAATCACTCAGTTCCTTTCACAATCATAATGTCTGCTGGAGGCCAACTGACACGCTGATGTGATAGTCAGTGGGGCATCTCTTTGAAGTTAATCAAGCCAGTACCTGCACCCCAGAAATTGTGGGTCAGACTTCAAAAGATAGTAGAGAAAATCATGAGGTCCTGAGGGGGAAAAAGTATGATGGATGATGAAGACTGGCCCCTTGTAGATAATTATGTAAATGGTCACAAAACTGCATCTGTGAAACTCCAAGACACTGAGGGAAGAGCTATCATAAAAATGAATTTACTTGGTCGGAAACACAAGAAATTTGCAGAGAGACCACGTCTTTCACAATTCAATCAAAAGCAAGGACTTGCTCATTATCTCCATGTATTAGCTTTTAAAAATTCTCAGAAACATCTCAGAGTTATCTCTGACTTCTACTATGTCACCTTTGGCCATGTATCAATTGAGTGCACTTACACACCTGACCTTCCCTCAGGTGTATCTAAGGGCATTTACCAAGTAGCTCACTAAATCAATCCCATGATAATCCCCTCCTGTGCAAAAACCCATGAGGAGTGGCAGGGAAGGAGGAAAACTCTATGAGGTTTCCCTCATGGTGTCTTCCCTAGATTTTTCCTATGAGCACAGCAGGATTTTCCTTCCCTCCCCATGCCCACAGGGTGGTTGTCTTCAAAAGCCATGAAGATCTTGAAGGAATGGCTAAAGACATAGGGTCTTCTATGGAAAGGCCCTTGTAGTGACTCTGGGGTCCCTGTTCCCCCTCTCTGGTCCCTTGAACACTAGGAACCATTGCAGCTTTGCTACAGTCAACTCCCTATCACAGCCAGGTCATGGTCAGCCAGACCTAGTAGTCAGTGGCAGAGTCCACAGTCGTGAGACAGGAGTCACGAGCCAGCTGGGTCAGGATACCAGGAGATCAGACACAGGAGACAAACCAGTGGTAAGAACCACAAGTCAGATGCCAGGAGTTAAGTCAGGGGAGCAAGAGTGATAGTGGGACACACACAGCACACAGTCCAGAGCCCAGTTGCTCAGACAGATTCCTGTTCCTGCTGCTGGCTTAAGTAGGGCCAGTCAGCCACTCAAGGACTCCACCAATTGGACCCCAGGACCAAAGCCTCATAGAGAGACTGGGCCTCACAGGTCTCAGATAAGATATTGCCAGCAAGCTGCAGATGGAGAGTTGGAGTGTAGCTGTGCCCGTAAATCTTGTAGGCCCACATATGAGACCAATGGACCATAATGCCTCCCAGGCTGGGTCGTCTCTGAACACTCTTTTAAAAGGGTGCCAAAGGACAGAGGTGCTCTGCATGCTTCTTTAACATTCCTGACTATTTCTCAGTGTTGGAGGGGCAAAAGTGTGCTGTCCCCCCGCCCCAGGCCTGGCCTACACTTTCCAAGAGGGATGGTGACACAGAGAAAGAAGGTTTCAATGCCGCCTCAGAATTTGATTACTTCGTTAGTGCCCGATCTAAGGAGTCCTAATTTTAATCCATTACTACTAGCGATTTGCTAGGCAGCTGGCAAGCTCCAACCACTATTTATTATACTAACCATAATCATGCAGCTATTAACCTGTGCTCTCCAGCGGTCTGTTTTATCCACCTGTTGTCTCTCCTCGTATATTTAGACGGTGAGCTCTTTGGGGGAATGGGCCATATTTTCACTAAAAAATGTGCACACAGTTGTGACGCTGGCTAACCAGGTCATGCTAGAGTATAGTCAGGTCAATTCACTTGTACATGAGACCAAAGCGATTGTAAACGTATAAGTGATTTGGGTGTTTAAACTTCATAAAACTAAGGGAATATTACTTGTATTGTTTTTGCTTACCTATTCCTGCCATAGCATAATAGCCAATGTTTACATGGTAAATGCCCTTGCAAATAAATTACCCATCAGTGAAATGCTAATGAAGGACCTAAGGACTTGTAACGATGTGGCACCCACCTCTTGCTGGCACCCCTTCTGGTCAGGGGTGTGTGCAGTCTTTAAATAGTCCCAGCCCTGGTATCAGGACATACCCCCTCGGGCTTCCTCTCTGGAGGAAACTGTTTCACCCCCTCAGGGGCCTTCTAGTCCAGCTCTCCAGCTAAGCCACTAAGTAGGTCAGATCCTCTTCTGGAGGTTTATTGCTGTCCAATTGTAGGCCTCTTCCCTAGTGGCCTATTGGGGGTGGGGGAGGGAACTTGGGCCTACCCACTACTCCAGGTCCCAGACTAGGTACGCTAAAAACAGCGGCCATTACCCATCATGTCCCTTTAACAAAAGTGCTTTCAGTTCCCTGGCCACTGCCCCAGCCTTCAATGAAGTTTCAGCCTTACCTTAGGGCTTTTACATCCAGGCCCAGCAGACAGCCAGGGGCATGGCCTCACTCCCCAGGACCCTGACAACTCTGCGCTGTCCATGGTGCTACAGTTCCCTATGAGCACCATTTGCACTTCTCTGGCTCCTGCAAGGCACTGAGTTAGCTGGCTCTATAGCTCCTTTTTATATGGCCCTCCTGAGCCCTGATTGGCTGCTACCTACAGCATCTCTGATTTGCTAGCCGTTTTCAGCCTCCTCCTGATTGGCTGCTTCCTGCAAAGTCTTGCTAAGCTGCTTGGAGGACTTCACTCCAGTGCTCCTTTCCTGGGACTGGTATAGCAGGCCCCTGAGGCCTACCGCAGAGTGCCTAGCCACCACCTCATAAGACTTTAACAGAAAAATAATAATTTCAAAGTGAATGGCCATTATGTATATGGTCAGAGGTCAAAAGCCTAAAAAGCCTCCCACATAGTCATCAAAGGAAAAGCCCACATGAGTAGACACATTGTCAGCTGGCTTCCTGTGTGAAGATATATAAATAGGAATTCAAGAAATGACCCAACATCTCTGGACTGTTTGAATTCTAACAGGGCAGAATATCTGAACAGGAAAATGGAGATCCCCACAGCTATTTTGGGTAGCCTTGAAGAACTTTTGGTAAACAGGCAGTTTATTGCATCACTGCCACCATTTGGTGTTATAAATTGTAGTTTACCTGTTATTAAATTTAAACTGCTTTAATTTCTCAATAACATTTATTCTTTTTTTTTTCAGCTAATAAACCTATAGTTCGTTTACTGTAGAATTGGTTGCCTGCATTGTCTTTAATGTAAGCCATGGAGTACCAATTGATTTGGGGTAAGTGACCGGTCTCTTGGGACTGGGAGAAACCTGATGTAGGGTGGTCTTAGGTTTAAGTAACCTTTTATCACAAAGTTCAGTTTGTTTGCATGACAGGATAAGCTGGAAGCGCTAAGGATACTCTCTGCGACGCTGTGGTAAGACTGGAATAGTGATCCAGGAGTTCACATTTGTCACTGGCTTGGTGAAATCTAGTTATAGAACATACAATCAGTTTGGGGTGTCTGCCCTGGTTTTCTGAGTCTCAGATAGGCACTCACAATTGTGAGTCACTCCAGACAGAGTGACAAGTGTCTAGCAAAACAGGGTCCTGATACCTGAGTGGGGCCCTCTGAGCTGCAGCAATGCAAATAAATAATAATAATTAATAATCCACATACCGAATATCCTCAGCGTACAGTTTCCCAAAAGGTGGTCAGGCCCACAATGCGAAATCGTGTAAGGAAATTACATGACCTATGAGAATATGACTCCGCAGCTTGTTAGCATCCTGCTAACAAGCCACACACACAAAATAAAAAGCCTTGAAACAAAGCTCAGTTGCCAAATGAGGGTCAGTGGGAGTATAAATCACAACTTGGTAACTAATCTGCCCTCTTTCTGCAAACTGTAAATCAGGGAGAAAGATGAGGAGGGTCTCAAGTTGGTCGTGGCACAAATGGTAAATCTCATCATTTGTCACCAGCTCATAGAAAAGAAAATATTAGAACACAAATATGTCATTAATAAAAAATGATTTTTAGATGCTTACTATTCTTTTTAATGAATATTAATGAAGTGATTTTTAAAAATGGATGTTGGCCTGTTAGCCTTCTGTTTAAAAACCATGCAACTGACTGGAAATAATAATAGCAATTCGAGACCCAGACACTTCATCTCTATTCACTGTTTGTACAGTCTGGGGAATCTGAATGGTTGTGGAAGCAAAATGCTAATATAACTAGACAGAGTGAGGCAGCGTGTTAGAGGCCCAGTCCAACTCCCACCGATTTCAAGCTCTTTCTACCCACTTCGGTTCAGATCCAGCTCTCAGTGAGTTCAGTGGGAATCAGTGGGAGCTGGATCAGGTTGTTAGGAATAAACAGACCTTTCAGTTTAGGATGCACAGCTGTCCACTCAAAGAGGAGCTCTGGGTGAGTGACAGATCCTCCCTTGCTCCCTTCATGCTCTGGGGGGAAAGGGGAGGTTGTGACACCCTCTTTCCAGTATATTTTACCCTCCTTTCCTCTACTTGTTTTGAGAATGTATCAGATGCACAGCCATTTCTCCCCCTGCTGCCTCAACTTCCTTCAGCAAGGGTCCTACACAGCCTACAGTGCCTGGGAGTGGCTGACTTCCTCCCCCTTAATCTCTTGTGCACCTGCACAGGACCAGGGCACAATCCTGCCCTTAATAATGGTTCCTCACAAAAGCCTGATCCTGTTGCCCATGGGGGCATTTTACCACTGATTTCAGTGGAAGCAGAAGTAGGCCCCAATGGCGTTATCATGCAAACACTGAAAAATATAAGCAGCTTTACTCACATATGTAAAATTAATCTAGTGGTTACATTCCTACCGAATCAGGCAAATTGAAAGGATTTCCATTTCCATGCCATGCAATTTGATGGTTCAGAATTGTGACTGAAAACATACCAGGCACCACCCCACTATTCATGCTGTTTTCATTTAAAATATATTCTATTCAACTGATCAGTGGAATCAGTATTGATAACAATAGTTCCAAGGGATATGTACATCTTCTGACTGGCTCCTCGATGTGCTAAAACTCCTCCCAAAGTCCAGGTCCTCCTTCCACACCTAGGCAGTTGTGTTTCCAGCCTATTCCAAAAGCCTACCCTGAGCTTTACAGTTTTGTGAAGGAGCTCTGGCACATCTTTTAAGCAGGCTTCTTGCAGACAGAGCTTAAAAGAGAGTCAAATTCTCCAGCCGCCCAGAATATACTTTCCCCACCCTTGACAGAAAGGGTAAAATGTCAGCAACCAAGGGAAAGTGATGCCTAAGCTGTCCAAGATTTTTAACATCAAAAACGGTTTTACGTAGAGCCAGCAGGGCTAAGGGCTAAGGTTGTTTTGTTTTGTGTAGCCATCTTCTCTTTCATGAACACCAAAACAGCTTCAGTATGTCTGTGGGACAAACCCTCACCACAACCAAGTATAGCCACAAAAATCCTGCAACTGTTATCTGCTCCTATTGCCATCTTTTTCCCTGGAAACCTTTGTTGCCTCTACACAGCACTGCTCTCAACTCTCACACTAGACCAGTGGTTTTCAACCTGTGGTCTGTGGACCCCGGCAGTCTGCAGACTATGTCTAAGATTTCCAAAGAGGTCCAAACCTCCATTGGAAATTTTTAGAGGTCCGCAAATGAAAAAAGTTTGAAAACCATTCTAGGCAATAAGATGGAAGGTAGGATGTTTTTGCATGTAATGGCCTTGTTACATGTATCTGTTGTTGGGTACTGAGTTTTGCAGCACATGCTCCTGTCATAACTAGGTTCAAGCATCACAGAAAAGCTTTGTGGAAGAAGTGTGGTGTAAGAAAGGGTCTGAATGAAGAGACAGTGGGAAACTGATGCACAAGAGGTGGGAGATATTTTGAGGCAGTAAAGGGCCAGTGGAAGCATAGTGAAAGGCATAGTGAAAGAAGAATACAAAGGGAGTTGTTAGGAAGATGGAGGGACAATGTGAGCAGTGATGTAAACAGTTACACAGAGCCTTGGAAGAACAGATTGGAAGTGGAAATTTAACTCAAAAGCTAAAGGTTTGGCATCTTTAGGGCTTGAGGGAACACCGCTGCTTCACCAACAAATCATGGAGATAGTGAAGGGAGGAGCTCCAAGTGACCATTTGTAAACGGACTTCTCAGAGTAGGGTTATTGTGTTATAATTTGAAATAAGCCTGAGGGTGTCACAGGTCCACTCCCCACTAGGGAGTCTCCTTGGACTTTGCATCTGGAGATTACTCTACTCAGGTCCAACACCCCTTTCCTGGCCCAGTGGTTTCTCTTTCTCTGGAATTCAAGGCACTCCTTCATAACTTAGCCCTCTGCCAAGGTCGCTGTAGGCCTCCCCTTCTGAGTTATCAAAGTCCCACTGGACACGTCTGCTCTCCACTGCCTGGTCTGGGCCACCTCCCCAGTGGCTGGTAGGGAAACTCAGGCCCACCCACTACTCCAGGTTCCAAATCAGGGACTCTACACCTGACCACTGTGGTCTGCTTTCCCTCAGACCCTATTGCTCTTTCCGTGGACTCCTTCCTACAGCTTCCGGCTCCACCCTTTGTGCGTGTAGTAGCTCAAATTCCCTCCTCTCCCCACCAGGGAATGACAGCAGACTACTGAACTCTGTAGCCTCAAACAAACCTCCCTACTCCCAGAGAGTATCTACAGCCGACTTCCCTTGCAGCCCCTTTCTGTTGTCAACTTCCTGGCTTTATACTAGCTCTTCCTCTTCCTTCCCAGCTGGGATCCATCTTCAATCAGTCCTTCAATCCCTGACTCTTCCCTAGATGCAGCCTAGGTTATTAATTGGCCCACCTAACCACCTTGACCCCTTCAGGTCTTGTGTGAGGTGGCCACTCCATCCCAGAGGGTCACCCCATCTCAAAACTACTAACCAACTTTTAATAATGACCAATCTCAGTGGTGGTATAATTTATCCAGCAAAAAAGAGCTGGGAGACAGAGGGTGTTACATGCTGATGAAAGATTAGTTAATGGACCTAATATAATTTAACCGGTTGGGGGGGGGACATAATTGATACTCTATTTAAACCCAAACTGGTTTCCACCTACCTACAACAACATTAAGGGTACAACTACACTGATGGCAGCAAAGTTGTTGCTGTCAGATCGACCTCTCTGGATCGATTGAGCGGTCAGTGAAGACCCGATTTTCAAAAGCACTCCCATCTACTCTTACTGGGTTTAATGGGAGCTGCTGGAAGCTCAGCACTTTTGAAATTCAGGGCACTTATTTAGATGCAGAAATATGCACTCCTACTTTGGACAAACCCAGCCAGCTTTTGTTCTTTGCAAAGTGGTTTCACAGTCCTGCTCGGTACCCAGCCATCTTGCATGTAGGACTGAACAATTTTCATTAGGGCCACTCATCGTATTCCAAGGAAGTTAGGGGTATTGGAGGCTTCAAGTGACAACAATGGCAATTGTAGTCAGAACCCCTGGCTTAGTGCCCAGCTCCTCCCACCTACACAATTGCAAACACATACCCATAAATCGTTTGTGAAGCAGGAAGGGAGGGTCCATTACCGGGTATATTCCACGTTCTCTCCCTGCACAATTTTCTTTGCACACTTAAATTCCACATCTCAAATTCTTTCCCTTATCCTTGGCATGAAATTCAGCACAGGGTTACTACCAGCAAAGAAGGGAAAGGTTCTCCGAAGACTTGAGTAAATGCTTTGACACGCAGAACTGTGCCGATTCCCAGTAAGCTGACATCTGCTCCATCATGTAAAAGCCAGACTTAACACAGACCAACTTCACTTCATTTTAAAGACTTGTTTGAAGATCCCATTTTAGACCCCATGTTGTAGATTTCACTTCCTCAACTACTTAACATGCACGTTGGAGCCTCCAACACTGAGCCATATAGATTTGTCTTTGTCTTTTGTGTTAATTATTAGCTGCTGCAGAGCTGTCTCTGTGGGTGAACGCACACAGAAACAAAGGCGGCAAGGTTGTAAAACCTTTTATCTCTATCAAGGCACATTATTTGATAAGGTGCTAAGCTAATAGTAACGCATGTCAAATTGTGTTTAGACAGATCACTGTACTGGGAATTGGAGGTTATATTTGCCTGTGGAAACCAGCACCTGGAGGAGCAAAGAGAAATCCATACCAATATTCACAGCGCTATGCAAACTGCAAACCCTCGCAAAGTGGTTATTTTACAAATGGCTCCTACTAGGATAATGAGCCTCTGTTATTTCATTTGCCAGGTGCCTACCCCTCCGAACGTCAATCATTTATATTCACACAGAAGTAGTTAAAACAAGAGACAGAATATGGTATAGTGAGCAATGTAATATGATATCAAAACTGCACAGTCTGCACATTCAGAAATGGGTTTGGGGGCCTTTCCTTTTTGGGTGTCTGTCTAGAGATGTTGCAATGGGACTGATTTTTCAGCACATGCTGAATGTCAGACCTCTGGAAAATCAGGGACCTACAAGAGGTCTCAAGTTGAGCTTCCAAACCTTTTGAAAATGTAAGAACTTCCACAGAGCCAGATAACAAGGGCAGGATATTGTGTTTGTCATATCTATACAAGAGGAGTGTGGTATCTTTAAGGACACTCATTTACAACTTTCAAGAGGCTTATCCCGGTGGTTATTTCTCTTGTTCCCCTCGTAGCGAATACAACTGCACTCAACGCGGAGGTGGTAGTGTGGAAAAAATGGGATGGGAAGCTAACAGAAAATATTGATTCCCCTCAAATTTTAATGGCTGATAATGGCACTCTGCCTGCCGGCCGAGAGCACTGTCACCCTTCTTTGTGAGACCCACTTGGAACAGTGCCTCAGCATCTGAACCATGGGCTCGGTAATGAGTGCTGCACGTGCTCTTCGGCCATCTCATTCAATCCCCTAACCATTTTTCTATGACAAAGACCTTGAGATGCCACAACAAATGACCCCAAATGCTTGGTTTCTAATTTGCACATAGCTTACAACTTCAGTTAGCTGGAAGTCATTGGGGCCAGCGAATACATTTGGATCATCAGGATTTCAGGTCATCAAAGATATTTTCAGCATAATTAATAGATGTCAGGGAGTGGGGGGGCATAACCCTGTTTTGCAAACAAAGTTATAGATAACTGCGATTCATATAATCAGAGTTGTTCTGTACACAAATACAAAACAAAGTTTAGGTTATTTTTCTTCTTTCACCTACTGACTCCATGAGAACCTGGTGATAACAGCTACTACTTCCCCTCTGCCAAAAGTTGCCCTTAAAGAGAAAAACCAGATTAGATTTTCACACCTGTGGAACATTCTGTGTCAGGTAGATGTAAGCATGGATGCTGGTGCTTCTATATGTTAGCGATTCACTTATCTTGCAGAATTCAGATCTAGATTCTAAGCATCTCAAACCTGAAAGGTCTTCAGATCTGTGGCTTTAGTTCAGCCTCTTACAAAGGTGGGCACCATTTATAAAAATCTTCCAAATCTCAGTTCTGGCTTCCAACACCCCTCCAATTAAATTTCACATGAGCAGAACCTTAGATTTACACAGTATCTAAAGGAAGAAACTTCTAACAGAACAGCATCTTCTAGCCCAATCTGTGGCCATTAGTTCACCACCAGCTTCACAAGAGGATAGTACTTAATGACTAGCAACACCACTTCCTGTTGTTGGAGGCTTTCTGTCCAAGGACTGGCCCAGCCCAGGCCTGTGTAGCTTGTTACCAAGCTAATGAGAACCCCAATACACACAGCACCAGGCTCTGCTGTGCTTTTCTTTGCAACAACTAGCCCAGGACCAGGATGTAAGGCCTGACTAATCAACAGTCTGAGCCAACATCGCAAGTCTTATGTTCGTTATGTCATTTCATGTCCTATGTTCAATTCCACAGACGCAGTATCCGAGCTAAAAACTAAAAGAATGGCAAGATTCTGGGTGGGAGGTGGTCGATCTGCTTAGTGGAGATTGTGGAACCAATTTGCATTACCAGAAAAACCAAGGGGTCTTGCGAGTCGGCTGCAAGGGCAGGAGGAGTGAACTGAGCAAACATTTTTAATGGATAGGCTTTTATTCTCGCTCTCCTTTTTTTTATTTAACTACCAATATGGTAGAACATCTGTGTTCCCAACCTCAGGAAGCACAGCTCAATGTCACCTTCCTACCTGTGAAATCTCTGAAGGAAAAACACAATGGCTTATGATAGATTTCACGAGAATGTATTTTCTCCCTCGAGAGTTGGCTAAGATTAAGATAGCATCACCATTTTAGCTTTTCAAATCAGGGTTTGGTAACGGGGCATGCACCCCTCTTGAAACAGACCCTCAGAACCCAAGGAAATGGGGTGGGGCGTGGCAGGTAAGCACCCTTGCTTTTAGAATGGCATTCTTGTAAGCCAATTGCAGACTACAACACATCTGAGAGAGATGTGACAGGACTGGAAATGCTCAGGTGCTTCGCTCTGGGATCAGATGCATTAAGATTACCTGTGGCCAAGTGTCATGGACGCACCCCTCACCCCTGCTCTGGTGCCTTCTGGGCACTCTCAGGTTTAGCTCCTGAGGTAGATGCCCCCATCCATGGTGTGCATGCTGTTACTCTCTCTCTCCTTCTGGTCGGCAGATCTGCTCTTGCTCCAGGTCCCTCAGCGTCTCCTTCGTGACTTAACTCTCCGGTTAGGTCATTCAGCATTCCCCTTCCGGGGCACAGTCCATCACCAGTCCTAGGCAGTCTTCCCATTCACTGCCTCAGGCTTATGCCACGCCCTTGGTAGCTGGTAGGTCAACCCAGGCTCATCAGAGACCCTCAGCTCAGCAGTTCTGGGCCTCTTCTCTCTGCCCTCATTGCTCCTTTCCTGGACTGCGTCCTATTCTCTGTTTCCCCTTCTCTCCCTGGCTGCACCAGCTCCAAGAACGCTCCTCCCAGGGAGCGACAGCTAGCTGCCTTCCTGCAGCCTTTCCAAGCCTGAAGTTCCGTTGTTTGCAGCCTAATTAGCTGATTGGGCCCACCTGGCCCAATTCCACTCTTGCAGGGATAGTGTGGGGATCTCACTGAATCACACCAAGGCTGATCTCAAACATCGTAAACAGCAGAGCCTCTTCATATGAGAAATGGGGGATAAATAAACAACAGGGACTACAGATTTGAATAGGGAAGGAAGAAGCTGTGTCATTTTCTCAGAAGAGCCAGGAGCCCATCTTTTTCTGCCTGGTGAGACATGGGTCTGCCCTGTCAATGGCAGACAGAGAAAGAGTTTTGGGCAATGGCTGAAATTTGCTGAGGGAGGCAATATTTATTTGGAGAGGGAGATTTCTTCTGATTGGCAAGATTAAGAGGACTGAAGCCTCCCATGTAGATACAGATGGGAGTTGTGACAGGGTCAGAAAGAATTGGTGGGTGCCGAAAGCTTGTAGCACCCTCAGAGCGTGGGGTCCAGATCTAGTGTTTGCCTGCCATTGGCTATGAAGCCATTGTAGTATGTACCACCTTGCAGAGATGGCTGTTCTAGGAACGACATTAATTTGATAGAGGTAAGCATCTCCCAAACCGCCTAATCCGAACACTCCCCATGTCCATCCAGGTGCTGTCCTTTGCAGCTTGGGTCCATCCCTTCAAATGAGCAGGTGAGTGGATATATGGACATTACATTGGATGGGTAGATGCAGGTAGCAGCAATTAGCAGTTATACCTTGTGCTTTATATTACACCGTGACTCTGTAGTTTTACAAAGAAAGGAAAGTATCCTTATTCCCATTCTATAGCTGGGGAAAGTGAGGCACAATGAAATGAAGTGACTTGTCCAAGCTCATCCATCAGGCCAGTGTCAAATCCAGTATAGAAACAGGAATAAGTTCTCCCTCCCCAGTGTCCTGTCCACCAGCACACCACTCATGTTTAGTAGACACCTACAGCACTTGTCTTTCCCCTGCTCCTATGTAACATAAAGCTGCTTCAAAGTATACTAATTCCATGCTCAAACTCCTTATTAGTCGTAGGGTGGTAAATACAAAGTGCAAACATTGAGTCAAAGTGTCAAGAATTATTTCTTCCCAATTTGATTATAATCACAGCACTAGCCTTGATGTTATAGCATTTAAATATATTTTCCCAGCCTAGCTGAGATGAGCTCAGATAGTTTCTAAGCCAGGTAACACATCTTTAATTCAAAGGAGCATGGCGCTCAGCAAGAAGATGCAAATGAGACCAAACAGCAGACCTGATAGGGAAACCTCGTCCACCCACAAAAATGGGTTATGCATGTCACATTTTCCACTCTACTTCTCTTAAACACGTTTTTCACATTCTACTGCTAAAAATAACTCAGTGTTACATTAGAAGAAGAGCAGCAGCAGAAACCAGTATGTTCTGGCAATTTTTTTTTCTTAAAAGGGCAGTATTTTATCTGTGGTATTGCAGACATCTTTAGGGTAACCACAGCTGTTCAACAGCAGTACTATATATGTGAGAGATGAGACTGATAGACTGTGTGTATGTGCTTCTGTGTGTGTAATGAGCTTGATTCTGCCCTCACAATGTAAATCTGGAATAACTCAATGAGGCTACATTAGGCTAAACTAGTCTGAGAGCAGAATCAGGCAGAATACACACACACACACACACACACACACACACACACACACACACACACA
>ML675609.1:10866263-10945887 GCA_007922155.1 Mesoclemmys tuberculata | reverse complement strand
CACACACACACACACACACACACACACACACACACACACACACACACCCCCCCAGGACTGTTTAATGGAACATGCATTAATTTTACAAGTTACCATGCTGTAAGAGCTCTGCAAATTTGGGCTATTCGCTGAAGGAAAAACACTACAAACAGCATCTCATCTAAGCAGTTTCTGATCTCCCAATTTCAGCGCCACCCTTATAAGACAGTGACAACAATAAGGAAGGAATTATAATAAAATTGAGCCCTTAAACAACACTTTTTGTGTAGCCATCTCACAGCACTTTGGGAAACATTAATTAAGTCTCACTGTGAAGTCAGATGTTAATCCTACCCCAGTTCAAGCATCACTCCCATGACTAACAAGGCAAGGCTAACTCACTATTAATATAACAGAAGGTACACCAGTCTCCAGCAGAGTATTTGTGTGTGTATCTAGGAAGGCAAGTAAAATTGTTATTATGCACTAGGTATGTATGTATATTCCTGTTTATACTATGTAGCTTTTTAAACATTTCCAGAAGGCCAGTAGAGAAATTATTAAATATCAATACATTGATATATATTTAAAGAGTAAAAGCTTTTATAGCAAAAGTCACCAAACAGTGCCACCTGCTGTAGACTGCTCATTATTGCTTCATAGCCCCATGCTTTGCAAGTCTCAATTACCTTAATCTCACAGGTTAAAATATTACAGAGCTAAACCAATTCATTCAAATTAGAAACGAAAGAGCTATAGGGAGAAGAAAGGAACAAAGAAACAAACAAACATCATTTAACTGAGCTCTGCAGAAATCACAGGAATATAGTCTATTGTGCCTTTCTGCTATTGTAGTATTTCCTGGACCTTTGAATAGGTAATAGTCTGCACACAGAAATCATAATGCAAACACAGATACATACACTCTCATGTAAATGCCCAGAGGACTGTAGTTCAAGATCAGCTAATTAATACAAGGGAAATGTTCCATCTGAGACTAGAACAGAAGACCTCTCTGGTTTCCAGATTAAAGATTTTGCAGTTGAGGAAACAGAACAAATCAAGCCAGCACTGTCTTGCTCCCACAGAAGTCAATGGCAAAAAACCCACAGTTCTGCAATGCATAAAGGATCAGACCACTATTTTAAGGCAGTTTTTCCTCACTCTTTTCCACACCAGAACCTCTCTCCCATCTAGCCAAGGCCTAGTCTCAAACTTCTACCTCTTTAGCAGCCTAGAGCAGGGTGAGTGCAACCTTTCCAGCACCTCTTTGTAACTCCCAGGTAAAGAACCTATGGTCTAAAATAAATTCATAAATCCAACCATGACTCTGCCCGTCATTTCTGATGCAATACAAGGGTACTTACATTGAGGATTAGTCCCATAAATACTTTACAAGTTTGTACAAAGAGGTCCTTACAGGTAAAACTCCCATTTTCGTGACCATGAGTCTACCTGAACTGAACATGTCTTCAGTAGTTCATTTCAGGAAATGTACTTTCATACTGTACTGATGCTATCACAGGGGTTAGAAACTTAAGGGACAAGTGTCCTGGGCAAACTGTCCAGGAGTGTCTTAGTTTGAGCACCAAGCGACTGTGTGATAACAAGAAGAAAAAATAACAGTAAGAATGATAATTAACTGAGGAACAGAGAGGTTAAGGCCCTCCACATTTTTAAAAATACCTTCAAATTTTAAGTGTCATCATTATTTGAGCGCCCATCTTGATTTTCAGAGATGTTGCACCCACAACTCAACGGAATTTACTCTGAAAATCACCTCCCAGTTGTTTGGTAGGACCCAAGCTGGGCAATCAGCAGTTCTGGAATTCAAAAATTTCAGGCTGCTTTTGAAACTGAGTATGGCAGTGCAGCCTAGTGGATAGCGCACCAGACAGGGACTTAGGAGACCTGGGTTTGATTCCCAGCTCTACTACTGGTCTTTGAGTGGAGCTTGGGCAAGACACTTCACATCTTCATGCCTCAGTTTCCTCATCTATTTCCTAGGGCTAAACTTTCCTTTTCCTCCACTGTTGTGCAGTGTTCTGTATGTCTGTATGTTTCCACCTTTACCTGTGAGGTGGCTGCAGTTCAGTGGTTCACTAAGTATGTACAGTAATTCATGAAACATTGTTATCCTTTGGGATGAAAAGCACTATATAAATATAAATGTTTTTTTTCCCCCATAGATGAAGGGATGTTGATGCTACCACATCTCTTGGCAATTTTTCACTCGCATGGCCATGTGACTTTTACTTTTGTAAAAACAGGTTAATTAAATACAGATTGATTTACATTTTTTAATTCACAATGAAATTAAAGTGAAAAGTGTCATGTCACAGGTGACGCTCTATTAAAATCCAAAGAAGCAGTGACAAGAATGTAAAAATACCCATCTTAATTAGTTTTGCATTCACCGTGTCACACTCTTAAACAGCAATACTGCTCTCAGTTCTTAGGAAGGGTGCTGCACTGATAGGACTGGAGACTGGAGGACCTGATTCTCATTTACACATGGGTCCCACCACACTGCTCTCATTGTGTAAAGGGACCTTAACGTGAGTGTAAATTATATTTATGCCCACTTTGCCAGAGCTGTGTAAAGGGTTGGACTATAAATGAGACCTGAAGTCTTCCTTCTATTCACAATTCCTATGAGTATCTATACAGGAGATGAAATGGATCAGCCTGTGTTACCCATTTTAACCATTGTTTCTCTTTGACCAGAGTGTGGGCCTACCATATATGCAGTCTCTCCTTGTTCTCGTTCCTGTGAGCTTAAATTTAGTCCATGAGTTGAAAATGCACTTTTGAAATTCAAATTCTGTATTGTAGCGAAGCCCCTAAACGTACAGGAAAACCTAAGCCTTCTCTACGTCTCCTTAGGGACAAAGCGTGGTTGAGGGGATATTGCACTACACTGGGAATCAGGAGACACAGGTTCGATTGCTGGCTGGGCCACTGACTGTTGCTTGGCCTTGACCAATTTATTTAACTTCTCTAACCCTCAATTACCCCAGACGTAAAATGGGGATGAGCATAGTGCTATTAATCTACCTTTGTAAAACAATATGAAATCTCCAGATGAAAACTGCTCAGCAATATTATTATGCCCAGGATTTACGGCCTACAGTTTTGCTCCCTGAATGAACATGTTCTTTCCATTTGGGATTTCCAAACTTTGGCTCTTGATGGTCACATCCAGCTGTGGATAGGGGACAGCTGCTCTCTCGTCATTCACACCAGGGCCCATGCCATCAGACACTGGCCTGAGACATAACAGACATCTACAAAGTCCCTTGTGGGTGGAAGTTCATCTTATAGCTGCTCAGTCAAAGTTATTTTATTGTTCAATGTTTAAAAGTCTCTATTGTCTCTGTGCACATGTGGAACTGTAAACAATGCAAAACATAACAGTAGGCTTCCCACATAACAGATGTCAGTATATACAGAACAACTACTCCACACAACCTTAGGTGAAAAGGCTAAGCAAACAGATGGGCTTTACATAGTGTTCTGAAGGTTAATAAGTGCTGACTGTGCTGGGCCAACAAGGCAGTGGTTCCCGGAGGCAAGACTCCATCTTAAAATAAACTTGCTGCCCTTATTCAGATATAGGGACTGTTAACACAACTGAATCTGCAGAGGTCTCTCTCAGCGAATATATGCCACCCAACCTGCTTGTGACTGCAGGAGCAATCTGGGATCCAAATGTCCCTGGTTGAAGGGAGAGCAAATCTCTCTGACAACGAGAGCAGGCAACATCTTTGCCAGACTCTCTAGAGGCTTTCATCAACTCACCGCCATCTACTTCAGCTTTTGTGGGCTAAGCCTCAGCCCCCTCGCTCTTCAAGTCCTTACCTTGACTACATGCTGGAAAACAAAGACACCTCCTGCCTTGAAGAAGAGAGTTGAAGATGCATGCAGTCAGCCTAGTCATGGCACCACTGCCCAAACCACCTCATTACCTCTCCCAAGAGCCTGACGTGCACATTCAACAGGAAGGGCTGAAGAACAGAGCTGTAATCGAGTCCTTGGAGGGCTAGGTGATGTCGTGGGTATGAGTAGGTATATATATGAGTGAGGATGAGTGGGTATATTCATCACGCCCAGTATCATGTCTCAGCGAGAAGGCCTTTCAGTTGTTGTTGGTGGCGGTGGTGATCCCCCAGTGGTCGAGGATGATCTCTTTCATGGGTTTTATTTTATATGGGTCCTTTGGTGACTGAGGAGTCTGATCCTTGAGCCACAGACATGTTTACAGACATTGCAGGTGGTGCAGGAAGCAAGGTTGGGCCACTATCGCTGCTTGACAGGTGTCTGTCCTTTCTTTTCTGGCATTTTCCTGGCAAGGCGATTTTCTTCAAAAGTGGTTGTTCCTTCTGTGACAAGTCTTTACCAGTTAGCCCTGTCTTGGGCGACTGTCTCCCAGTATGTGATGTTGATGCCACTACTCTTGATGTTTGTCTTGAGGGTGTCTTTAAAGCGTTTCTTTTGGCCTCCCCATTTCCTCTCTCCTTCGGTGAGCTGAGAGTACAGCAATTGTTTTGGTAGGCGCGTATCAGGCATACGCACAGTGCCCACTCTACCTCAGCAGGTGCTGGATAATCAGGGCCTCAACACTGAAAATGTTGGCCTCTGTGAGGACACGGACGTTAGTGCAGCAATCCTCCACATTATGTTGTCGATCTTCTGGAGGAAGTGCCGATGCTGGCCTTCCAGGTTTTTCAAGTGTTTTCTGTATGTCACCCAAGTCTCGCAGCCAGAGGGGAGAGTTGAGATTACCACCACTTTGTAAGATAAAAGTCTGATGTGTGTTGTGATATTGTGGTTATTGAACTCCTGGTGAGAGTCTGCCAAAGGCAAGGTTGGCACAGCAGATTCTGTGCTGAATCTCAATGTCTATGTTTGTCCTCTGTGACAGATGGCTGCCAAGGTAGGCAAAGTGCTCTACATTTTCCAGTTCTTCTCTGCCAATGTAGATCTTCCTTTCAGTAGTTCCTCATCTAAGGATGGGCCTAGCTTCATCCAGGTTTGCATTGTCTTTGTCCTCTTCTTATCAGAGGCGGCATGAGACTGGAATATAACTTATGCCCCTCCCGCAGTAGATGCAGGTGGTAGGGGACCTTGCTTGCTCCTAACCCACTGGGTTCTGACCCAGGGCCCTATGAGGGTCAACAGTGTCACCTGGTGTGCCCTTGGAATTACCCTCCTAGGATCACTTCCTACCATCCGTCTCAACCCATGGCTCCAAATCCAACATAAGATAACAAAAAGAGAAGAAAAGATAACTAAACTTTCAGCCCCAGGTGGGCTCATCAGGCCATCCTACTCCTTACATGGAGGCTTCTTCAGCACCTTTGTCCTGGAGCCCTCAGGATAGCTCTGTCTTCCTCCTCAGGTGCCTCCTTCTGAGCTAGGTTGCTCCCTTTTAAGCTTCCTCTCCAGTTGGAGCATACACCGCAGGTCTGGAGGGGCAGGACTAGCTGGGCCCAGTATTGTCCTTTAAACTCTTAGGGCCCAGTGTGGGGTTTGCACGCCACAACACAAGAATCCAGCTGAGCACAGCCCAAGAGAGTCCTGGGGGTGGATAAGCAATTACCCAACACCACATTCCATGATCTCTTTGTTAGGAAAGAACATAAAAAGAGTGGAATCTTTTGGTGAGGAATCAACAGAGCCATTTACCTCTACATGGGGTCCATAGTTGTGCCAACTAAACCTCATGGCTGGTGGTATCTGGTGCTACATTGAGAAGAATGTTGGAATTGCAAGCTTACTCTTTAAGAGTGGGGGTGACCAGGTTTCCTCTTCCAGCTTGCGGATGAGGGCTCTGTCCAGAAGTGTGTGACAAGAGTCAGTCAGAAAAGAGACAGCCTAAATTGAGGTAGTGGAGTGTGCCTTTCAGCCTTAGTAAGTAGCCTGCTTTGTCGCTGTCTGGTTTTGGTGCTTGTTATTATTCTACATTCGATAAATAAAAGTAATGATGCCTTGCAAACTTCCATAAAGAGTATTTTATGTTTTTATCTAACTTCTCTCTTTGTGTGCCATAAATATAATGGTATCGAATGCATGTGACATGCCCAAAAGAACTAGGGCCTTTGTTTGGTCAGCTAATGTCTTCTTCTCATGGCAAATGCGTAATTTCTGTCTCAGGCTCTATCTGCTTATTTTGTTTGTGGTTCAGCTTTTCTCTTAGTGCCAATGCACTGTTTGAAAAATAAATATGAAATCCTCTAAGTTTACAGATGGATAATTGGCAGCTAGGGTGCACAATCAACCGCAGTAAATTAACTGTTTAGGCCATAAAGCAAGTTTATGATTTATGCTGTTAATGTAATTGTTAAAAATGTGCATTTTAACAGTAAGTAGCAGTTGAAAGAAACTAATTTAACAGTGACAGATAATTTCTAACTTTAAATAGTGTTAAAATAGTTAATTTAAATAGTAAACTCCTGTCCAATTGTTGTAGATGGATATCACAGAGTGTGATCTTAAAATTCCGAATCAATTGTTTATTTCAACAGGTTTTTTTTCTTTCCTTCTTTGAAATGAGGCAATTCCTTAACTGTTAGGGCTGTTTTCATACAACTGTATACATTAAAGAAGCTCATGTTAAATAGGAAATACCAACAAAGGACCTAATCCAATTCCACCTTCAGGGAGAAGACTAAGAAGAGAACTTCTCAACAACCAAACAGTCGCTCTTCAGAGAGGCACAAGTGTAAGAAATGTGAATGCAGCAGAACACCATGCAGAAGTCAGTTTTCCAGGACATCCTAATTACAGACACGAGGAAACTTGTGTATACTGTTTGTACAGATATATGCTTATTGGACAAAACGGAAAACTACTGAGGAGTTCATGAGCTGCAGAAAAGCCTCCACCACCGGGAATTTCCAAAGCCCGCTCCTTCTGTGTAAGATTTGTTGACAGGAAAGAAACAGCAGCAGCTTACACGCAGAGTGATCAATGCATGTGCCAAAGATGTAGAAAGCTCTGCAGTTGCTGTAAATTGTAATGCTATTGCCTCTTCCTGAGGTTCAATTAATGATTGCAATCACGTTAGCAAGCAAGTTCCTTAGGGTGGCTGCCCAATGCCAAGAGTCTAAATGCCATTAAAAAGGATTTTACTCAGCTCTCTGCAAATTCCATATGGAAGTCTGTATCTGATTTGTCCAAATTAAGAATTTAATGGTTTTCTATACTGAAACACGGATGTGCATATTTTACACTCTATCTATGGCATCCATCACCTCCCACATAAATCTCCTTCAAACTAGCAGCCTGTCAGAGAAGTAGCTTGGTTAATACATATAGGAGGGTTTCTTTATGTTTGTCTGTGTGTAGAAATGACTGAAGGGAAGTTGAGCCAAAGAGAGAAGATTTGGTGAGTGGTCATTCTTCTCTCTCAGTCGGAGTGAGTTCCATAGGCTAGATCCAGGAGCCCTAGGAATGTTCTGTCTCCTGCACTCACAAGCCTCCCCCTATTGGCCAATGTAGTGTCTGTGGTTGCCAAGGGAGATCTTGGTCATGGAGAGAGGGGTGATGTCTCAAGTTGCTAGCATTAACTGTCTTGAAAGCTTTGAACATCAGGACGGAAACTAGCACATTCAGTGGGGACCCAATACACAGAAGAGAACACTGCAGGGGGTTACTCACACTGACCTGTTTATTTAGAAATTTGCTGCATTCTGTACTGGACAGAGCTTTCTCAGGAGATGTGGTTTCAGTCCTAAACACAATGAGTTGCAGTTATTGAGCCATGAGGTCTCCAACATGTGGATCATTGAGGCCAGGTCTGAGCTGGTAAAATGGCATGCATATTCCTTGTTCGCTGCAGAGAGAAAGCATTTTTTGCTGCCAGGGTTCTTTGGTCATTCAGTTGCAAAGAGGAGTCCAACTGGAGCCCCAGGCTGCAAAACGGCTTAACAATCCTTTGAGAGATGCCTCAGTAAAGAGGGAAATCATGGATAAGAACTATTTAATTAGTTTATCCCTCATCTGCCCGTGACCCCTCCCACACAAACATTCCCTAGCACCACCACCAAAAAGGGGGAAAGAGTATTACCAGCTTCCAGGCAGAGGTTGAAACTCACCTGGCTCTCTTAGAAGGAAGCAGGAGATATCCCCAGGAACCCAGTCAATAAGCCACCTTTCAGATTCAGGAAGCCAAGACTATGCACAAGTTGTTGCCAGACTGTATAGCAACTGCTACATTTGCCTGCATAGTCACTGCACTTCCAATGCCTGACTCCCCTCTCTGAGTTATTAAAGGTAACACATAATACTCTGGCCTATTAAAACGAACTCTCCATTCCTCAACTCTTTTCCTCTCTCCCACTCGTCCTCTACTTCCTTCCCCCTTTCCTCTCTGTTCCCCTTCTACCTTTCTCTCCTCCTCCTCCCCTCTTTCCTTTTTACCTTCTTTCTCTTCTCTCCTGCTTCTGCCTTCTCTCCTTCCTCTTTTTTCTTCTTCTTCTCTTCTTTTCATTCATTCCATTCTAATCTGAGGCCTTTTCACTTCTCAGATCATCTCTCTTTCTTCCCTTCTCCTCTCCCCATTCTCCATCCCCATTCATGCCCACTCCTTTTTCTCCTGGTTCTCTTGAGCTCATTTGTAGCAGGGTTTATATATCCATAGTAGGCAGCACCATGCATACACACTCTCCATTCAGCAGAGGCAGAAGTACACACAAACATTGTGTGAGGTTGAAGGAGGTACACAAATCTTGCCTATTTATTATACAGATTATTTTGATTAAACTCACAACAGATGCAGAGGCAAGTGGCAAAAACCCATCCCCATTCCATTTTTATTACATTTATCTATTCGTACCCCTTCACTTTGTTCCTACAGTCAATGCTAGCCTAGATTTTTTAGCTAAAAAATGTGCAGATGTGCATACTGGAAGGAATGACCTACAAATCTGCACACTTGCAGTATTTTATACAAAAATTTGAAAAGCCACTTTCATTGGGAATTTTCAGGGGGAAAAATGACACCACTGAATGATGTGGGCTTGATTCCAATCTCACTCACAGCAATTTTACGCTGGAGACTTAAGTGAAGTTACTCCTGATTTACACCAGTATATCTTACATTAGTATCAAGTAAACTCGGGGGTTGTGCCGTACGACTGGAGAATTGCTAACGTAGTTCCTATTTTTAAGAAAGGGAATAAAAGTGATCCGGGTAATTATAGGCCTGTTAGCTTGACGTCTGTCGTGTGTAAGGTCTTGGAAAAAATTTTAAGGGAGAAAGTAGTTGAGGACATGGAGGTCAATGGTAATTGGGACAAATTGCAACATGGATTTACTAAAGGTAGATCGTGCCAAACCAACCTGATCTCCTTCTTTGAGAAGGTGACGGATTACTTAGACAAGGGCAATGCGGTAGATCTAATTTACCTCGACTTCAGTAAGGCGTTTGACATGGTTCCGCATGGGGAACTGTTAGTTAAATTGGAAAAGATGGGGATGAATGTGAAAGTTGTAAGGTGGATAAGGAACTGGTTAAAGGGGAGACGACAGCGGGTCGTGCTGAAGGGTGAACTGTCAGGCTGGAAGGAGGTTACTAGCGGAGTCCCTCAAGGATCGGTTCTTGGACCGACCTTATTTAACCTTTTTATAACTGATCTTGGCACAAAGAGCGAGAATGTGTTAATAAAATTTGCGGATGACACGAAGCTGGGGGGTATTGCTAACACAGAGAAGGACCGGGATGCTATTCAGGAAGATCTGGACCACCTTGTACACTGGAGCAATAGTAATCGGATGAAATATAATAGTGAAAAGTGCAAGGTCATGCACTTAGGGATTAATAATAAGAATTTTACATATACGTTGGGGATGCATCAGTTGGAAACGACGGAGGAGGAGAAGGACCTTGGGGTATTGGTTGATAACAGGATGACTATGAGCCGCCAATGTGATATGGCTGTTAAAAAAGCAAATGCGGTTTTAGGATGCATCAGGCGAGGTATTTCCAGCAAGGAGAAGGAGGTGTTAGTGCCGTTATATACGGCGCTGGTGAGACCCCACCTGGAATATTGTGTGCAGTTCTGGTGTCCCATGTTTAAGAAGGATGAATTCAAACTGGAACAGGTTCAGAGACGGGCTACTAGGATGATCCGAGGAATGGAAAATCTGCCTTATGAAAGGAGACTCAAAGAGCTTGGCTTGTTTAGCCTGGCCAAAAGAAGGCTCCGGGGGGATATGCTTGCTCTATATAAATATATCAGGGGGATTAACGTTAGGGAGGGAGAGGAATTATTTAAGTTTAGTACTAATATAGGCACGAGGACGAATGGGTACAAATTGGATATTAGGAAATTTAGACTAGAAATTAGACGAAGGTTTCTAACCATTAGGGGAGTGAAGTTCTGGAATAGCCTTCCGAGGGAAGTAGTGGGGGCAAATGACTTATCTGGCTTTAAGACTAAGCTTGATAAGTATATGGAGGGGATGTTATGATGGGATAGTTTAATTTGAGCAATTGATTTTGGATTATCGGCAGATAAGTCTGCTCAATGGTCTGTGGGAATGCTGGATGGGATGGGAACTGAGTTACTGCAGAGAAATCTTTTTTGGGTGCTGGCTGGTGAGTCTTGCCCACGTGCTCAGGGTTTAGCTGATCGCCATATTTGGGGTCGGGAAGGAATTTTCCTCCGGGGCGGATTGGCAGAGGCCACGGAGGTTTTTCGCCTTCCTCTGCAGCATGGGGCATGGGTCGCTTGCTGGTGGATTCCCTGCAGCTTGAGGTCTTCAAATCTCATTTTTGAGGATTTCAATAACTCAGTCATGGGTTCGGGGTTGTTATAAATGTGTATGGGTAGGGTTTTGTGGCCTGCCTTGTGCGGGAGGTCAGACTAGATGATCATATTGGTCCCTTCTGACCTATGAGTCTATGAGTAAGTCAATGAAATACATTTCAGAGGGTATAGTGAGGTCCAAATCAAGTTTACAGTTTGTACCATAAGGCAAATGCAAGCATTAAAGCTGCTCTTTTACAATGATAAACACACCATTTTATCTTGAAATGGTCCAGCTTGGCATTGGCAAAGACTATTTGCAACCAAATACCTGACTCAGGCAAATGAGCAAATAATAAATTGTGTTGCAACTATTAGATCAATGAGTTACATTGGTAACATCAGCAGGAAAAAAAGATTTTGATGCTTATACAAAATCCATTGGAGAACAACATTTTGAAACAGAATTTGTATCATTTAATATATGTGTTTGGAGAAGTCCAGTATTTAGAGTTACTGTTAGAGCATGTTTGACAAAATTAGCTTTAACATACATGGGGTAGAACAAAATCTGACTTTAGTGTGCCTACCTCAGTGTTGAGAAGATTTGATTTCAAGTAATGAAAAAACCCTACCAATTAATCATAATCTACTGGACACTGATTTAACTTGAAAGCAAACCAAAGTTTTCCTTTTATTTTTAAATCTTTAATTACAGCTGGTGGGAAATTTTCAGTCAAAATTAAGTTTGACCCAAAAACAAGATGGAGGGGAAAAAAAAAAAAGGCAAATATTTTCTATATTCTGGGAAGCCCCAAGGGCCAAATGCCAGTTGATGGAAATCATTGAGGTCAATGGTGTTATGCTGATTTGCACCAGCTGAGGATACACCTAATGGTTTAAATAATGGGTAGAAATCAACATCAGATCTTTAAGATCGTTGTCAGTTTTAGGCTGTTGATTTAAGAAATACCAAGCTGCTAAACAGCTCATGCGGTAGATTTGATATGTTAGGCCCCAACTCAACAGTCTATCCCTAATCAACAATGCTCTGTGAGCCAGATTTCCAAATGCATCTCAATCCTGTTGATTTTAAGCATGTGTAAAGTTTTACTGAATAAGAATTGATTTTAGCACATGCTTAAATGCTTTGTTCAACTGGGGCCTTAGAAAAGACTAAAAAAATAATATGGGCCAGAAATTAAGTTTCTTGACTCCTTCATCTTTGGAGGTTTTCCACATTTGGACCTCTGGGATGTGGAGCCATACAAAGGGAGATAAGTAAATAAAAAATCACCATGCCATCAGAGAATATAAGCCTGATAGAAGCATCAATGTTTAATTTTCATTTGTGAGGTTATAATGCTCACAATATCGGGCTGAATCATTCTCTTGTAACATGGCTAAATGTTATTTGTTTGTGAGATTTTCATTACTTTCGTCCCATTTCTTGAATGCACAAGGATAGTTTAAGGAGTGGGAATGTTCACTTTTCACACCCGCCTCTCCTTTCAGCAATTTGGAATCAAACAGAGAAAGGCAAAAGCTTAGTTTTTTCAGCTTTAGTTTGACAGAGCAGCGTAATTTTACCTCAAAGTTCAGATTCCACATTTGCTAGCACTGTTTGCCCTTATGGAAATCAAAATTATGACATCCCAACATAGTCCTTCCCCAGAGGGTTTTTATTTAAATCTGATGTTTTATATATTTCAGGCCTTTCCTTGTTCCAAAAGGATATTCAGAGCACTAGATCTAATCTATAAAGTTTAGACATATTTTAGCAAAGGCTTCATTTTAATATTCTTCAGGGTCCCCTTTATTACAGCAATCCTAATTACTGTCAGTTTGAGGCATAGGAGGTTGACTAAAAAGCAGCACCTTTTGGCAAGAATGCTGCGCATTCTAAATACAGAGTTATACCTACATTTATTTTCAGGCTTTCGTTGGTTTGTAACATCTGAGAAGCCGTGGAAATGTTTCATTTTCCAGCAAAATTATATCACCTCTTTCCCCAGCCAAATTTCACAAGCTTTTATTTTGTTTCATAATAAATAAATACTAATTTTTAAAAAGCAATACAGGAGAGAACTTCATTTTGAAATGTGCACCTGGATATACAACAGCACATGGGCAAACTTCCAAGGATATGTCAGCTTCAGACAGCATGGTCTAGTGGGCAGGGCACAGCACTGGCCTGGGAGGAAGGAGACGTGGATTCTATTCCCTATTCTTCCATTAAATTTGAGCAAGTCATTCCTCGCTCTGAGGTCTCCATTACCACAGTATTGAGCACTTCACAATCCTTCTGATGTGTTCGCCCTCACAATTCCTCTTTAGGTAGGGCAGCACATTTTTATAGATGGGGAACAAACGCATGCATAGACTAAGGTCTGAGGTCACGCAGAAAGGATGTGTCAAAGCAGGGAACTGCATCTATCTCTCACAAGTGTCAGACTAACAACCCAACTACTGAATCACCCATCTTCTCTGGGTCTCTGGGTCCTCACCCATTTTGTGTTTATCCTGTCCATTGAGACTGGACTAACTCTTCACTGGACGCTGGAAAGCTAACCACAAAACAGACTGAGGCAAGCCCTGCACGCCTTGCTCAGGAAAGCAGTCTCTTTGCAGTTAATGTGCCAAGTAGTGTGAATAAGGAGAGCTGGAATTAACCCTGGATATTAATGATTAATTATTATCATCATGCACGAGCACGGACCAGCGCCCCTTTGTGCTAGGTACAGTACAAATTATCTTCCGTCCCAGGTCATTTTAAGAGAGCTATGTGGTCTGAGCACTGTGTGGTCTGAAACCTAACCCTGTCTATGGCACGAATCCTGCAAACAACCTGTCCACATGCTTAACTTTCCAGAGGAGTCATTCCACGCAAGTTCTAGCGCCTGTTGTCACCTTGCAGGGTGCACGTGTTTGCAAGGGGAGGGTCTATAACAGCCGGCAATGACTCTCCCTGTAGGTTTCAACAAGCCTTTTTCATGCAGAAATGGTATTATTTTCAAGCAGAAAACTAGGACATTTCAGGGTTTGTGCAAAATGAGCTCATTTTCCCAAATTCACAAATGTTGAAGGTTTTGCATTTCCTCTGCCCTAGTCTCTAGACACTGATAGAATTTTCTTTTCCTTCCCCCGCAATCCTAGTTCAATACACCCAGAGAACTCCCCTCTTTCCCTGACCATGGTTCCGTACGCCGACAAAACCCCTCCCCCCACTTCTTCTTGATAGCCTTAATTACACCCGTAGCCCCCACGCATCCCCCTCCCAGAGCACCCCTTTCAATAGAAGTTCATGTTCCATTTTGGGAGGTCTGGAGGCTTTACTACAACCTCTTTTGACCCCCAGGGAACAAGGTCACATCTTGGCCATGGTCAGTTTATGGTCCTATGTTTATGCTGCTTTTTAACACTTCTTTTTACCTTCTTTGCTTCCCCAACCACTTGCTTGACCTTACTCTAGTGTTTGTCCTGAAGAGGAGTCAGAGCTTTCTTTCATTTGTGCATTCATATATTTCATCTTCACTGCTCCTTAAAACATTTTAACTGCATCTTATCTTTTCCACAGTAATAAAGAAAACCCTTCTAATTGCAGGCAGGCAAAAGGAACACACTGTGTCCTTGTTCTTTGCTAACATGTGTAGCTCAGAAACTTTGACTTTCAGGCAGGCACAGAGGCCCAAAGTCCCATCTCAAGCAAATACACAGGCCTCAATACTTATATGAACTGACATTACATACTTATATTCTAACCCTTATGCTACAGGTCGCTTTGAGGAGATTAAGTAAAGAGATTTGTCAAGGTCTTTGGAGATGAAAGTTGCTATGGGCCAGAGTCCAGCTGCAGCTGCGAAAGTGAAAATTCCCCTGGAGAAGCATAAAGCTGGTAGATATGGTTCATAGGAGCTATGTCAGCCACAACCCCAATCTAGTATATGGGGTTTAGAAAACTGGGTACTAAGTGGACAGGCAGAATGTGGAGCAGAGCATATGGCATATGACATATGTCCACTTAGGGATCACAGCCAGCTGTTTTAAGTTAGATTGTTCTACCTTAAATTAGGACCAGAGCTTCATCACATTCGCTGTAGGTGCACTAAGCAACTCTGGATCTATCACTATTTGTATCATTACTATTGGCACAGGTTTCTATTTTATTGTAGTTTCTGTGAGCAGCACAAATTCTCTTGGATTTGTACGTCATTTGAACGGAACAGACTTTTCGATGCAGTCTACAGCTCACTGCTGCCCTTCCGCTGTCATGTCCATTTTAGAGACATAGTAAAACCTGTTCAGCGACCAGAAATGGGCACGGGGGCCACTTGTTTAAAGTTTTCCACACTGTTGTGCTACGTCAGGCTGCAGCAATACATTGTGAGTCTGATTATCCCACAGCCGTTGCCAGGTTCATGGTTTCGAACTGCAGCAGAGACGACGTTTTCAGAAACACGTGCCAGATTTAAGCTTTTTAACTGCTTGCAGAAGAGTTGAAATGACAAAGTTTGATCACAGCGCAGCATAGATCTGTACAGTTAAGCCCATATGTCCACTGACGTCAGAACAAAGGATTATGTGCATTAGTTTTACTAAGGCTATGTCTATGCTACGAGCTAGGGCTGCGATTCCTAGCTTGCACGGAGATGCTCATGCGAGCTTGATGAGAGCTAGCACAAGTATAAACAGTAGTGTAGCAGCAGCAGCACAGTTTAGTTGTGCCAAATGCATACCCACAGGATTCAAGCAGGTTTGTACTCAGCATGGCTAAGTCATGCCACGGCTGCTGTTACCCATGCTATTCCTCTAGCTTGTAGAGTAGACGTAGCCTGACTGGTTTTTGTCTGGTTTTAGGTTATTTTTATGAAACATATTTCTGTTCAGCTCTGTTAAAAACGCTCATTACCGAGTGCTGAAAGTCATGTTGTTTTAATAGACTTGGCAAGCTCTTTATTACATAGAGGATACATAAATAGATAAATGCCCTCTTCCCTAAAGAGAACTGGGGGCAAATGCATCATTTGCCCCCAGTTCTCTGGTTCATAGCAGAGTAGTCAAAGTATTTACCTGAGTAATAGGAAGGGATTACTCACGTAGATGGATTTACAAAATGCCAAACCTGGCAGGCTTCTGAAATTAAAACAGCCTAATGCAGGGGGAGTGATATACTCTACAATGTGAGAAATGTCAAGCTGTGGAAAAACTGTTCCAGAAAGTAGCTATAAGTTAAGCACAGAGTTCACTTCTTTTGTCGCTTGAACCTCTCCTTAGAATTAAGAACTGAACTTACCATTTTGAAACATGTAGAGTAGCAGTTTAAAAAAAGAATACACCACAAGAATGTTCATATTAGGGGATTTTCTGCCTTTACGAGAGTTTAAGAGCTTGTCAGAGGTCAAACAGGATTGAACATCCCCGCTGAGCCACTTGTGTGAAGACATTCTGTGGAATGGTGTAGGTGTGCTTGCTCTCTATGGCTATTCAGAGAGAACCAAAAAAAAAGAAGGAAAAAGGAAAAAAGACCAACTTGTACAATATTGACTCTCCTTAGATCTCAGTAATAAAGGCCTCATTTCCAAACAGATAAGTTATTTTCTGTTAGTGAAGTATACTGTATTCCAGAATCTTTCCAGCAATATCTATGTAATTAATTATTGCCTTTAGGACAACCCAGGCATGCTAATTTGCTCTTGGTTAAATTAAACTTGCTTTACACGGAAGCACCTGGTTTTTTTTCTTTTCATGAAACTGAAAATGCAGTGGTTTGCAGAGCCAGTAGTTCCAAATGCTCTTTTAAAATGAAAAGCTGTGTAAAAACAGAAATAAATACACACATAATGCATATCCTCCAAAAAGAATTTCCAGAACACCTGCTACACATCTACCTCCATTGATGGAAATAGTCTCTCAATGGAAACTGCCAGGCTGGTAGTCCCTGGCAGGAAATTCAATCTGATGATACAAGGTAGGAATGTGGCTCCCACTGGAATGTAAGAAAGAGCCAAAGACTTTCCAAGTTAGTGTAACGCCAGTGTTGTTGTTAAGAAAAATAACAAAACCTATTCTACCCCCGTTTTGAAAATCTGCTCTCTCATGCATTCAAAGGTAAATTGAATAATCTGAGTGTTAGGCCCCCGCTCTATTAAAGAAATTCATGCTTAATGACATCAGTGCATTGATGCAAAGCAGTGCACCTTATTTTGCAGTTGGATTAACCTGCATCACAGTAAACCACACATGTACCTCTGCAGTGCATTTATATTAGGGGTTTGCACTGCGGGTAATCACATTTCATTACATGCATGTGAATTTCATCAATGTAGATTCATAGATTATAATGGCACAAAAGACCTTGGGATCATCTGGACTGACATCCTACATAACGCAGACCATAGGACTTCCCCAAATTAATTCCAATCTGAATTACACAACATATTTTTTCATTTAAATCTTGCTTTAAAAATGTCCAGTGATGGAGAATCCTCCACAGACTCCAATGGCTAATTACCCTCTCTGTTGAAAATTTGCACCACATTTGTAGTCTGAATTTGTCTAGCTTCAGCTTCCAGCCACTGGATCTTGTTACAGCTTTGATTGCTAGATTGAGGAGCCCTCCATTATCAAATTTCTGTTCTCATGTAAGTACTTGTAGACTGTTGTCAGATCACTCCCCAACCTTCTCTTTGAGAAACTAAACAGATCAAGCTCCTTCAGTCTCTCATTATAAGGTGTGTTTCCCAATTTTGTAATTATTCTCATGGCTCTTGTGCAAATTCTCTCCAATTCATCAACATCATTCTTGAATTGGGAACACCAGAACAGGACACAGTATAGTGGTAGCACCAGTACAAAACAGAGGTATTATAGACAAGAGCCTCGTCTCACATCAAGGCAGCAGCTTTCTAGCCAATTGTTCATTAGTCTTTTCTTATAATGGATTTATGCCACCTTTAACACTGTTTCCATGATATACTCCTCTCTTGGGAAGGTGATTGGCTTTAACACATGTTTAACTGTTTTCCTGAATAGGCATGAATTTAAGCACATGCTTAATTGCTTTCCTGAATTGGGGTCCTTATTAATTAATCCTCATATATAGGTAGGTAGGTAGGTACCTATGTATTATCTCCATATTATAGGTAGGGAGATTGCAGAAGCCAGGGTAAGATTCCAGCCTGCTAGTTACTGAACATGCTAAAACCAATGAGATTTGAGGACATTCTGTATCTCTCTTCACTAAACATGATTCATGTTTTAGTGCTATGTGACACAGCCAAGTGACTACAGGGGGTTCACTGTCAGAGCAGGCATTAATAGGCCCATGCTTAGGTTATTATACTGTGCCCGGATGGCAAGTGTGACAAGGGGTGGAGGGGTAATAGGTGCCTTTATCAGAGAAAGCTCTAAGTATCAGGACTGTCCCTATAAAACCAGGACATCTGGTCACCCTCATTCCTGCAGAGAGAAGTTCTGACTGAGAGCTCTGCTCTAGTTAACGGTGAGGGGACCCCCCAACACATTCTGAGGTTCCATTCAGTCTGGAGTGACACTTGGTTCAGGGACAGTTCAGCCAAACTCCAATCTGCAACACATGGATCTGCTAAGATGGGCTGGAAATCTTGGTAGGACAGACTCTCTGACAAGATTTCCAGCACTCCTAACCTTTATGTGGGCCAGGAATAATACAAGAAAGACTGGTCTTGTTGCATTAGTCTCATTGCAATGTCCACTTCAAATGCAGAGACTAGTGGAAACAACACACTAAAAAGGGAGATTAAATGAACCTTTTTTTAAGCTCCAGAAAGTTCTGGTTCAAATGCAGGAAGAAAGTTCACCCTGTGCCTGAGTCACTCCAACCATCCCTACTTTCAACACATCATTTAAACTCTCATTTCCTCATCCTGCGCCAGCTGTAGATTTCTCTTTCTGGCTTTTCACATTTCCGGTAGAGGGCTTGAAAAGGAGTTGGAGATGCGGTTTAAAAGAGCTTTCAGCACTATCTGTCCCGTAAGTGCAGAGTCCACTATGCTTCTGTTGGCTCATGTAGCTGGTAAAGTTTGAATTTTCAGATAAGTGAATCTTATCTAGATCAGGCAGCTTTGCGATGTACACAGCTTGGGAAGCTTGCTCCCAAATTGAAGAAGAGCGGAGCTTATTAGCACAGCTAGTGCTGTGGCCAGATTTATGACCTTGCATGCCAGGAACATAAAACATCACCTCCAGACCAAACAGAGCTGGGCAGACTATGTTCAGCAAATAATTTATCTGATGAGTATTTGCTAGCAATATTGTGGCATTGGTTCTCTAAAGCATATGACATTTGTTTCGATTTCCTTATTAGATGGCTCCCACGTTCACAAAGAACTTACAAGATGGTGCATACACAATTCCAATGAAAATACAAATACAAATTTCTCCAATGTATTTCATTAGTAGTAATAGTATTGCAGTGAGACGTGGGAGCCCCATTACTGGCACAGGATCCCTGTGGTAAGCATTGCACAAACACAGAAGATTATTTGTTGAATAATTTCTGTAAATAGCCTGTAGGATAGCTGAGCATTTAAAATTTGATCTGTTTTGTCTGGACACACAGGTCATACGTTATTAATTATGTTCTGAGATCATTAACTCTAAGACTTCGGTTTCTCTTTGAATATTTGCAATAAGATATTCAAAAATTTGCATTCTGACATTTACTTAAAATTCACCTTTTCAACAAACATTCCTGCTGGCAAATGCATTTACTAGAGGGTTTTCCCACCAGGCCATCTCAAGATGGTCACAATTTCTAAACTGAGTTAATTCATTTAAAAATGGGAATGAACACCACTCTAGCAACTCCTGTCACAAAATGCACTCACAGCTAAATGCATGAAAGTACATCTGCTTTCACTGGAGAACAGCCTCTTCTTAGCCACAATTTCTTCAGTTCAACGGATGTATAAGGTAGAAAACACTGTGGAAAGGGAGTTAAAAAAACACCAACAAAAAAGGGCATGTTGTGTTATGTAACATCATGCACTTTCCTGCAAAGCTTTATTACATTAGGAAATGCAGTTTTCCAAATACCACCTGGCCAGCCCACAAATGTATATAGTGGTACTTTCTCAAAACCCTTCATTCCTGCACTGGCAAGACCTGGGAGCATCGAAGAAGCAGAATGTCTCAGCTCCCAATAAGGTGGAAATAGATTGCTTCATGTCATCAGTGAAGGCTAGTGACCAATGGAAGTTGGTAGGCAATCTAACGGATAAGGGTCTTGCCTGAAGGCCGTGTAAAGTATTGAGTACAGATCATAATGTATCTGAATCAAAACAGCGAAGACGAAGCCCGCCTTATGTGGCTGCCACTCTGTGTCGTTCTTCGGCAACTCCTCCAGCTGACACAAGAGCAGTGCCCATGGGCTCCCTTCTTGACCAGCAGTACAGCTGTCATGAGGCAGCGCCTTGCCGGTAGCGGGAATGAAGCGGAAAAATGGATAGAATGGCTTGGAGGATTCTCCAAGGGGAAAACAAAGTACGATTGGCGCTATGCAGGGCTCTAGTCTGTTCTGATGCCCTGCAGGGATGGCTGCTTTAGAAAAGCAGATCATACTCACTAGTAATAACAAGTCATACGTTGCTGATCGGACTGGAGGTTCATTGTGACAGTGACAGTACAGTACTGAACTGGCCAGGGCACCCACAAAATGGTTAATTTGTGGAAGCTATTTCCATAAAGAGTTACAAACAGCGCTCTGCCCTAAGGGGACAATCAGCCCCTGAGAGTATGTTCTGAGATTGTGGTACTCCTAAATCGTGTGTGAGTCATGGTGCATGCTGTCACTCTAAATCAAGGGTTCTCAAACTAGGGGTTGTGACCCCCTCAGGGGGTCATGAGATTATTATGGGGGTTGCAAGCTGTTAGCCCCTCGTGCATCCCAGTAAGGATGGCATGGCATGAGGGGGGGGGGGTCATCACAGCCTGAAATATTTTCAAAGGGGGGCCCTAGCAAAAAAAAGTTTGAGAACCCCTGCTCTAAATCCTGCTGGAAAGCTGAAGGACTGGAGTTCGCTCAATTATTTTTCTAACTTCCCTCCAGACTGTTAATTACCTGGGCTGCAAACACAAGCCCACTATGATTTAATGGGCCCTGTTTTGTTCTCAGTTAACCCCGTGCAGGCCCATTGTGTCTGTGACAGAATTCAGCCCACAGAGTGCACAGACCAGACACACAGTTGCCCCATTTGTAAGACTTGGCATGCCTCGTCTCCTAGTACTTTATGCAAGGTTTGTACTGACAGAGGGGGAAAGAAACTGACAAGCTACTAGAACAATGCAGCTGACTCTCAATGTGAGTGGGCCTGTAATAGTAATACAATATGCAGCCCAATTATTAGATGGTTAAAGCATGAGCTGTCGATGAATATAGGCAGCCTAAAGAAGCCAGAGATTTAAAAACCAAAAAAAAAAAAAAAAAAAAAATCAAAAAACCCAGATCCACACTAAAGCTGAAGCTCTTCCAGTAATTCTACCTTTGAGCAAGCTTTTAAAATCAAAATGAAATGAATTTGCAGCATGTCATTATTTCTAAACCTTATGGAGTGTATACTTTACTGCCTACAGAGACAGCTTCAATCACATTCAGCATTAAGTTGAATTAGTGTCCCAGAGTGCCTGCTCCTCTCCTCCTCTTAGACAGGTCTCTGTTTAGGCACAAGGTCAAAAATGGAGCCGAGATGCATGCTGCTTTTGAGTCCCTCATCTGCCTATTAAGGGTGGATCTTGAGTTTTATGACTGCAAGGCTTATGTCAGCCAACCATCATTAATTTAATTTATTAGGGGGAACAGTGAATGATATGATGGAAATAATGTATAGCCAAGCTACCCTGACAATGCCCTATCTGCTTATTATAGGCAAACCTGTTCTAGTCCGTGCCCCTGTACTGGAACCCAATCTTTCCCTGTGGGATCACTTAGCATGCAGTTGTTTTTGTTATTTCTTATCTTATCAAAACTTTCCATTCCATTCTTTTAGCAAGTGTCTTTCCACAATCTGCTCCAACGTGTCTCCACTGAACCTCTCTTTTTCTTTTCCTGTCTTTATCCTGGGGGGGGGGGAAGGGGAGCAGGGGATTTTGTGCTTTTATAGCCATTAGGACTTCATTTCATTTGCTTGCATGTGTTTTGGAATAAAAGTTATGAACTTTGTTTTTCAATCTGTTTTGCGATCCTAATGCAAGACTTTGAATTAGCGTGTCTGTCTGTGTTGGAGGCATGTTAACCAGCCCTTTCCCAACTTACATCATGCAGTCAGAATTATTAGTATTTGTTTGCTGTAGGGTAAATTTTGTTTCACAAAAATGCTCTTTCTGGAGTCATTAGTGGTTTGTTCACCAAACTGGACAATAGGAATGTTTATGATACACTTAACCTATCCTTTTCAGATGCAGACATTAAGTCAGTGAGAATTACTAGGGAATCAACAATTCAGGCAGTGAATTATTAAAATAAAATGAAAGAATCACTCATATTAAAGGTGCTGATCATACATTTCCACAGTGACTAAGTTTGAACAGGATCTGCGCAACTGATGGTTAGTTTCATATAAAAGTGTAACATATCATTTTAAACTGCTTAATCCTTCCAGGCACCTATATCTACCCTTCCCTTTGGACGCTATATTTTGGTCCTTAGTTAAGAAGTATAAAATTAACTTTAATATTTTGATGGAGAGTTTTATTCATCACTTTTAGAGCTTGTCTACATGAGGCCATCCAGTAAAATTAATCTGAATTAACTAAAGGTGTGAATTTGAAGAGGATTAGTTAAAACACCTTAAATCCCTCTCATTTCATGGATTTCTATGATTTACTCTAGTGTCAGAATCAACAGAATCAGGCTCAAACTTGTTACTGTCACGTACTTTATGCTACAACATGTGAAGGGTGGGATTATCCAAAGCATTCAGCCTTCATCTAACTCTGTTGGTGCTGAAGTCAATGATTAAACTTCCATTTACTTCAAATAGGAGAGGAATTAGGCCACTACTGAATACTTCAGAAGATCTCATCTTATAAAGGCATCAAATGAACAAAACATGTAACTTAAATCACTGTCCCATAAAGACTCTCTATACATTTACTCAAATCTATCCACTTAGGCTCCATCAATGCTAATAATTTGAGGGACACCTTGCACTAACATTGCAGCTTCACCAGTGCTAGCCATCTGGGAGCACGGTTGTAGTAGGCTGAGCACAGACATTTTAACTGCTACCTTGCACAACCATGTTCAAAAAAGGATCTTGATGACATGATGATAAAAGGGCCAGCAGCAGGTCTTCACACCACTGGAGCTGCTTGAGTGCTAGAACAACAGCGAGACATTTTCTCAAAATTCTCCTCATTGGGAAGGTTGCACTGGCAGGAGGAGAGTCGTTAAGTTAAACATGCTCGTGCCATTTTAAGGATATTTTGGGGGCCATCAGAGGTCTCACAAGTCAAACTATGCTCATTCAAGGCACGTCACTTTCCCCATTTGCCCACTGGTATTTTGGTAGCACAGCTGAGGCCTTCCCTTTTCTTCATAAAATTTAAAACATTCAGAGTAGCAACATGTCCCAAGCAACTGGTGTCTTAATACTTCAGTAATGGTTTCTCAGTCACCATCTTCATTTTCTATTGTCGAAAATCATCTTTCACGTTCATCTCCAAAACCTGATTCTGCATTTCTGAACTGCAAAAACATTAATGCTTGGATAGCATTAATAGCTGAATTCCTGAAAAGAGTACTAAAGGTTTCTAGTTAAAACTTGCATAGGTATCTTCTAATAATGAGAAGACCTTCATGACATTTCTATCCATTTGTTATTAAAGATTATCCTCAACACTATTCTTGCGAATAAATTGTAGAAGCAAAAATGTTTTAATGATAATTTAATTTTTTACTGTATGCTGTGCTTTTCAAATCAAGAACATTTTAGTGTAGGGTCCCTCAAGATATTAAAAAATGAAAAGTTTTTTTTAAAAAAAACCCCTACAATTGTGCTTTTACAGGAGAACAAAAAATGGCACGCCTTTAATATCCAAAAGAAAGCACCCAAGCCTATTCATTCATGACTGTTAAGTCTCTCGCAATATTTTTGTCGGGAAGGGATGAGGGGGAAACAAGGGGGAACTAACAAAAATGTTAGGGCTCATTAAAGGTGCCAAACTGACTCCTCTGAAAACAGAAGTCCTCTAGTCATCTGCAAGCTAGAGAAAGTGTAGAAAGCAACAGAGGACGTTTCTCTGCGCTCTCCCCTACCGTCCTGCCTCAACCCCAATCTGGAGGAACCAGCTGTAGAAGTGAGAGGAGGGTTCTGTCTCCACACCTCATACAATCCACTTCTCAGCCAAAATTGGCATCAAGGGGCTGATTTGTTTGCTACCAGAACCCAGGCTCTGAGACGTTCCTGGCACAATGTTTCCCAGGAATAAAGACACAGGGGTGGTAGCCACCCGCAGCTGCTGTTTGCTGTAGAAGTGATCAGAGCAGCCAGGAGATGAACTAATTCAGTATCTCCTCCAGATGGCCTTCACCAGCATGGCTCCTGGGGACCCCTACCCACATTTCGAAGCGGGAGCAAACACCAGTGTGTGGTTTCCCCTTGGAGTGAATATCCACCTTGGAAAGCTGCAGCTGTGAACAGGCAGGAAGCAAATTATGTTCCTCTGCACCCCTAGGGCTGAATCTGGGTGAAAGGGTTCAGTGCTAGAGTTTAAATAAAGGTTTTCCAATTCCAAACATGTGGATAGTGCAGGCTCTGTGGCTATTTGATATATGGGAAATCAGAAGACGAAGATATTTCTGTTAACAATATCTCCATATTGGCAACAGAGGGAGCCTTATCTATCCAGCAGTGGACCAAAATGAGGCTGAAGTGTGTGGGAATTATTTGGAAATAGCTACATGTGAAATAATGTGTGTCCATGGCTATTTAAAAGTGATTTACAGCTTTCTAATAGCACAACAGCATGGTTGCAGTGCTTTAAATAGCACAGTGACTCATTTTCTTTCAGTCACACTCGCTTTGAGTGTAGCGTACTCTTCTTAGCACTAAAGCAGATGGGAAAACCTTGCAGCAATCAGGTTCTTAGAGTCCCGTTGCACCCATAAAGAAATATGCTGGTCAAATCTGAAGAAATGAGCAACTAGTCAACCAGGGCTAGCTGAGAAAAGTGTTTCCTATGAGCCTTCAGCAATTAGGGTCCCAATGCACAGTCTACTGCAGGTCAATGGAAGGGTTCCCATTGATTTTACTGGGCTTTGGATCAAGGCGTAAAAACTTACACATTATTGATGCTTTATGAGCACAACTCCTTCCCTAATGTGCCTTGTTCCCATGCCACCATGCATCAAAAAGGAACTAAACCCAACTAAAAATGCAAAAGGTGCAAGGTCATACATGGGGACTGGGATACCTGATTCACTCTTCAGCAGACTCACATTGACTTCAGTGGGCTTTGGATCAGGCCCTAAATGGAGATGAGAATGCTCAGTTATTATTTATTCTTCATATACCAGCAGCACCTATAGACTTCAGATGGGATCAGGACCCCATTTTGCTAGGCACTATACAAAAACATAAGGAGACGGAGGCCCTGCCCTAAAGAGCTCACAATCTAAAAAAGACAGACAAAGGGTCAGAGAACGGAAGTCATGACATCCCCATCTTACGTTTGGGAAACTGAGGCAAAGAGAGTCAAGGCACTTGCTTTGGTTGAGGCACATTAGCGAGGTATTTGCACCACTGCTGCTGTACCTGTTCTGTGAATAAATGGAGGGCTCCGTTTCCCTGGGCTGACAATCCAAAACCGACCAGTAAATTCACATCGGGGGGGGGAAGGGGTTACTACTGAAAATGAGGCCTTCTGTACACTGAAGATTTGTCCTATTTTCAGCCAGCATTATAGCTGCAACAGCACAAACACCTAGAATAGAGAGACAAAGATGCTATCGTACCTGTTTCAAGCAGATGAGGCCTGGGGGATCGAAGAAGAACTCTTTTTCTCTTTTTGCATTTCAGTCCAAGTGGTTCTTTCATGTCTAGCAATCCTTACATTCTTATCCGTTGCTTCGTATTAACCAATGATCAAAAGCCATTTCCCCCTCCCACCCCCAAAAAAACCCAACCCTCTCTAAATGAGGCCATGACAAATCTATTAGTCTAAGATATAAAAATTAAGTCAACTATTAGGGGGTTGGGAGGAAGCGTTAATCAGCTTTGTTGGCAAATCATCTCAGATATTTATTTTGAAAATTAAAACAAATCGTTCAAACTAAAGATCGCAGCGCCATCACAGTCACATTAAAACGTATGCATTATGCATCACTCTCCCTGCTTCACCTCCTAGTAGGATCAGCCTAAAAAGCAAACATGGTTTGTAAAGTCACTTCTTTATGGCGTGCCATGACAGCTGATTAATAACTGCAGTTCCAGGCGCTGAAAGCTTAGTAACCCAAGCTAGAAAATTAAATCTTATTCTCACATAGATGGGCAAAGAAAATAAAAAGGAAAAAAAGCTGCAAGAATCAGAGCTATTAATAATATCCTCTGGAATCATCTCCTTAACATCATAACAATATTCATTACATGTTCTGATTTTTCCATGGTCACCCCATCTAAGTGTAGTTCTTAAGCATGAAGATGTTATATGAGACAGACTTATACTCCAGCTGTTAGTGGTTAGCCATGTGGAGGTGTCATATTTTTTGTTTCAAACCAGCAATAAAAACACAAGTATTTTCTAAAGTAAACACCAAGGGGGTTATTTTTCAAAGGCACAAAGGGTAGGATGCTTAACTCACAGTTATCTGACCTTTGAAAATCTTCCCAAAATATTTTAATGAAAGGAAAGGATGTTTTGAGGAAAGATGCTTTTCTATAAAGAAAAGGAACTGGAAAGAAGCCATCAGAATTACTTAAAATCTAGGGCCCAAAATTTCAAGCATACTGTAGGACTCAATTTAATGAGGCACCGTGGACTACTGTTTAGCATGCAGGACTAGAAGTCAGAAGATACGGGTTGTATTTCTAGTAACTGCCTCCCAGTTTCCTGCACCCTTTTAATACTGGATTCTTCTCTCCCTCTTCTCACAATATAGCAGCAGCTGATGGAGAGTAGACTAACTGAATGGTTTGTTGCACACAATTTGTTCTTTGGGTTTAGTCTTTCTTTGCAAATTATTTGCAAACACATCAGGATTGTTATTAACATGCTTGTTATTTGTAACTCATAGGAGGATTGTTTTTATGAACGTATTTGGGCTCTTGTGACCTGCCCATAGGTTGTTTGTCCACAAGTATTCAATATTTGGTCTCTGTGACTGGTCACATGATAAGGTTTTGGTTCACTAAATGGATGTTGTGAAGCATTTACAAATAGAAATAGTGCCTGAAGAAAACATTAGGTGTTGAATCTCTCCGGGAGCAGGTAGGAAGAATCTTAGGAAAAAGCTGATGATGACCAGGTCTAGGACATTCTGAATCTTTTCCCATCCTCTCTTTCATAAAGAAGAGCAATATTACTGACTTATTCTGTGGACCCTACATTTTAAAAACAACTGTGTTTCTTCCTAATTAAGGGAGGGAGAAAATGTAAGCTAGATTTATTGACTGTCTAACAGAATTTACATTTACCTTCACTCCCAGCAAGCTATTGTGTGCCTACACTGGGTGGCTGGGCAAATATACTCCTTTGCACCATGAATATGTTTGTTGGTGCCTATGAAGAATGTGGACAATATCTCTATTAATGTTATATAGATATAAATAGAGAGAGATGTATGTGGATTAGATGGCTACTGTGGTGTGTTTGGCTCTATGGCATCTTAAGGATTAATTCCAGCTGCAGCTTTCCCTAGGAACCTGGCGGTTACTCCAGTTCGACTGTCTGGTGCTCAAAAGGGACAACAATACAGTGAATCCACTGTTGGAATATTATCTATGACTTCCTCTGAGGAAATGCATAAACCAGCTTGCCCAAGTTGAGGATCCCTGCTAGAAATTTTGGAACAGCTTCGGGTGGGTACTCTTGGACAAAAGAACTTTGCAATGGATAAAAGACAGCCTGTGACCTGAGGTGCATACTCTCTGACCAGGGATCAGACTGTCAGGACAGAATTTGCTGGGATACCGTCTGCAATCCTGGGGGATGGCCAGTTCAAGACGCACCTCTTGAAACAGGCAAGGAAAGGCTAAGTTTTGGTAAGACAATCTGCATCAAGGCTGTTATTTTAAGCCTTTGCTCTCTGTTTATGTCCCTTTGGAAAAATAAATAATACTTGTTTTGGAGAAATAGTCCTGAGTCCCTGCAATTTCAAATTGCCACACGCTCCCTAAGAGAAGTCTGTAGCAAGAGCCCACTGAAGGTCACGTGGTTGGTATGTGGATGTGCTGTAGCCTGGTCAGTCCACTCTAAATGTAGAGTGAATTACAGGGGTGTAATCTAATTACAGGGGTGAATAGAAACTCCTGGCCAAGGGCCTGGTTTGAGCTTACTTTCGTCAGTGTAAATCAGGAGTAATTTCAGTAGGGTTGAACTAGTGCAAGTAAATTGAATCAGAGCCTGAGCCCAGACATTTGTGGAAACAAAAAACAATACCACTGATGGAAAAGCCAGGCCTGATCAAATTGAGAGACCAATTTAGCAAATATGTTTGTGCATACACTTTTCCACTATTCACTCAGTCTTGTGCAGAGATGTCTCTGCCGCACCTGCCACCCAGAACAGCTTTCCTCTATCTCTGTTTCAATTGATTCATCTCTCTTCAAATCTCATCTGACAACATCTTGTCCCCCTTGCTGAGACCACTTAAGTTCTCTCTCTTTCTGCTACTATTTAATTCTGTACCTGTATTATGTAACTCTGTGAAGCTTTTTGGGGCACTGTTTGGATGAAAGGCACTTTGCAAAACAAAGCGATGTTATGCTGCATTGTATTACATCTCCGTCTGGGCTCCTGCCTGAAGTTCACCTCACAGAGCCATGGTACATTTGCTCACCAGAGCCAAACGATTATAAAACTTTGATGTGTGCTTTATTTCCAGGTCAACCCCGTGCACGTGCGCAATAAGCCATCTTATCACTTCACTGGTTGGCCTACTTAGCGCTATAGCTTTGCGATGGGGTGTACCAGACCTTCGTGGCCTCCTACTGGAGGCCCTGCTATTCTACTGCACCCCGCCCCGGAAAACAGTTCTTTGCGAGGAGAAGAGCAACCGTTTTGCAAACCAGCGAGATCTGATCCTTCAGCAGCCAGAAAGGCTGGGGACCCACAGTAGCCAACCAGGGCCCAGCAGGTTGAAATAAAGGGAGCAAGTCAGTTCCTGGCACGATGCTCCTACGCTACAGTCAGAAGAAGTAGGCTGGGGTAGGGCCCATTGCTGGTCACCATCCGTGGCAGGAGCTCACAAGAAATGCTGCTGATTTAATTCCAAAGGGCATGTCTACACCACAATTAGACTCTCGGGGCTGGCCCGTGTCAGGTTTGGGCTGCAGCCTGAGCTCTGGGACCTCTCCACCTCACAGGGTCCCAGAGCCTGGGCTTGAATGTCTACACTGCAGTTAAACAGCCCCTTAGCCAGACCCTGAGTCAGCCGGCATGGGCCGGCCACGGGTTTTTAGTTGCCATGTAGACATACCCCTAGAGAGAATTTAGCCCATAAGGGGGAGAGATTATTTAACTTATAATTAGCCCTAGAGGTCAAGGAACTGCCTCTATATTGCATTCTTTATACCCTAACAGGGATTTTGGACTGTGAGTCCATGCCAGCCACCAAGCCACAGAAGATCCACAGAGGAGGCTGATGGCCTGCGGAGGGGTTACGCTGTGCTGCCATTCTCCTTGGCTACAGCGGTTCTGTAGTCTTGTGGTTAAGGCACAGGATTGAGATTTAAGAAGTCGGGCTTTGGTTCCCAGCTCTACCATGGATTTCTTGTGTGACCTTGGGAAAGTCACTCAGGTTCCGATTCAGCTGAGCACATGTGTGAGTACTACTGGTTTCAAGTTAAATGTGCACTCAAGTGTTCAGTTTAATCTCTTGCTGCTTGTAATGAGAATTCCTCCATGCCTCAGTTCCCCATCTGTAAAATGGGGATATTTAATTTCTCACACACTTTGTCTGTCCTATCTATTTAGGTTCTGTCTTTGAGACAGTACTCTCCTACTCCATGTACATCCAGTGCCTAGCAGACTCTCTCTCACAACATAAATTTTTTTCTCCCCAAAGTATTGTTGTAAGAGTGTTGTAAGTAAGACATGAGTAGTTATTCTTCCGCTCTATTCCGTGCTGATCAGGCCTCGGCTGAAGTATTGTGTCCAGTTCTGGGCGCCACATTTCAGGAAAGATGTGGACAAATTGGAGAAAGTCCAGAGAAGAGCAACAAAAATGATTAAAGGTCTAGAAAACAAGACCTGTGAGGCAAGACTGAAAGAACTGGGTTTGTTTAGCCTGGAGAAGAGAAGACCAAGAGGGGGACATGGTAACAGCATTCAAGTACATAAAAGGTTGTTACAAGGAGGAGAGAGAAAAATTGTTCTTCTTAACCCCTGAGGACGGGACAAGATGCAATGGGCTTAACCTGCAGCAGGGAGGTTTAGGTTGAACATTAGGAAAAAGCTTCCTAACTGTCAGGGTGGTTAATCGCTGGAATAAATTGCCTAAGGAAGTTGTGAAATCTCCATCATTGAAGATTTTTAAGAGTAGGTTAGGCAAACACCTGTCAGGGATGGTCTAGATATTACTTAGTCCTGCCATGAGTACAGGGGACTGGACTAGATGACCACTTGAGGTCCCTTCCAGCCCTATTATTTTATTAATAGATTCTGGCCAGCTCCCCCACAGTGTGAAAAAGGTAGGGTTCTCCCATAAAATGTTGGTTGCAAAGACCTGGTGATGGTTTCTTTAAACATATTGCACAATTTAGGTAACACTTAATACTACCATAAATTTGGTCTGTTTTAAGTTATTGTCCCTTGAGGCTTCATTAATGTTTTCTAATGTCTCTTCCAACTGTTTTAGCTACTCATTTTTATGCATTCCCAATTCTGAATCTACCATATTAGTTTAGCCCATATCTTTTGAAGACATTACTTCTACGTTCCACAATATGTTCTTGTCTGAAATAACTATCTGCAGTTAATAAATTTTGAAAAAGGAACTTGGTACAGCAGAATGGAAGTGGATGGACACAGTTTGATAAAACAAAGTGTTTTTGGATCTATAGCTAAATCAGATAGCTTCCGTTAGGCATGCACTTCATTTTGCACCTTCCAGAATCCATTTCACTTGAAATGTTTGGAATTCCCTAGAATATCAAAGGACAATTGACATATTGAATTAAGCTGTTGCCCAGGCTACAGGTATTAGCTAAGAACTGGCAATCTAGTAGCTGGAGACCACCTGTATGTTAATTTTGCTCAAAATAGGTATTAGTCTTATAAGAACGTATTTAGTGCTTAGACTCTATGAAATGTCTATATTCCAGGCTATAAGAAAACATGTAAGTTTTGCTTTATAACTTTGAAAATGTTGGCCCTGTATTTGTGAATTCAGGCATGGGAATCATCCAGAACGACTATCAAAATCAGATGAACCATCAAGAGTTGTCACTATACGAAGGACTGGTTAATGGCCCTACTGCATCTGGGAAATGCTACATACAAGGAAGATTGTCCTGTGGGCTTGGAAGCTGAATGAAGGAAATAAAACAAAGCCAGAGGAAAATTTTCCATCTTTTTGGCTGTTTGCACTCTGAAGGGCTAGAGACACAAAACTGAAGCCAGAGATTTTCTGGGTCTGCCCTGAAAGACACTTTGAATTGACTGATCACTACAATTCTGTCCCTCTTAGAATTTAGATAGTAATTCATTTGTGTGTATGTTTGCTTGCTTTAACCTGTAAATAACTCTCTTATTCCTTTTTCATAGTTAGATAGGTATTACAGGATTGGATACAAGCATTGACTTTGGTGTAAGATCTAGGGAGCCAGTTGATCCGGGATAAGTGACTGGTCTCTTGGAAATGGAAGCAGCCTGAATGCGGTGTGACTTTTGGTGACCATTTATCACTAAGTCCAGTTTGACTAGGTGGCAGGATAGACTGGGGAGTCTCAGGGGAGTATCCGTGACTCCATGGTAAGTGATCCCAGAGTTCATGTTCGTTACTGGCTTGGTGAAATCTAATGACAGAACACACCACCAGTATGGGGTGCCTGCCCTGTTTTGGACAGGCTGCCCTGAGAGACACTGACAGACATGTGCCAACCCTAACAGTGTGATAATATGCACTTCATTTTGCACCTTCCAGAATCCATACATTTCACTCAGAAGTGACTTTTGAATTCTCTTGAATATAAAAGGCCAATTGCCATATTGGATACATCCACTGATCCAAGACTTTTCCAAAGAAGTCATACGTTTTCCTACAGTAACTATTGGGAATGGGCTACACTATAGAAATAGAGCAAATGGTTTTGCCGTAAGGTAATATGGAAAAGCCCTTCCACTGAGTATAATGGGCTTTGGATCAGGTCAGATGGGACAGATTCTGACGCCCTTACTCAGACTGAACAGCATCTTGCTCCAAGAGTGCTCCCACTTACTCAAATGGAGTACTTACAAGGGTGTCCAATTTAGGCCCTAAATAAGGACTGCGGCTCCTGCCTCCGAGACATAGTTTTTGAAGGGTGAAAACACCAAGATAACTTTTTGCAACGCAATTAAAACACGGATGCAAAAAAGAAAAGAAAATTACGTTAAAGTCTGTAAAACCTATGAGCAAGTTAGTTTTAAAAACTACCAGGAAATCGATGCTACTAATCCACCTCCACCGGGTGGAATAACATTGCATTGATGGGAGGGCATTTCCCATTGGCACAGCGAACTGAAGACACAAGAGCTAGAAGTTGAGAACTCAACGGAAAATACATAGAGTAGCTTGAGTATCTCCCCTCAACTTCTGCAGAATTTGGCCACAAGCATAGACGGTCTCAGCTCACACCCTGTGGAGTTTACAATCTGTGTGAATACTGGCACCATATGACTCAATTAGGAGCACAATGACTAAGAAAGGACCAGACAGGATCCTTTCCCCTCAGAAGGATCACTGGTCTACTCTGATAAGGCAATTTGAAAACTTTCACGCGTGGAAAGGTTTATGTCAGCCTGAAAATTTGTCTCTCCCCATCATATGTAAAGTGTACACCTCGGTTGATTTGTCAAGTTATGAAGTTCCAGGAGGAAGCGTCCTGTCTCACAAGGCCTGCTGTGTGTGGAATGCTCCTTAATTCAGCGTGTGCTTCCCCACAAGGAGATGTGCGGGACTGGGCTATGAAGTTATATAAACAAACAAGTCATTGCTGCTGACAAACTTGCCAGAGAGGTCATTTTCCAGCGCACCATCAAACAACAGCTAATCCCTGGGATGTCATTAGTCTGTGTGGTGCCAGCAATACCAAGATGTATAAAAGACCATCTCTCCCTTCTTAATTCAGTAAACAACAATATAACCAGGTGTCAGTGATGAAAGGGTGTCCTGGGAAGAGCTGAAGAACAGCTAATCACAATTGCCATCAGAAAGGACATAAAACTGTTCACCAAAACCAAATAACATATGCCAAAAGAACCTGGGGCGTTTAAAGTCAGGGATCTGATGTAAAGATCTTCCACTGAAACTAGCCTATTGAAGATCTCACTTAGGAGTAATATCAAATATAAAGGACAGAATATTTTCTTATTCCCCTGACTCATATTTACCAGGCACATGGACAGGAGTGTTAAGCCTTATAGGGAACTGGTTTTTATCTGGCTGACGTGTATTTGAATGTCAGATTCTGACCAAGTACAGCAGTTGGTTGTTTTGGGCTTTTTTTAGCACTAGATTTTTCAAGGTTATTATGTCACCATGTCAGATATAATTTGCTCTGTGCATTCATTAGCTTTGGAGAGAGCCAGGTAGTCACCTAATGCTAGGGCTAAGGAAAAGGCTTCTTTGCACCTTGCAAGGCATGTCAGGTCAGAAGTAAACACTGCAGATGGGTTTGTAAAGTTCATAGGAGAGGGGCCCCTCCTGCATCTGTCAGCAGAAGCCCCAGCATAACACCCAAGCCGGCTGGCTGAGGGTACATGCTCAGATCAGTGAAGTTGGAGTTAAATTACTCAGCTTCTGTTACAGCTAAAGGCTGGCATACACAAGGGATGAGGCAAGGCCTTCTTTGGACTAGCAAGTACTCTGAGGAGCTGGATTATAGATTTTACACATGCCATTTGCACTTTTTCAAAGCCATTGGAAGCATAAGGTCTCAGAGGCTCTACCACTGAGGAAAAAATAGAATGGTACAGTTAAACTAGCACACAGCAAAGGTACTGAACACGACTGGGCTCTCAATGGGGGTAGGACTGTAGTCTGGGGAAGAAGGTCAAGGTTAATTAGTACGTGTTAGCTAACCGTAGCCTGTCTCTGAACTTTTCCCAGCATGACACACAGATTAATGTTTTTACTTGGATTTAGCTGGTCAAAATTGATGGTAGGCTTACCCCAGAGTCAACTTCAACCAGCAAAATGGAGGTAAAAGGTAATGCGATGCATCTACACAAGGCAAAAGATTGTGGTTAGGTGATTCTGGGTTATCTTGAGTCGAAGGCAGTGGGGGAAGCACTTCAGAGCATTGTTTCTAGGGATCCTCTTTTGTTTTTCTCATGTCTTCTGACAGTTAGGCCTGTCTAGACTAGGAAGTAAGGGTCTGATGTTAGTTACCAAGCTCAGTCTAATTAACTTCTTTCACTATTTAGTCAAGACAAAGCAACTGTACTTCTTCATGTACTAAACTGGCCACGTTAAAGTCCTGGAATTGAAATTTGGTGGGGTAGGGAGGTCACTCGGGTGGCAGGGACGTGCCTTTCGCCATCCTGATGAAAATTTGCCTACATTTGGCCAAATTATGAGCCTCTAAAAATCTCAGTTCACGCATGCTCAGTCAAGGCTTGAGAGAGTTTGGCAGCTAAAGTTTTGGAAAATTCTGTCTGCACTAAGCATGCTCCATCCCCTCACAGCTCCTATGTGTAGGCCAAACTACATCTACATTCCCACAGAGTGATGGAGTATGCTCTTGCCAGGGCCTTTCTTGCAATTCCTCCTCCGAGCTGTGCAGGGGCCATGCAATTGAGAGCAGGGAGTCTGTCTCCCCTGTGATCTCCATGCTCTTTCTGATGGAGCCCAGGCAACATGGGAGAGAAGGAAGAAGCAATCTGACTAAAATGCAGTGTGGGGAATAAGAGAGGGGTAGGGGAAAGAGATGCGGGGAAAGTTAGGAAATGCCAGAATTAAGGTTGCCCATGAAGACAGACAGAAACTGAGTTGTAGCTTTATAATTACAGGATTAGACTGTATGCAAGATGAAAAGTTAATCAAGGGGCCGGAAGACTGAAACCAGGAGTGTTACAAACACTCTGAAAAGGCAAATAACTGTAAGCTCACTTGGAGGGTTTTGTTAATGGACAAAATTAAAGTGTGGACAACTGCCAGGCTGTATGGACAAGTGGAGAGTTTTGCCTGTACAACTCCGTAGTGTAGCCCAGGACACAAGCTTCTCTGGCTTCGCAGGATGTCACACAGAGGTAACCAGTTTTACCCAGAATGATAGGGACATGAGGTCTCATTGCTGCGTTCTTTTTCTCTTCCATTACAGGCCATAGTCCCTTTGCTGTTTTTGGGATGTCAGATTACATTAATCAAGCTCAAACTGCGGAGCTTCCATCAGGGAGAGGGAGAATTATAAAGCTGTTGGATCGCTAGGACATCAACCCAGTGGTTTTACCAGCTGCTTTATGTGAAGACAGAGATCTGCTACAGTCAGCTGAAAACACTGGTGGGAAACCAATATTGCTAATGGAACAAATATCGCTGGCAGAACTTTAGTTACAAACAAGCTTATCACAGCAATAAAGCCCTTCTAGAAGCTGCTTTTATTTATGTATTTGTCAAATAAGGAAAAGGGCTAGTAGTCAAGCGACAATGCCACTAACTTCTCGGTACTAGCAATTATAGAACCAATAACATGTCCAGCCCTCTCACTTCAGTACCTGTGCTTTGACAGGAGCTTCCTCACTACCTTGTATTATGTGCAGTGCCAATTGTCTATTAGTTAAGCTACAAGCCACTCTCCAAACCAGTTCTCCTGCTGCATATATGGTAGCACCGTCCTATGACTAAATCTGTCTTAATAAAGAAAGCAGAGTCCTTCCTTTGTCATCTTCGGGGCATGGCATCTCTTGGCCACAGCATTGCTCACTGAAAAGCACATTTCAGGGTGCTCCAAATAACAGCCGAAGATTAAACCTGAGGCAGGGCTGAGAATTGATCTCTCACACTATTTACAAATACAGTGGAGAACTGACCCACAGGCAACCCTCTGCGTTTTTTTTTTAATCCACCTGTAACACTTAGACAATAATGTGATAAGCACTTAATAAATACTGATAGGCAGACCAACAAAGGCATGATCCACAAAAGATTAAAGCTACGTCTCCACATCTTGCAGAAACATAAAACAGTGAATGAAATGTGCAAAACGGCTATTTCTTTTCATGAAATGTCTCCATTGTTTCTGATATCAAGTATCTAACATCTTCTTTTATATATATTTTTGTTCATACCGTAAATAGAAGGGCTGGTTGCCCATGATAAGCAAGTAGCACGGAGAGCTCCTTCAAGTGTTTTATAAATATAAGTCTTTCTGATAGTCCTCTTTCTCTCTTCAATAAGATCACATTTCCTATTTAAATGGCTGATTGGAGGGTTGGGTTAAAAGTAAGCAATATCTTTCAGTGACTGGCTCTCCGGGGTCACTGCAATAAGTATAGCGTTCTATTGTACTGTGTGAGGAGCCTAGTTCTTTGATTTTAAGAGCCATTCATCTCCTGCTGTATATGTGCTTTTTCATATTTGAAAAGCTGCTTTTCGCCTTCATGTTCAGAACCAAAGTTTATTTTCTTAATGTATTTCTCCCATGTCTTTTATATGTTCTTCATTTCATTTTGTTAACAAGTTGTCTCTGTTTTCAAAAGGGCTTTCAAGAAAAAAAGCCTTTTGGGCTCTTCTTGTCCTATCTCACAAGAAATCCCAAAGCAGAATTCTGCTGCTGATAATCACCCCAATTTAGGGAAGATAGGGGGAGGGAGGGGGCTCTGGCACATTGTGCAATTTGCAAGCAGCATGGGCCTGACTCTCACTTAAAACAAGGAGTTGTTCTGCTGAAGTCAGTGGAGTTCCACTACAGTGAAACTGGGTGAAGTGAGTTCAAGCCCTGTGTGTTTTAATTGCTTATCATAGGATGCAAAAATCATGAGTGTCCTCCCAAAGCCTTGTGAAGTGACACGGTCGTATTACGATGTGAAGTATGAGATCTGACAGGAGGATAGTAACATACCACACTGGAAACGAGCTTCTGGACTAGTCTGATCTAGGAAGGATCCGTTTCTGCCATTTTTGAAGTTGTTTGTGTGTCAAAATCAAGTATCTGAAACTGCAAAATCCGAGTCACGTGCAGTTGCCTTCTTCTTTGTTTTCACAGAGCCTGAAGGGGTTTGTCAAGGCATTTTCTAGACAGGCTGGTGGCATGTCAGAGGCAGAATGAAATCTTTGTGACTGATCAGGGCTTCACAAGACGGAGTTTATTGTGTCCTTAAAGAACACCCAACTTTTCTGCCAAGCTGAGTGGGCTTCTGTCCTCATTACAGATTACTATCACACCGCAGCAGCACCACACGTTTTGATATGCTAGTCACATCCAGTCCTCCCATCCATCCAGGGACTGCAATCAGGTACCTGATAATAATGCAAGTCACATCAGCTGGACTGCCGCCGCAGTGCACTGATTCATGCTGGTGCCTTGATGCAAATAACAAGGACACCAGGGCCAGAAGATGTAGGATCCTGTCTATTATACAGATGCTGTTTTCGAGCTGGAACTTTCCAGTCTCTCGCTCCTCTTGCAGGTATGCAGTGTATCTACATTCCCTCTCCTAGCCTCTGGCAGAACAATGGCACTGTGTAATACATAAAGAATAGCCAGGGTGCTATGAGGAAGGCCAGGAGGAGGGTGGGGGCAGGAACAAATACAATTTAATCACTAAGCGGCTAGTGCCTTTTCAGTGTTGTGACACTGCTTCTTACTCTAAGTGATCTATTCTCCCTTCATCTTTGCCACTGGGTGTCTAATTGCCATGAGATACAGAAACAAAAAAAAGAAAGGTTGGCCATAAACACTGTTATACTGATTACTGACAAAATAAATACCTTTCTGTGTAGTTTGGCAGACACTAATGTTTGTCTCTATGTAAATACCTATACTTACTATGTCATTTTTCAGTAGAGTTTGCCTATAAGCACCATGTTATTTGTAAATTATACAAATGGTTAAAAAACATCATGATGATGTTGATAATTACCTGAGCTGATATAGTTTTTTATCCTGGTGTAGCTCAACAACAGAACAGCACTGCTGTATCATCCCACACAACATTGCCCAAGGGCTGTACACACCTTCTGTACAAAATAACAGATTCAATAACAAATTAAAGCAGCAGCAAACTAGAGTTTTCTCAGGCCACACTTAAATACAGATACTGACTGGGAGAGTCTAACGGATAAAGGGAGGTGCTCAATGAGGCCATTCAAAAATGGTGTTTTACGTGAAAAGGTTTAGAAAAAAATCATTTTGTTCCGATTTTTCCACTGATATTTTGGGGCTATTTTTCAACAAAATGAAACAAAATATTGTTTTTGCTTCCAACAAAAACTCAGCTAAACATTTGTGGGTTTCATTTAGTCATATTGTCCCCTCCACAGGAAAAGGAAGGAGGAAAAGGAAAAGGAAAAAGAATGGCAGGGGGGCTAAGATGAAAATTTTTGGTTGTTAAAAGCTAAAAAAATTTCAGTTTTTGGTATTTTGTCAAAAATGAAGTTTCAACAGTGTTTGTTTATTTATTGTAATATGAATAATAAATAAGAGAATCCAATTGCTATGAAAATTTTCCTTTAAACTGAAAAGGCATGTTTTGGGCAAAAATCTATTTCAGCCATCTCTAGTGCTCAGATGGTGTAATTACAAGTGCTAGCACAACGGGGGCCCAATCCACTTTGAGGTCTCTAGACATAACTAATACAAACAATTACACATCGTCGTCATCATAAGAGTAAACATATAGGTACATCAGAGTTAAAGGCAATTGAATTCAATAGAGCTACACCAATTTACATGGGCAGGGGATCTGGTACCAAGTGCCAAAATGCAGAATGGGTCTAGCCTCCTCCATTGTTGTTAGATTTATTTCAGGGAAAATAAATAGTTGGCCAGTTCAAAAGTGTAAAGGGTGATGCAAAATATAAAAGGAAAGATGATCAGACAATTATGATCGAGTAAGTCCATTCAACCTTAGAAGTAAATGAAATTACCTTGATCAGTAAGTGACTTTACTGAAAGCCAAGGTGATATCTTTGGAAACAGGTTTAATACAATCGTGGAGGACTTTTAAGAAAGCAGCATGTGACATTCCAGTTGTGCTGCACTCTGATCCAAGTTAAATCACAGTGGTGTCCTCCACAAGATGAAGACTTTTAGTAAGGCGAACTCCACACAATGAGAAGGTTCATAATCAGACCAAAGCGTGTTCCTGCAAAGCAACGCTCCAACTTGGCCTTACTGTGCACATGGCAATAAGGCAATTGAGCTATTAAGTAAACACCGAGAAATCTAGAGAGAGAGAGAGAGAGAGAGAGAGAGAGAGAGAGAGAGAAAGTGCACTACGCCCAACCTTTTATTAGGAGAAGAAGGTCATGTTGGATAAGAGCAGGATCTCTCCTGCTTTCCGCTGGGGTTGGTTACTAATTGAGTGTCCCCTGTGTAATAGCAGAAGTGCAGGACGTGCCTTCCAGTGACAACACAGATCCTGTAGGAGTTCTACAGAGATCCTGAAACATATCAGCCTACAAACATGAACAAATCTGGAGCAGATCGCAAAGCACTACACAAGCTATGGCAACAAGATTTCCCCTCCTGGAAAAGGATTTGCAAGTTGTATGTATGATGTTGTTGCCCTCTTTTAGCCCCAAGCAACTAATCAAATGCCCAGGCCCTGGGGATGGTTTAGATGGGTATAGAAACTGATGATGGAATCAGTTCTTTTCTTTGATGCAAACTTGTTTTTTCCAAAGGAACAGACAAGGTCCTGATTCTCCAAACACAGAAGGAACAGAACAAAAGAACCGATTCTTAGCTTACAGCCCCAAACCTATTTAGCCAACAGACCCCAATGCGCTCTCGCTAGATCTTTCCTGGATTATATACTGTGCTCAGAGGCTACAGCTTGGCTTCCTTTCTTTTTACCTCTGAGTTTGTCTGTTCTCTGTTCTCCCTTCCCTCACACACACATTGCCCAAAACAATACTAAGTAAAGAGCTCCTCCACTCCGCCAATCTACAACTCCTGGGTAGGAAGGGACTGGAGATTCATTTATCTGTACAGTTATGCTATTTGAAGGGTGCGTTCACCCCCATTGAGCTCACTGAGGGCGTCCTAGTATGGAAGATATCTTTGAAATCCCTTTCCCTTCCCTTCCCATGAAGTGCCCTACAGTAGCGAATGTTACTCTTCAAATGGGAAAAGTCTCCTTTCATAGAGCGTATTTTTTTAACTGATCTTTATATTAGAGACCAAAGATACCAATGTCAGCTGTCAGTAAGTCAGCCCTCCCATTACACAGGAAGATGCTCTTCTGGTCTCCATTCCTGAGACAAGGTTCAGCAACACAACAGATCATATAGGACCAAGAGTAGTAGAGGTGGTGGGCACAAGCAAATACAAGGCATAAGGCCCTGATTCTCCATTCCGTGAGGCCAGTTTTACATGTACTGAAATCTATGACGTTTGGCCGGCAGAAGATTAGTGTAACAGAGGAGAGAATCAGGCCCTAATCCACAGAGCCACAAGGCAGGTGACTGCACCCACGTGGAAGCTGGCACCCAGTGCTAAAAACAAGCCAGTTTCCCAGTATGTTCGGCATCTTTGCAAAAGGATTGAGAAAGACTATTTTGCATGCCTTACACATTCGAACAAAATACCGGCCGAGACGCAGGAGGATCCAAGCTCTAGTTTCTGTGAGTTTCTGCAGAAAGAAACCATTTATTTTAAAGTGATCTGGGTTATAAATCTCCCACAGACCCCAATCTGAGTGTCAAGGGCAGCAGAAAGGGACTTTAGAGAGACAGGAATGACTAAACCTCCTACATTTCATTTGCAGTGGTGGATGAAGCTGTTTGAAAACAGCTTTGATTTACATCTTCCCAGTTATACCACATTATTAAGTAAACCGCTTCCTAAGTGCCATTAATGAAGTCTCTGTTGGCAGAAGTCAATTCACAGCCCACAGGCAAGCATCTCAGTTTTACTAGATGCTTTGAGGGTTTACAGGCAACAAATACAATGGGGAAAAAATGTTACATCAAAAGAAAAAATATCATCAGCTAAACTACATTTGCTCTTTAAAATATGCTAGTAATAAAGCCTTCTCTCTCAACATATAATGCCTCCTCACCCTATGGGCATGCTCTGTATACATTGGAGAAAAGCTATGGAGAAAACAAGACAGGAATTCTTTCACCTTTTAGAATGTTCTCTGACGTTTGAGGGACAGGCTAACTCACCTCGCTCAGAACACACAGGAGTATGAGCTAGTGATTACCACATGGGACTTCTGTTAGAAAATTCTGAGTTCTTTTCCCAAGTCTTCCATTAATTCGTGGTGTGACCCTGGGCAAGTCACTCATGACCTGATTTTAAGTGGCACTATAGAACTTCAACTCCCTTTGAAATTAGCAGGAGCTGACGCTCAGCACCTATAAAAATCAGGTTTTGGGAAAGGTTTCAAAAGCATCTAACTGACTCAAGGAGAGTGGGGTGGGAAATACTTTGGTAAAGCTTTTCCCATCTCAACTCAGAACAAAAAGTTAAAATGTCTATAATTTCCATGAACCGAAAATCCAAAACAAATTCCATCTTGGGTCAATCAAAAGGCTTCATTGTCATCATTTTGAAATGCTTCATCTCAATTTTGACCTTTTTTTTTTTTTAGGAAAGGGTTTTTTTTTTTTTACTCTAATTAGCTTAAATTTCTAAACAAAAAGTCATGTTGAATAAGAAAACCAGAATGTTTCATTTTACAAACGTTGAAATAGGGCTTTGACAATTTTAATCCTTTTTTAAATTTTAAATTTAAATTTTAAATTTATTGAACGGACTCTTTCCCATGAAAAACGTTGACTTCAAAAACTCGGCATTTCATTGGAAAAGTTCCAACCAGTTTTGCTTAGAAGCCCAAATCTCATCAAAAAAGGGAAAAAGAAAGGGATCTAAGCTCCTAAATTACTTTTTAAAATGGGACATGTGTTTGTAACTCACTTAGGAGGAACTTCTGCAAATATTACTCACTGTGCCTCAGTTTGCCCATCTGTGAATGGACTGATCCTATTCCTTATCTAACTCACAGCAATCCTGTGAGATTTAAACGATAAAGTAGTATCTGCTGGATAGATGTCTTTGATACCTATATCTTGGATGCTCAGATAGAAAGTGCTATGAGAGTGCTAAATGTTATTTTTATTACTCTCACATACTGTATAATCCACCCTTTATAATCAGATCATTAATGGATACTGCCAAGCCAGGCAAAATAATTAAGATTTTATATATATCCAACTGAATCAGAAATCAGCCTGACTCAGATGTGCTGAAAAATGTTGCTTTACTTTAAAACACAGAATGCCCTCAGTCATCCTTGCTCTCTAGTTCCCTCCCCTGGAACTGGCTCCAATCTCTGATCTGCTCCAAACTATAGATTCCTCCCTTCTCTTGACCTACAGCAAGCTATAAATGGGGTATCACAGTCTTTAAGTCAAGCCAAACACTGATACAGCAGCATCAGATCTTCATGTCATAGTTCCTGTTCTAGTATTTGCTCCCCTCAGTCTCCGCTACATGAGCATGCCAATTATCCCTGAGTCCTTGTGCATCTTCTCCCACAATTCCTGGAACCTGTGTTTCCAAAAAATGATAATCTGAAGCTGTCTTGAAGCAGGAAAACCACTGATCCACATTTTTCTATCTGAACTGACAATGATTGCAACAGGAGCTGCTGCCTCAGCGCTCCATCTGGGTCCCCAGTCATTAACACAGTCCCCTTACTGCAAATCTGGCTCTTGCACCAGCGAAAACATATGGAGGAGGTCCCGTTCTAAGGAACCCCAGAGATTTCCATTGTGTCTGAGAGTAACAAATCTAAACAAGAAAATCTACTCTTTGAATTTCAATGCCATTTTGTACACTGGACTCAAAGATTTTACTGTGCCAACCAGCTGGAACATCTGATGGAGCAAGAGGTTGGTGGCCTGACCCTCTTGTAGCCAAAAATGTTGTTGGTCCATATGGAAGGTGAAATGGCTGCCATTCAAATATGCATAGCATTTACCAAAGAGGAGAAGGCAGGCCAGGGGCATTCACTTAATCATTAAGCAGCATTGTTCTGAGGATGTCAGGGCCTGGAAAGCAGACATAATGGCTTTTTCTACACCCTCCTGAATCTCTGGCAACAGCCATTCTTGTTGCCACTGTCAAACCATCCTATATCCCCAGATGTTCATGCAAGCTAATCTCTTTGAGCCAAAATTAGAACGGAGTTCAGGAGTCTGACTGTGGCCTAAGAGTAGGAATGGTAGGTGTTGGCCTTACACAGCAAGAGATTTTGCTGAAATAGCCACACCTGGCAAACTAAATAAAATATTAATACAGTAGGGTGACATGGCTGTGGTGGATGTGGTGTTCGTGACAGTGACGGAGTGAGATTAGCAGGGCATAGTGAAGGCAGTGGAAATGGTCTTCAGATCCAAGTTTTCCCAGAAGCAGAGCAAGGTTGTGTCTGGTATTTTAGTATGGGCCCATCTCCAACATGCAGCACTAGGCAAGCTTTCCAATGCAGGTTTGCCAGTGCACCTGATGTTGAAGTTGTGATAGGCTGTACCCCATGTTCACCCTTGTAGTCTAACTGTGTATTATTTAATGCAAATTATGTGATGTAAGGTGTTTTTGGAATGCTCATGAAATACTGAACATTATTGTTATGATAGCATGCTTCCTGCAATGTCACATGTGTAGTTATGAAGCTCTGCTACGTAATATTCCCAAATGTGTGCCTCACCTGGCTTGAATAAATCCAGGTAAACACAAAGCAAAGTGAGAGTTCACACCTTGCTGGGGCACGCATACAGGAACAATGGACTGGCCTGAGCACCTGATAAGGGAATGCTCATTTGACTCAAATGGAGGAAACCATGTCCATTGTCAACATGACCAATCACCTGACCCCAGGGGGTGACGAGGAAATATATTAAAGACAGAGGCATTTTTGTCTCTGAGGCTCTCTTTTGCAATCCACCTACAAAGCAACATCAAGACAAACTGCCCACACGGGGGAGCCTGATGGGAGGCCTACCAACCAGCCTGTGGTAAGATTAACCATCCAAGACTGCAAGGCTACTGAGGTGTTAAGTTTAGTTTGGGATGCAATTTGCTTTATTTTCTTCACAATCAAATCTGACTCAACAGTTTGGCTTATAATCACTTAAAAATTTCAAATTTAGTTCTCTCTTTGATCTAAAGCAATGCATATGATGAGTGTGTACAAAGACTTCATTTAGAGCAACAGAGCTGGTGTATATCAATTTCATTGATAAATTGACTAACCTATGAGCTTGCAGAGTTCAATAGCAAGCACTGAGCTCTGTAAGATGGCAGTTCCTCGGGTTGCATTTGGGACTGGCGATATCAGCTAGGGGTCATTCTAGTGCAGAAGTCCACAAGTGGCTGGTCAAAAGCTCTCACTTACTAGAATAGGAGCTGCTTACCTGTAGGAGGCTGTGAATGAATTGACCCCTCAGTGGGTGGTTCACACAGCAGGGCAAGTGGAAGACGGGCTCCAGGAGTGAGGGATTGGGGGTGACACAGCGATATACCAATCCAGATTGGAGAGGGGAACAAGTCCTGAGCCTTTCTTAGACAGCTGTATAAGTAATGAGAGGTGCTTCTCTTCTAGCAGTGGCTCACCTATGCCAGGTTACTGTTATGTTGAGGCCTATTCCTCAAAACAAGACTGCCGCTACTAGGGAAATCCACCACAAGAGTAGACGTGCCTGGTTCAATATTTCACAGCTTCTTTGTGAGGTCTTAAACTATAGTTGTCACAGCACTGCATTGTTTCAGGTTAGGGTGACCAGATAAGTGTGAAAATTGGGACAAGGCTGTATGTGTCGGAGGGGAAAGGTAATAGGGTCCTATATAGGACAAAGCTGCTAATATTGAATATAGAGTAATGTCTGGTCACTATTTCAGGTAGATGGATAGGCTACAAGAAAAGACAGATCACACACTAAGCTTTATGAAGATCATTATATTTAACCACCAACTAATTACATCTACTGCAGTGAAATTAAAAATGGAAGATTCAAGGCCTCAAAGTCTGAAAGAGCTCCCCTATTTGTGTGCATTTTTGGTATTTTGTTTCCAGTTTTCCCATTCAGAAAAACTCCTTTGTTCCTACTTGATCTGTCAACTTCAGTGACCCAGATTATTCCCCTCCAGAAGCCTTTTTACCAAACACAACACAGAGATTGTTCTGATGTCCAGTTGTCACTTCGGGTCATCGATCCTTCTTAATGGACTAATGTGACAGAAAATAATACCAAAACAGGGTGTATCTACGCAGCAAAGACAATCCCACAGCTGGCCTGTGCCAGTTAACTCAGGCTTGGGCCGCAGGGCTATTTCACTGCTGTGAACTCAGACTCCAGCCCAAACTCTTGGACCCTCCCATGTCCCAAGGTCGTAGGGCCCAAGCTCCAGTCCAAGCCTGGAAGCCTACACTGCAATTAAACAGCCCGTTAGTCTGAGCCACATGAGCCTGGCACAGGCCAGCCGTGAGCGTCTAATTGTTGTGCAGACATACACACATCGACTGGTCTATGGCTAATGAGTCACTAGCCTGTTTTTAGATGTGCTATACTCTTCAATTCAAGGCCCTGTGCACAGACAATGCCACCAAGGTTTGACACACCAGCTCAGGCATTGTCTTATAATGGAAGAAATGCCTGTGCCATGGGGAGTGAATAGGTGGAGCGCGGGCCAAATCTGAACCACCAGATGCTTTTGAACACAAAATCTTTTTATGTACTTACTGTTATCATTGTTATTACTTTTTTATTATTTTCTCTGGAGTCTGGACCTTGACCAAGAAATTTGGTCCTTGACAAAGAATAATTGACTACCCCTAGTCTATACCATATTCACTGTCACATACAGTATGTTAAACGTAATTTATTTCCTTTTTAATAGAAGAAAAAATCCTAATCCTGAATTAATAAGGCCAAATTGTGAAATATATGTCCCAAATTTCTGCCTGCAGAACAAGCATGGGCGTACCTACTTGCAAACCCTGCGATTGCACATGTCTGAATGCCCATGCCCCCATTTGCTCTTGCAACTACGGTACTTTGAGGCACAAATGCTTGTTGATGTACACATAGAGGATTTGCAGGTACAAGTATGCATTCCCCATCACATGGGTCCATATTAAGATGCCACTTCTTGAAAGTGTGGCTGTAAAATTCTGACAATCCTCCAAAGTCAGGATATTGTTTTGGGATGAAGTACTGTGGGGATCTGAGATCACGTGAGGTCTAAAAATGTGTGGATCTTAAGAACCAAACATTGGGAGGGGGGATTAAAAACAAACTGAAAAATCTCAGATCCCCTGCTTTTGACGACTTATGTTTTTTCTACATACCTTTGTGTATTTAGCGTTCTGTACAATTTTTGTGACTGGACTAACATGACATGCTACTGTGTTTTTGCCCCAGTACTTTTGCAAAACTTGACATTTTAGAGGGCCTGTTGGAGTTTTTGCTGCTGGTACATTATCAGAAAACACGCAGGATACTAATGCATTTGTTACCTGCTCCATGAAGCATGTCATTGGAGGCTGGCTGATCCTGTTTGAGCCTCCAACCGGCCCGTGTCTGGTTGACACTTGTGGCATTAAGTATCATGCAGCTGTCAAATTCACATGGACAAGGGCAGGATTAAGATTCGTGCAGTAGCTGAAGGACCAAGCAATCCTAGTGGATCAATGTGCTGACATCATGCATTTGATACTGTCCCAAAACCTGCTGTAGTGCCATGACATGAATGCATAAACTCTCAGTAGACATTGCACAGCCCACGGTATCTTGTTTTTGACACTGTCTTGACTGCATCTACAAGCTCTGCTGCTGTGGGAGGCTGAAACTTGTCCTCTGTCTGCATTTAGTTACTCATTAGTGTGTTATCAGCATCAGACAAACAAGAGCCTGTGTTTTTGGTTAGGTGCGCAGAACAAGCCTAGCACCACAATCTTTATGCTCGCTCTGTGATCCAATGGATAGAACCTAAAAGCAGAACCTAGGTTCTATTCCTGTCTCACCTGCTGGGTGACAATGGGCAAGTCACTTCATTTCCCTCTGCCCCCCGTTTCCCAATCTATAAAATGGGGATCATGAGATGGACCTCTTTGGTCAAGCACTTGGGAGTCGACCAATGAAAACGGTTCTATGAGAACAGTCAGATGGAAAACTACAGAGATCGAAGTATGTAGAGCATCTCCATGAGGAGGATAGAAGTACTTAGAGCATCGGTATGAAGAGAAGAGAGCACTGATTCAATGTACTTAAATGTGTTCCAAACTTCGAGGATGTGGGCATGCCCAGTGAATCAGTTCCATCGTTTCCATCCATTCTCTACAGAGGCATAACTGGACTAGTCATGGTCCAGTGCAATGGAGAACGTGGTCCTTTGTGTTTTGAGCCCTTCTTTTCATGCACTCCCACACAGAATCCACTCGAACCACAAAAAGACATTCTTCAGTTGCAGAACTCACTGAAGTGCAGAGCCGGCACCCCAGTGTTTTCAGCTTAGATTTTGCTAGCTTTCCAGCTGACGCCTTTTACACAAGCGTTTTAAGGAAGGAGGGAGAGCTGCTCACTGACACTAATATTCTTCCACAACAGACTCCAGGTGCAGTGACGATTTGAATGGTTTGCCCCTGCCCTGTGAAAGCCAATGGGACTTTTAACTTGGATGGGAGCAGGATCGGGTCCTGCACAGCCTGTGGGACAGAGCCACACCACCATCAGGAGCTTCAGGGAAACACACAGTGCCACTCAGAGCTCCAGCCTCATAGCGGAGCATGCCCACTGCCACATCAATGAATAGAGGTGCTGTGTACGCTCCCTTTTGTAGCAGGCCAGCCCCAGGGGCTGGTGCAAGAGGGGTACACAGCTCTGTTTCCTTCTTGCCCCTTTTGGCATAGCAGTGCTAACCAAGCACAGAGCTTGCATGCATTCCAGTTGTAGCCTGTCCCTGCGCAGGGCCATTTAGGGAAAAAAGGCTGCTTAAACCCTGTCCCTCCTCTGCATTTTGATTCAGCCACAGTCTGGCCCTTAGCCCTCAAGACAAAGTTGACTCTCACATGGAGTCACCCAGCTGGAGGTGGAAGCGAGTTAGCCCTTCTATTTCATTTTCAGCTGATGAAAGGCCAGCAAAGCCCAGCACAGTAAAACTCCTAATAGGAGCCTTCCCATTGGTTTCCATGGACATTAGATCACTCAACAGCTGAGATAAAATCTCCATTTTTGTACATGCACTGTTACCTATTTGCTGACGTTTGATACTTAGGAGACCAACCTGTTTTCCAGCCTTGAAACCTATGACAACATGCAAAACAGACAAGATTCCAATGAGGGAGAGAATACATCCATCCATACACAAAGTCTGACGCAGTGTCATGAAACGTGGATGTCATTTGCCTAGTGAGAACATTAAACATAAATAAATATATAAATTGCCATTTGACTTTGCATTAAGGATACCTGGCTTCTTTACTGTTAGTGCAGTTTGTGTTGCTGAAATATAAGTCAGTCGGTGTTTAATAGTGGCATGTGGCTGTTGTAGATGCTAAAAAACCAATTTTAAATACATATGCTTTTTCCTTCCTAAGGGCTTCCTGGGTCATCTAGCCCTTCCCACTAAACTAATACAGGGTTGTATCTCACACTACAGACTTGTAATTTTGCTACCTGTAATTGAAATAAATCAGTGACAGTACCAACCTTTACCCTAAAAATACCATTAATTGTTTTCTGTTTTAATAACTTTAAAAAAATGTGACTTTTCTATCAGAGCAACCCAGGGGAAAAGTAACAGGCAAGACCCTCTTTTTAAAAACAAAAACTGTCTTTTCCACATCCCGTTAATATAACATCAAAAGATGTTTTGGAATCCTTTTAGATTTTAAATGTATCAAATGAAAAAAGAAATCCGCTGCCTATCCAGTTTGGCCAACATCCCAATCTGATTCTATCCTATCCTGGTATTTATAAGGCACCTCCTCTCTCCCCACACCCTCATCACCTGATTGCACCACAATGCCACCTAGTGCTTCTTTGTATGGTGTTCTGAAATCTAATGATGAAAAACAAAGGATACAAAGGAGATAATCATCATTATCCACGAATGAATTTTATCCTTCCACCGTACCTGCAAGGCAGGGAGGTACCATTCCTATTTTTATAGGGGCAACTAAGGTACATGGTCAATTAAGTGATTTGCCTAAGATCTCACCAGGTGGCTATAGCTGAGCCAGAAACTGAAGCCAGAGCCCTGAATCATAGACCAGTGCCCACTCCACTAGATCATCATTCCTCCTCCCATTTGCTCTTGTATTCAAGTCAGACACAGACAGAAAATGCTCTCAAAACCAAAGAGGTTAATATTAAAGATTATTTGTTTGCCTGCGTCCTCTCTCCCCCCTTCTCTTTCACCCATCCTTCAGTGTTAGGATGGAAGTTATACATTAGGGAGTACCATCAAAGAAGGTCTTTCAGAAACGAAGCATCCAGGCTAGGAAGAGGCTGAAGGACAATGCCCGCAGAAGAAGTTTAAAGTCATTCCATTGCTACACCAGATGCCAGTAAAGTTCTCTACGCCCAGCTCAGAGAGTCTATCTTTGATGAAACATTCTAATAGCAGAGTTCTGCACGAAACTGCAAAGACTTGGGGAGAGGTATTAGAGTCTCCAATAACAAGTAACAATTATCTAGTAGAGATGTGATAAAAGCATGTAAGAGCCTCTCAGTATCCCAGCGAAACAGCATGAGCCTAGCTCCACCATGTGTGAAGAATTTTGCTAGGGACAATTCTCATCACAAAGCATGGGCTGCGGGCTGCCAAGCACCCAGCTGCTGGATAACTGTGCATTATGGTGAATTTCTGATTATTTTCATTTTAGAAGGGTGATGGGAAAAGTCAGAGAAAATTAACTTGAAATTCACCAGAATGACTGTAAAACCCTGCAGTGGTTGACAGACTCCCAGCGTTGTTTAAAAATTGTCCCTTGAGAACATTTCACTCACACATTTGCTTCAGTGGGGAAAACCAGCTGTAGGTGATAAACACCATACCCACCTCCCTCAGGACAATCAGGAGCATCCGTCTTCTCTTTCTGATGCATAGGTGCAGGCTAAGCAGCACTCCATTATTATTATTGGGAGGGCTGGCTAAAAAAAAAAAAAAAAAAAAAAAAAACAACACATTTTGGACAAAATAATTTCAAACAGAACCAGCTTTTCAGCCACTGTGAACACCTTTGGGTCATTCAACGTGTGATGATTTTTCATCACACAGAAAAATTTCATTTAAATCAAAATGAAAAAAACATGTTTGCTTTTCAATTTGTTGTTTTCCCCTCTACTTTCCACTGGAGAAAGGAAAGTTAGTTTCAAATTCAAATGAAAAATTTCATTTAGATTTAAAAAATTATAAAATTCCATAAAAGTATTCATAGATTCACAGATGTTAAGACCACAAGGGACAGTTAGATCACCTAGTCAGACCTCCTGTATATCAGACCACAGAATTTCATATCCGATTTGTGATCCACTGTAACCTCCAGATCCTTCTCTGCAGTGCTACCACCTAACCCGTTATTCCCCGTTTTGTAGCTGAGTTTGATTTTTCCTTCGTAAGTGAAGTATTTTGCACTTGTTTTTACTGAATTTCATCTTGTTGGGTTCAGACCAATTCTTCAACTTGTCACTGGCATTTTGAATTCTAATCCTGTCTTCCAAAGTGCTTGCAAACCCTGACTGCTTGATGTCATCTGCAAATTTTAAAAGCATGCTCTCTACTTCATTATCCAAATCATTAATAAAAATTCTGAAGAGTACCAGACCCAGGATTGCAGGACCCCACTAGAGGTACCAACCCAGTCTGACAGCCAACCATTGATAACTTTGAGTATGATCTGCCAGCTAGTTGTATACCCACATCATGGTAATTTCAACTTAACTGCATTTCCCTCATTTGCTGATGAGAATTTCACATGGGACTATGTCAGAAACCTTACTAAAATCAAGGTCTCTCACATGCTTACATGCTTTCCTGAATAAGGGGCACTACCTTAAACTGGGGGCTCTAAGAGCAAAGGTTCAAACTTTTCTTCAAGGCTTACAACCCTAACAAGGATAGGTCACTGCAAGATATGGAGGAGATGTTCCTTTCCTCCAAGGAAGCCAATTAACACTTTCTTCACCTTGACGGGGAAGAGGCCACATACCCTTCCCATCACTCTGCTCTACCAAAAAGACCCCAACTAATGAAGAAATTAAATTCATTTTTGTCCCACCTCTTCTACTTCTCTCAACCTTTCACAGGCAGTTGCATGTGCTACTTCAATTGTTCCATTTTTTTTACTACTGTACAGTCTCCCCCATGTCCAGTAATATTATGGCAGGACATGGCAATATCAGTTGTTATCAGTAACTTTCTTTTTGTGAGCACAAAATAAAGTTTATTTACAAAGAGAAAGAGGCCAAATAAGCAACTCAATGGGCCAGGGGCCTACTGAACAGATGGATAACCCCATTTCATGTCCTTACTAGTTTACTGAGCAAATTCAGAGAGGGACACCATGAAAAACGGACAGATTGAGTCAAATGAAAAAGCAAGAATAGGGAAACCGCTGGAGGGTATCTGGGGACAGATGTTGCTAATCCTTTCTGCAAACTAATTGGGCGAAATTATGTACTTTACACTGGATGAGGCCATTAACAATACAAAGTAACATTCTGAGACTTAAAAGAGTCGATTAGTTATTCTAAGGGGGGCAGCAGGCCTACTGACCCAGTTGATAATCTGTTGATTTCACCCTCCCAAACTCCATAACAAAAAGGTAAAGCTAATTTGAAAGCTGAAACCAGGAGAGAAAGAACTATACTCCCTAGCTACTGCTGCCTGCACCGGCCACCTTCCTTGCCATCTGGAGCAATAGTGGCTCAGGTGCAGTTATTTGTGGTTAAAGCCACCACAGGTGCAAATGTTCAAAAGTCCACACACTGTTAATTGGCTAGACGGTGAACAGAAGAAGCAGCACAGAGGGTACATGAGGGGGAAGGTGAAGGAAGAAGTCCTGCAGATACTGAGCTCTGTAACCCAAAAAGAAGATAAACTAAGTTCAATGTATCTGTGTGATAGTTTTCGTTCCCTGAAACACTAGGGACAAATCCAACTGGAGTTACCAACTTGTATCTGCTGGGAGACACCTGCATGAAGGAGGCAGGCCAAAGTGACGTTACAAAGATCTACCCTACCTCCCGTAGGGGAAACGCAGAAGGTCTGAAGGCAAGGAAGCAGTGTTATGTTTAGAAAGTGCATCAAGCACAAGATGGTCATTGACAGCGATGAGAGACAAAGGCAAGGTGTGACATCAGCAATTAGAGAAAAGCACTGCAGGAAGAGAATATTTAATAACTGTTCTGTGGCTTGACAAGTTCTTTATGAACATTAGTATATTGAGCCTTACAAATGGGCACAAAAGTCACCGATGCCGCATTGTCAGCCAGGAAGGCATCAAGCTACACCAAGACGAGTAACTATCCTGGTAGGCCTCATTTAAAGAGATTATGTGGGAAGATGCATTATCTAATCGTAGCCTTGGTAGGGAAGAAAGCCGCCTGCTGTTTAACACAGCTTTGAAAAGCAACAGCATTCTTGCACCATCAAATCGAAAATAGTTTCAACTCACCCATCCATTTCTCACCTCTAGTGAATGAACCAGTGCTTTTTGTAAGGTTATCCAGGAAGTAAGGGTTATCCCCACTTTCACAGATGGGGAAATTGAGGCAGAGAGGAGTTACGTGATTTGCCCTAGGTCACAAAGAACTCTGTGTCAGGAGCCAGGAGTAGAACGCAGATCACATCCTTAACTCGTGACCATCCGTCTCCCAGAAACTTGTTGGTTCTTCTTGGATGAGTCGTCTTACATATATGGACAACAGGTGAAACCAGTCATTCCTCAACAGGTGGGAGAAGGATTTTCCAGGTGTCTAAGTATTTCCCAAACCAAAGGAATTTAGGCGCTTCCTCCCACTGTGAGAGCCACTCTATATGCTGGCAGCTGACTCTACCGCAGCACAAAACTCAGTGGTTATTCTTCAGAGGGCTTCATGCAAACATTTTCTTTGGATTCACGCTGCCTGGATTTTCCCTCCAGAATGATCGCTGGCTCAGACTTGCTCCAAAAATCTGATGAGTCCTGGCAACCTTTTGCTAAATCTGGTTGGAGTTTTGAATTCATAATGAAAGCAGGGGAGATTTGTGCTGCTGCAGGGCTAGCCCTCCACATTCCACAAAACTCTCCTCCGTAGCAAGATAGTTACTCTTCGATTTAGCCACACAGGGTAGGAACCCCACTGCTGCGTCGGAGATCTGCCCACTCAGTGATCTCATTTCAGTTCTGCCGCTTTACAAATCACAGCCACGGAGGCTGTGGAGGACAGCGTGTTTACCTTACCACAACCTTTCCCGTGCCTTTCGCAGTTTAATCTTAGGCCCCTAACTTTATTTTCCATTTTGAACATACCTGTGCACAGCTGTATGTTTACAGGAACAAACATTTGCTCTGGTCTTTAGTTCAGTTTTGACCCCGCTGCAGGTTTGCTTCCACAAGGTAGCCTGCCCTGAGACTCTCTCTAGCTTTCGCATTGGACTGGCCAGGTGAGATTCCCCATGCATTTTTTAAATTAATTTGCCAATGGCTTCCAACTCCAGCATAAGTACAGTGCCCAACAGACAAGAGAAAATCAGGAGCCCAAATGTTACACAGACGCGCATGGCACAACTCAATCTAGATCAGGCGCAAATAACCCAGTGGAGAAGATGGCTTTAGGTCACTTTTCTTCCTGTGAGGTTCTGCCTCTGGTGGGGATCAGCGCAGCTCCCATCCTCAACAACAGCAGCCCTCAAGGAACCTCCAACCAGCTAGAACAGCTGGAGTGCAGTGCACTCCGGCCACCCCCTCCCTGCCCAGGCTGATCAGCTGTTCAGCAGCAGCCAAGGGGCTGACAACTGCTCCAGCCCTGCCCCAGAAGTCTCGGGGGTCCCAGAGAGTCACAGAATCCAGGACATCCAGGACCAGACCATATCCTTACTCACTAGCCTTCCAGCCCGAAGCACCTGTTAGCCTAGTGAACAGCATCGGATTCGTTGGGATGCGGGTGGTTGGAGGTTTTTAATTCAATTCTCATAGACTTTCAGGTCTGAAGGGACCATCATGATCATCTCGTCGGGCCCTCCTGCACAATGCAGGCCACAGGACTTCACCCCCTCCACTCCTGTAATAGACCCTTAACCTCTGGCTGAGTTACTGAAGTCCTCAGATCATAGTTTAAAGACTCCAAGTTACAGAAAAATACACTAGGTTAAACGTGCAAGAGACCTGTGCCCCATGCTGCAGGGGAAAGTGAAAAAGCCCCAAGGTCTCTGCCAGTCTGACCTGGGGAAAAATTCCTTCCTTGACCCCACGTATGGCAATCAGTTAGACCTTGAGCATGTGGCCCTGCCAGATCTGGTGCGTGTCCTCCTCTCTACATCACACTCAGATTTATACTCACAACTAAAGTGAAAAGAGAGCCTCAGAGTATACCATCTAACCCTGTGGCTCTCAACCCATCTACCCTTGTGGACTGCATATGCAACTCTCTCTGTGTTATATGGCTCACATCCACACAATATAGATATACTGCTCGTATGGCTCTGAGGATGTCACATGGGCCGCAGCTGTGTGTTGATTGGGCCGCAGGTGGAGAGCCACGGATATAAATCACCCAGAACAGCTAGATTAGAGTGCAGTACCACTGTGAAACCAGTAATACTTAGTGCTATTTGGTCTCAGCGTGTTCATAAACATGAACTAACTGTTTCTCACAACACCCCTGTGAGTAGATCTTATCGTCCCCATTTTACAGCTGGAGAAACAAGAAGAGCGGCTAAATGCCTTGACCATAACCACAGGAGAGACATCACTGCAATTAAGGCCTTCCCGCGTCCGTCTTGCGCTCAGAGAAGTGGGTCACAGCCCGTCACTCACATTGTTCCGATGTACTATTATTCTCTCTCTTTCTATCGTTTTTTTCAAATCTGGTTTTCAATCACTGTTTTACAACGGGACAAATATTGCAAATGTTAGCCGCTGGACAACGTGATTTCACGTATGCCGTGTTGCTGTAACCATGTTGGTCCCAGGATATTACAGAGACAAGGTGGGTGAGGCAATTGCTTTTATTGGACTAACGTCTGTCAGTGACAGATACAAGCTTTTAAGCTTACACAGAGCTCTTCTTCAGCTTGTCTCTCTCACCAACAAACGCTGGTCTAATAATAGACATTGCCTCACCTATCTTTTCTCTCTAATGTGATTTCATAATATTTAGTGCTATTATAGAAGCACCTACAGGTGGTTTACATACACCAAAGAAGCAATTACCACTCTGAAGAGTTTATAATTTAAGTAGACAAAAGGCCAAAGGTGGGAGAAAGGAAATATTATGCTATTTTTACAGTTGGGGAATTGTGACACAGAGAGATCAAGGGATTTCTCCAAGGTCCCAAAGGTTGTCTACGGCAGACCCAGGAATTGAATTTAGATCTCCCCAGGTCACCCCATTCCCAGTCCAGTGCCTTGACGCAAGACATCGAACAAAAAGAGACTAGTTTGTTACTTCAGCCTTAGTTTAAAGTGCAGGGCTTGCAGCAGAACTCTCTGGCAACTACTTGTGTTTTAAAATTAATCTATTTCCACAGATCTCACAACAATTATAGGCTTCAGTTCTGCAATCAGATCCACACCTGGCAGACTCTATAACCATGAGGTGGCCTACTGAAGTCAATGGCACTCTGTACAAGTGCAAGGATCCACCCACCTGGGTCCAATTGCATGAAGTAATAATATATGAGTATGTGCAGTTCAGTGACGTAGCAAGGTTGAGTTAATTTTGTTCAGTGCTTTGAACATGTAGCTCTCAGTTCTGTATCCTGTCAGCAGGGAGATGATTGGGACTGAGTAAATAGCAACAATGCAGATAAAAATTGGCCTGATGGAATGAAGACGTTAAATATAGGAGTATGTAATTGGGTAAAAACCTGGCTGTATTCCATTTTGTCACAAATGAAAAAGATTGTTTAAAACAGTGCAGCAGCATGTGCAACAAGAAACCACAATGTCTCATGAATGGTATAAATCAACAGGCTGTTGCATATTGACCTTTTGAGGAGCATAATTTTTCCATAGCTGGAAGATGATGCTTCAAGTAAAATTAGAATTGGTTACTCTAACAAAGGAGCCATCAGCAGAAGTGAAATATTATGCCTCCTGTTTGCAAGAAGATTGGGTCTCCTTGGTAATATGCTGTATCAATTCTGCCTCACAAAATGGCAGCTCATCTACGTACAAACATAAAGAGAAAGGAAACACCAAGAGAGTGCAATATTAAATCCTTCCTCCACATACGCTGTCCTGTCTCATCAAGAACTTCCTGAAAGTAGTTCTTTTAAGTTCCTCGACATTATCTTACCTATATTCACCCTCTAGTGGAGAACTAACATAACAATAACAGAACAATATTAAACAACCTGCCCACATATTTAACATTCCATTATACTCTCAAAGTTTATATCATCATCTATATAACTTAACAACAACTTTTTTTAAGAGGCGGCAACTTAACTTGCTTGACAATTATGACGGTGTTGCCAACTTTCATGATTTTGTCATGAGTCTGATGATAATTATTGTTTTATTTTTTTAAAAAGTAAGTTTCTAGCCCTTGTGGCATGGAGAAAGCTTCAAAACGTGACCCTGGTGGAGCCCGGAGGCTCAAGGCAAATAAAAGAAACAGACAAATAGAAGGAACACCAAATCTATTATTTTTAGATAATCTCATGATTTTAAAGCCAATCTCATGATTTTTGAGCATCTGGGATTGGCATTACTAGCCATATTGCACAGTCCTGTGTTATGTGAGAGTAAATAATCCTTCCTAATTAACTTTCTCCACATCATTCATGATTTTATAGACCTCTAGCATATCCCTGCTTAGTCACTTCTTTTCCCATGCTGAAAAGTCCCAGTCTTTTTTAATCTCACTTCATATGGAAACTGTTCCATACCCTTCATCATTTTTGTTGCCCTTCTCTGTACCTTTTCCAATTCAAATATATCTTTTTGAGATGGGACAACCAGAACTACACACAGTATTCTAGGTTGGGCTTGCCCCAAATTTATATACTGACATTATGATATTTACTGTTTTAGGATCTATCCCTTTCCTAACATTCTGTTAGATCTTTTGACTGCCTCTGCACATTGAGCATGTCCTGAACATAGAGTTCTCTATTCCTAGATATACTCTACACAGTATCATACTATTATACCCCTTACCAAGAAGTTCTCTATTGTAACAGCAGTTACCCCTGCTAAGAGCTGACTCCTTGAAATTTAAATTTGTAGTACACAGAAAACACTTGACAGTTACATAAGAATTGCCATATTGGCTCAGACTGCTGACCATATAGTCAAGTATCTGTCATTAACAGTAGCTACTACCAAGTGTTTCAGAGGAAAGTGCAAGAAAACATGAAATGAGCTGTTTTGAGATCAACAACCCCTACAACACGCCTTTCAAGATTCATGGGCCCTACACATGCCTATTGCAACATGAGGCACCCCTAATCCAGTGCACTAAATGGACCAAACAATAACAACATGGGTGAAACCAGACCATCAGTACGCTCTCAAATGAACTCAGACAGGAAAATGATAAAAGTTAAAAACACAATATCATCTGTTGGTGAACATGTCTCACAAAGCCATCACTCTACATCTGACCTCTCAGGCCACATCCTCAAAGGAAACCTGCACAACTCCTTGAAATGATAAGCCTGGGAGCTTAAATTCCTAACTTTGCTAAATACTAAAATCATGTTCCTTGGCAATGTTTACATTACAAAATTATGTTGACCCAATTTACACCAGCATACAACCACCACAGTTAGAAATCGCTTGTGTGCATGCATGCTTGGCTCCCAGTGACTATGAGCACCACCATATTGACTCTATTGTCAACGTGGGGCACTGTGGGACAACTCTGAAAGGTAGTAACACTCAAGGTAAGCAACACAGCGTCTACATTGATAAGGCACTGGCTTAATTACATTGACCTTGACTCTACGCCGCTCGGGGAAATGGTGTTACGAAATCGGTGTAGAGAGGCACTTACATCGACAGAAGTCCAATTTAAACAGAGACACTTCCACAGCGAGGGGGACACAAGGCAGCTTACCTCGACCTAACCATGTAGTGTAGACCAGGCCTTAATAAAGACACTGCATTTACGGCTTCTTACAACCATCTGCAACCCACTATCCCCTGCTTTTTATCCTATGACTACAGACGTGTTAATGGGCCACTTTACCTTGACTGTTCCCTTATGTGGTAACTACTTATGCTAAACTATCTGTACTATCTTGTATTTAGCTGTGACACTCTTAATATCTTCCCCAGACCTGAAGAAGAACTCTGTGTACCTCGAAAGCTTGTATCTTTCACTAACAGAAGTTGGTCCAATAAAAGATATTACCTCACCCATCTTGTCTCTGTCCACAGAGAACATTTCCAGCAGTAAGTGCTTGGCTTATTCTCTGCAGATTGAGGGTTTACATCCCTTCTTGTCTATTTAGTTTGTAACTATTTTGGGGTAGAGTCATGCCTGAGTATGAACAGTACCTACCACAATGTGTGTGGGGGTGAGATGATCTCTGTTGGGGCCTTTAAATACTACTGTAATTTCAATAACCAATAGTAACCCTAGAGCATGGACAGCACTACTGTAAGCATCCTTCCACTGTCTGATCCATGTGCTTCAACCCTGTTCTAAGGCTGACACCGTGGTTCAGGCTTCAGTCCTATGGCATTTTTGTGCTCTCTGCCCAGACCGCCCAGCAGGGAAGGATCAGCGATAGGTTGCTGTTGTGGTGTGATCCAGACAGAGCTTTCACTTCCAGCGATGGACTGTTTTCCAGTAGATATTCATTTCAAATGAAAATACTATTTCAGTATTTAATGTTGTCATTTTAATTAACTCAAACAGCTACTTTCTGACAATATTTTGCTATTGTTTTCCACAGGGAGTTCCATTCCTCGTAGAGAGGAGCCACAGAAAGCATTTGAAGTTGTATTGCTTCAGTTCTGAGAACACATGGGAAAAAGTATTCATGTTAATCTAAAAGAAGGGGAACATTCACACCATGCCCACTTCATTTATAATAGCAGTTTCCTCATTTCATTGGCATCATCCCATATTTACATTACATGCTGCTCTTGAAACTGCAGAGAACTTTACAGACTTGCTAAAGGCTTGTTTCTAATAAAGCTGGTCTACAGGGATTTCCAGCTGTAAGTGCACTATGTGCATTTTACTATACCATTGCCTCAAACCACAAGAACTTTCTATGTAGTTTTGAATTTGTTTGCACATATAAATACTTTGCCTTGATTTGGGCCAGCAAAGGGTTTTTAAACATTGACTGTTGTTGCTAAGACACAGGTCCTTTGAATGTGATAAAAAAAAAAAAAGAGAGATGCTTGAACATCTGGTTATCTTCCATAGCTGTCTCCAATGACTATGAAAAGGAGATAAATAATTTCAGAGATGGATCCTGGCAACGATTTAGCAATTTCCTTTCTATCTAATTTTCCAGTTCCCACCCCCATGTTTAACTCTCTGTATGCTCAAAGTGTACTGAATCTTATTGCAGCCCTACAGACCCCTTTAAAATTCCACATTATTCTACGTCTTGTAAACGTTAATAGAGTTTTGGACCCATTACTATAGAATACTATAAGGGGTTTTTTGTTTGTTTTGTTTGGCTGGTTGGTTTGTTTTGTTAAAAGCCTAAAATGGTCCTAAAATCATAGTTTCTATGCATCCATCTCCACCCAGAACCTATACAGAACAGTGGGGAATGAAAATACAGGGAAAAGCTGCTGAGATGCAAATAAACACGTCTGAACCTCTTCAAAAGCTTCCCGTACTCAAGAAGCCATGCAAAAAAACAGGAAAAAGCCATGATCATGAAACAGAAAGGGAGTAGAGGCAAGGGATGAGAAAGGGCACATTCTAGGCAGCATGATGCACATCTCTGCAGATTAACATCCCCTTACAAATAGCAAGTTAGTTAATTCTACTTGAAAGAGCACAGAGACAATGCTACTAGCTTTAGAGTTATTCCAGATTTACACCCAATGTAAATGAGCAGAACCTGGCCCTTTTTTTCCCCCTTGCTTTTGACACCCTTCTACAGCTCTGCAGAGAAGAACGCGCTTTGTTTAAATACTGTCTTGTTTTATCACCAAGGCCCAATCTATGCTGCCAGAGCAACCATGGTTTTGCGACCCTCTCATCTGACCAGTTTAGAGTAAACTTGGGCCCACACAAGAGCTTTTTCCACAACACAATCGCGTGAGTCCACACTTACCACATGACAGAGTCTCACATTTGCCTACTGCAGGGTGTCTTGCTTCTCTGGCTACATCTATGCTGGGAGTCGGGGTGTAACTCCCAGCTCATGTAGACATGCTCTGCTAGTTCTCATGAACTAGTGCACTAAAAACAGTAAAGTAGCCATGGTCACACAGGCGCTGTGGCACACACTGGCTGCGCCAGGTCCCTACCCACAGGGCTCAGGTGGGCTTGTGCTCAAGGCAGCCAGCACATTCCACTGTTGCCTGGGTACCATGGCCACACCACTATTTTTAAGGTGGTAGCTCACATAAGAGCTAGGACAAATATGGCTGCGCAAGCTAGGAATCACGCCCCTAGTTCTTAGAGTATATGTTGTACCCTTTGCCCACGGGCTAGATGGAGTACGAGTCTGATGCAGTCTGGTGGTCCCTAGCTATGCTTGTATTATGTCTTCTGGCAAAATGTGAACACACAGAGAGGCCGTGCACACTAGGGAATGCACTCCAGGAGACCTGAGAAGAAGCAGACCGTTCTTGCTTACAAAGGCAAGGTTTGAGGGGGGGAAAGGAGGGCAGCTGCACTGCCTGGGAGTGAGGAAGTGGTTACAGGATAAATCATGTGATATGCTAACACTCTAGCAGAGATTGAGCTGCTGGTAACGATTAGCTGTCACACGGTTACTGAATACTAGCTATGCTGATCGTTTAGAGCCAACATGCCACTATTTAGGTTACAAAGTCGTTGGGGCAGCGGCCATCTTTTTTGTTCTTTGCCTGTACAGCATTATCACAATGGGGTCCTGGTCCATGACTGAGATTCATAAGCACTACCACAATAAACAATACCAACAAACAAACTAGCTGAATACCTCCGTTATAAGTTAAAGGGCCGACAACCTTGTACTGTTTTACTTTATGCTCCATTTGCATCGTGTGAAGTGGCAATTTTGCAACTGGTCGTGCCCATTTCCCATGGCACACCTCTTTGGATAGGCTGCCAGAGAGCCGCTCCAAGGTAGTATAGCAGTTAGTATTGTTACACCATTTTGCTCAGCGTGCACCTCCTGCTGTTCCTTGCACAATGTGTACTGGACCTTCTCATCTCTAAGTTCTCTCTCTCTTTTGCAAGTTCCTGATAGTTACAACAAGTGCATATTTTAAGGGTGAATTGAGTCCAGCATGTTGTAAATTGTACTGTCAGTCATTATTTTGTTTGGCTGTTCTACTGCTCTCAGCCCAATAGGTCTAAGATTAACAAGGTATTTATTCTCAATCAAGAAGCTATTTAAGAAAATGCTTTTAAGTCCAATTAATTGTGCAAATTAATTAATTAAGACCATTTGATCTTCTTTTCCATGGGATGACTTGTGGCTTTTTTTGCCTGAGCAGCATCCTGAGACTAGCAACATTATGTCAAGTAAGTATGATGTATATGATGGGTGGCTGTACTCTTTGAACAGTATTTATGACATTTGGTGAAACACCTTGGTGATGCTCTATATATACACTCAGTGTTGATACACACACTATCATTTCACTTTCCTATCTTCCTCACATGCACAAACACCTTTCACCACCTGAAACGGCCTTTCTTTTAAAAAAATCATGTATGGAATGCAAAGGTTAAGTACTGAAACAATCTATGTGTAACCCAGACTCAATATTCTTCCATTGGGAGGTCCTTACGTGTGCTTCCCCCCTCAGCACACAGAAGACAAGAAAATCAAACAGTAGCCCTCCATTGAATCAAATACAAATACATGTTTATCCTGTCTAGACACAGGGCTGTCTTCACTAGAGCTGAGACCCTAGCAGAAAAAAATTGTCTACAGACATTTATGCTATAGTGAATTTTGATATTTGTTCCATAAACATCAAAGCTTAGAGCTTTATTACTGTGGTTATTGCAAAAAGTAAATTTTAGGTCAAATACTTGCTGAAAGCGAATTTTGATTTGCATGTACGATTATAAAATCCTCAATTCAGAACTGTGTTATTTAGTTACATAAGTCTTCCAATAGGGGACAGAAGTAATACCACATGACTTTTGTAACTAACCAACAGTATGTAAATTTGTATATTCTAATTAACTGCACAGTTTGCAGGTTATTTAATTAATCAATATAACATACAGTGGAAGAGTTTCAGTTCCCTGACTGGATGATTCATCTAATTGATGCAGCCTGAATTTTGAATTGTATATTTGATTATATTTGTTATTCATGTTGTATTAGTTACACAAGCCAGCCAGCCAGAAAACAAAAACTGTGCCACATGACTTACTGGTATGTTACACAACACAAATATTTGCAAGAAATATTTAGCAAATAAGCTGTAGACCAAGAATTATTTGCTGTGGAAATTATTCAATAATTTTCCAATAAATAAATTCATTGCAATTTTTCAATTTGTTAACAGAAAAATGTGAGTTTTGACAATTTTTTTGTTGTTTTCACTTAGCTATGGTCTTCAGGGGCCTAATCCAACTCCCAAAGCAGCAATGACTGAAACGGAAACTGGATTGGGACCTAGGCTGTGTATATCCGTCTCCAATTATTACATTATAATAATTCTTCTATGTCTTCTTCTGTGCCTTCCTTCCAAGGATGTAGAAGCATTTTACAAACATTAGTCAATCAATCCTCACAATAACTATAGATTTTATAGATAAGGAAACTGAGGCATGGAGAGGGTAAGGGACTTGCCTGATGTCACAAAAGCAATCTGTGGTAGAACATGTGTCTCTTGACCTAGCCTGTGCCTTAGTCAAATGCCCACCCCTTTTGTCTCATAGGTCTAGCAGAGGTAGAATTTAAACATGAATCTTTGTAGGGGTTGGTGTCTAATCCAGTCCATTCATAGTGCAAATGGAAATCACCACATCATTGTCAGGATGTAGCATAGGACTGTGAAAAAGGGCTGCATTACAGTTACCAAGACCTCCTAACCAACTACAGTATGGTCACAAAATGTGGCAATCACAGTAAAATAACATTTACTGTAAAATTAATAGCCTGTTCATCAGATATGTACGCTACAAAATGATCTGGCTATTTACAGTCTCTGGGGACTCAAGACACTGTTGGGACTTCAACTTCCGTACATTTAATGACCATAATTCTAAACAAAATAAAACAAAATGTCTGTCTATAACACTTATAATATACTGAGGCGTGGTCTACACTTACCTCAGCGATTCGGTGGCAGTTGATGGGAGTTACACAAAGTATGTAGGGAGCTTGGGTAACTCCCATCGACTTCTGTGCTTCTCTTCTGCATGCCATCTTCACTGTACTGCACCGACGGGAACCACGTTCCTGTCGACGCAGCACTATGCCATTTGAGGAGATGGTTTTAAAACGTCGACTTCTGGATCGACTTAGTCGGTCTTCACTGACGGCTCAGTCAATCCAGATAAATCAATCTGATGGTGGCGACTTTGCTGCTGTCAATGTAGACATAGCCTAAGAGGTTTAACTTATATTGGCTACTCATTGGCTGCCCATTGAACTACAGCAATTCTGAGAAATCGGAGGACATCCCAGTCAAGTTTCATATATTCAACCCTGTTAAAAATGGCCAAGTTACACCTGAATTATTAAGTTATATCCCAGAACATGATCCACTGTGCTGAGAATTTCTGTAATAACTACTAACTGCAAAGAATTGTGCTGAAAGATTTTGTGACTGACCACACTATCTCAGAGCTCTATGAACCACTAAGTATCAGGAGAAGGTGGTGGATCTTATCTGCATATCACCTGAGTGCTTTTAGAAAACGTATCTACGTCTTGGAATCATTTTGAGAAGGTTCTATGAGTAATTGTAACAGGGTTTACTGCTCAGACCTAGAGCCGGCTGGGAATTATTCAGTGAAATGTTTTTTGCTCAGAAAATGCTGCTGTTTCGAAACCTTAACTATTTGTGAGGAAACATCTGTTGCAACAAGTTTCCCATTTAAAAAAAAAATATTTAAAAAAATTCAAAGTTATCCAAACAGCCTGTCTCAACATTTTCTAAATGAAAAAGTTCCATTTTTTGGTTCCAAACAACTTTTTGTTTAGAAATTTTTTAATTTATAGTCAAAAGGCAATATATAGTTAAAAAAAGTAGATAAAATAAAAAAGGTTGAAATCAAAACAAAACATTTCAAAATTAATGAAATAATACATTTTGATTGGCTGACCCAACATTTACAATTTAGGGGTCACAAGAATTTGAGATTTTGATTTTTCATCCCAATTCAAGTTGGGATTTTTTATCTAAAATCTTAAAAAATTCTCACAAGACAAGAAAACTGTTCCCTGCCCATAACCTACCGCTACACGCTTCTCTTCTTGCTTTTCTGAATGTTACACAGAGCAGCTTGGCCTCAGCTAGCTAAATACAGAATTGTTGTGTAAGGAGATGTAAATTACACATCAGTGATTAGTGCGCTAGTGTGTGAATTACACATCAGGGGTTAGTCAATTTACTTGAACCTAAGAAAGAATACAAGCTGGTGCAATCTATATACAATAATGACTAGAAAATAGGTGTAAACCAGGTGAGAATCTTAAATGTGGGTTATTAACTTCAATGTGAGTTTCCTAAACTAAAGACTGCATGATCTGGTCTGTATATTGAAAAATACAACATACCAAAGACTTATGCTTTGACATATATATAGTGAGTGAAAATCATTACAGTAATTTTGAGCTCATACCAGGAGGAGAAAGCTACTGTGGCTCCACAGCAATCTTTGTGATGAAGTCCAACATAATCTATCAGCAAAACCCACCAGGCTTTTTTTTTTTTTTTTAAACATACACCCAAGTATGGTCAACTAGTGAAATACATTTCACTACATTAGTCAGGCTGTTGGGATTCAGTAAACAAATAAATTAGCTGATGACATTAAATAATGTATTATATGGAGACTGTTCTCCCTGTGATGAATTTATAGCTAAACCTAAAAACGCTGATGTACTTTTGAGTCTGTCAGTAATGCTGGTCTAAGCCCTGTTTTTAAAGACTTCAGAGCTAACTATGAGCAAATTTTGAAATAATGTATAGGTGTGTCTAAAAATTTCACTGCTTCTAACACCAAAAGATCAGGCCATAGAATTTAAGCCAGTTACTCCTGTATCAGGCTCAATTGTATTGTATTACTGCAAGTGCAATATCTAAAGTTTAGATTTTTAACCACTTGGGAGATTTCCAATAGAATACACTCAAGAGGCTATGTGGGAAAGCTGATGGAAAGGGAGAGGGGACTTTCCATTTAAAAAAAAAAAAACTTGTTCCATTCTACATCAGAACTTTGAAGTTTTCCACTCAGTTCTACCATCCTGAGAGATGTTTGGTACTTCCTGCTGCTGGCTGAGCTAGAAATACCAAGAAAACAGCATTTCTCATAGGATTTGGGGTATGAGCTAGAACTGGACAGACAGAAGCAGATAAAGAAAACCAAAGTAATTTGATAATATTAATTGAGCTGTACCTCAGAAAGGTGCTGATCAATTTCAGTGTCAATTTTGGGTGGAAACTCAGTTTGGTTCTCTTTTTCTTCCCCTGTTTGCCAAGCAAGCAGGAGTATATAGTGGTTGGAGCATGAACCTGGGTGTCAGAGCTCATCCACTAACTTGCTGCAATGACTTGGATGAGTCATTACACATCTCTGTGCCTCAGTTTCCTCATCTGTAAAATGGGGATGATGGAAACTTTCCTTCCTCATAGGGGTGTTGTGAGGATTAATTGAAGCGCTTTGAGATCCCAACATGAAAGAATGCAACAGAAGGCTTCTGAGATGTAGATAAGTTCTCTAAAAGCAACCAGGTGATATGCAGCTAAAATGCACACTTTCCACAAATACCTTGAGGTTTAGAGAGTCCTGACTAAGTAAGTGAAAGGGAGAGGTCAATCACAAAATCCTTCTCCCCCCAGTTCTTTGCAATTCGGATTGCTATGAATTCTCAGCACTGCAGACCTTACTCTGGGACAGAACCCACCACCAAGTTTTACACAGAACTCCCCGCTGAGCTAAAGCAATAGCGCAGAAGGGTTCTGCAGTGCACAGGACTGCAGTAGGGGGCGTACCCACCTAAACCGCCATCCCACAGACCATACCCACAAGGGGCATAATCTGTGGATTGGGGCATGGTTCAGTCCCCCAAACCACTAGTACAAGCATTGGCAAGTGGATGGTGGTTGTGCATGTTGGCCCTGCTCAGTGGGGAAGCACAGCTCATCCCATGGCACTGTGCACTGGGACTACCTGTGGAATCCCACCCTGAGCAGTTTATCCCTGTGGCAGAGAATATCCTTGGTTTGGGTTTTGCGTCCTGTCATCATTCCAGTCAGGGCAGGGTACAGTTCGTAATGTGTGTCACATTCCAAAGCCAAAAATAAAACCAAAGGATTACAGTTGGTTAAGTGTCACAGTCCGCGTAAGAAACAAGGATACAAGTTATGAGACACCTCTATGAAGGTACCCCAATGCTCACACAACATTGTTTTCACCAAAGATGGCAGCCTCTTCGTCATCACATGGAACTTCCTTTGATCTCCAGCAGATCAGGAAACAAAACATTAATTTCCTTTGCCGTGTAACAAATAATTTTAATCACAACCTCAGCAAATACTCAGCATAGACTACGTGCAGAGGTTAAGGGCCTGGCATATTGTTGAAATCATAATTAAGGTTGCATGTTCAACTAGGAGAGAGTTTATTGTGATGTGTTTAATGTCTTGATCCTACAACAGTTCATTTCAGTTCCTCCTGCACCAGTACACACAACCCACTGCCTCCACATGCGACATTCTTTCAAACTCTCTGACTGCCTTTTTCTCAACGAACCCTTCCAGGAACTTGCTTCATTCAGCTCTGCGATTTCAAGGACCCTGATCACAGGGCCTGCTGCTTCTCCATGTTTCCGCCTCCTCTGAAAAGGATGCCTCATCACATAAACATTGAATCCACCAGAAAACTGCACCGTGTCCTTCCGCCCATGTTTCAGGATCACAGCCTGCCTAGTCTGGGTGGGAAAGATGCATGTTTCAGATGCGTCAGCAGCTCCTGCACATCGTTCACTAGCATTGCAAGGCTGGGCAGAGCAAAAGCATTCACACCAAAACAGCTTTAGGCTGGAGGAAGGTGCACTGTGTTGAGAGAGTTCAAATCTCACCTCTTCCATTCATTTGCTGTTTACATTTCTGTTCACTTAATGGCTCTACTCCAAGCAATGACTCGTACCCTGACCAGGCAAGTTGCATTTCCCCATCTTACAAACAAGCCAACTGTTAGGTTGCCTGGGATCACTTGTGACGGAATGGAGAACGGAACCCACATCTCTACTGGGGCAGATCCAACTGCCGTACACCCTGCCTTTCAGGCAGTGTGGGACAAAACTCTGGACTTGGCTATCCTGTCTGTAACCACTGCTCTAAACATCAGACAACATTTCCCGCACAGGCCCAAGAAGAGGACCCAGGAGTCCAGATCCCCAAGTTTCTATGACCGTCTAGCAAGCAGTGGTGGAACCCTTTGGTCACGTGTGTTTTGCGACCCCCTCTAGCAGCTACTCCACATAAAGGATAACCTTTAGTTCAAATGGTGGAGGTCTGGACTGTGGAACTGAATATCTAGCATCCAAAAACAGCTGACAGCCTGCTTAGAGAATTCTTAGGATCATGCAGGCCAGAATTTATTTTTTCAGTTTTCTTTTTAAGAACCTCTTATTTCATTCATACAGTGAGAAAATATCCTTAACAGGTTTCATATTTAAAACCATTATTATCTGTCAGTTAGGGTGCAACAGGCACATTTCAGACATTCTGATGGCTTGTGTCACACACGGGGCAAATCTGAAGATTGAGAAACAATGGCTGTAATGAAATGGCACCTGTCTCTTCGGAGAGCAACCTGAGGCTTCTCTTCCACTGACAACAATGGGAAACTTTTTTACTAATGGCAGCCCCCAGCACACAGGGGTAATGGGAACTAGAATCCCCACAACTGGAATATTGTGGGGGCTGATCTATGTTTCTGCCCCCGCATGTCATTCCCTGTCCATTGTGTGCACGCATGGGATGGTGGAAGCAAGAATAGGACCCAGATGGTCTAGAGTGGGCACCTCAGTGGACCTCACACCCCTCCCATTCAAAACAAGCTTCTGCAGCCTCTGCCTGCACTCTCCGTGAAATAGTCCCCTTGGGTAGCGTCAGCCCTGTTTGAAGACTGGGGAAATTAGGGCCACATAGAGGAAGGGGAAATTGTGAACACAACAGGAAAAGCAGAGGGACAACCATAAATAGCTTTACTTAATGGCAACCTAATTTCTTCAAATGCACATTCTTCACTAGCTGGCAACGAGTTTAAACTAGGTTATTCATACACTGTGCAGACTAGGCATTTGTTAATAATAGAAAGGCAAGAGGCAAAAAAAGTTGTCTTAAAAAGTCCCTTTTTTGTCACATCTAATATTTAATAGATGTCTGAAATCAGACAGCCTGCTACTCAGTTTGGGGTAACTGAACATCCCTGTAAAGATAAGACCAGCTAGTCAAAAGCTATCAGGCTTGCAAGAGCTACAATTCAATGGAACTACAAATATAGAGAAATATTTAAACTGATTATTTTATTCTGCTCAAACTCTCTTTGATTGACACACGTATTTATTTTGCTTACATGGTGTTTAGTGTGCTGAAGGGTGGGGGAGAAATAACATGATGGGTATTTTTCCAAAGAGACTCATGTTTATTTAGGTTGGCAGCAGGAAAAGATGTTTTTAAAGCTACATGAATGCCCTGCCACCTGTGGTAAGCTGCTTGTTTTGCAACAGAAGACTGCTAAATGGTGGATGAGAGCTGGAAAATTTAATTAAAACTCACTTCAAAACAAATACATCCCGTAAGCATCTCAGGAAATCTATAGGTTCATCATTAAATTCATTAGCAAGTTTATAAAAATCCAAACACAAAAATTAGAAAATACATCTCAAACACGCACGAACGCACACACAAAAGAACACCCCCAGTTATTCAAATTCTCTTGGACCTTGCTCACTGTGGCAAGGCCCCTGGAGTAAGGCAAACACGAACGACCATCTGTTATTTTTGTCTGCAAAGCAGTGACTTCCCCCTGATGAATCTTTGATAGCAGCCAAGGAATGGCAGCAACTGCTGTGGCAGAAATTGACAGCCAGCAGCCCTGGTCTCCATTCCTCTTTTCACTCATCCTGCATGTTAAATGGCTGCTTCAAACCCAGAAGTAGCTCTTTACATATGAAAATTGAATATGCCTTTTCTGCACTCTCATTTAAATTACAGCAAATGAAGGGAAGTGTCAGAGAGCAAGCGAAGGGAAAAAGGAGAGGGAGGGAGAGAGAGAGAACTGGAGACTGAAGAACCCCCAAGGGAGCATTCACGGTGCCAAAGAGATACTCATTTTCTAGCACCATCTGTCAGGAGCCACTTGGAGCTTTTTCTTTCATTCATTTTTTCTCTCTTTTCTTATTATTCCCCTTCGCCCCCAATTCTTACCTTGCTTGTGAGAAAAACATCAGATTAAACCCTCAGGAACTAACAGTACTGTGGATTGTGTTTGCTTAAGTGACCTTTTATTTTAGGGCTTGATCCACATCCCGCGGATGGCAAGGGAAAGACTCCCATTGACTTCATCAGGCACCACTTCAGGCCTTTCGTTCTCCCTTGTTCAACTACAGCTTCTCTATTAGTGATTGATGCTTTCTTGAAATTCTTACTCGGGCAAACAAACTGCTGGAGATTTGCCTGATGACTCCAGACACCCAGGCCTCTGTTTGCCCACAACACCCAGATTGGGCTGGCAATGAATTTATTGACCCCTCCCTGTTTGACTGCTGGAGAACGGCAAGAGACCACCTGAGCAGTGGAAATGCTGCAAGAAGAGGCAGTCAGCTGAGATTGTTCTCAATCCCATCTAGTGGTCTGAAAGAAAGAGAGAAAGAGAGAAAGAAAAAGAAAGGAAACCCACATTTTTGTTTCTGGTTTGGTCCATTTTCACAATGATTATTCCAGACCAGTGTAAATACCCATGACTATTACAGAACTTCCTATGGCTCGCAGGTATTAAGTGGTGAGGAGGGAAGGTTATCTTAATCATGAATTCTTTCTGTATTCAGATTCTCTCGTGATTTCACTGTTTGTGAAACGTGTAAGCTACTTGCGTATCCCCCAGTGACTCACTCATTTTCACTTACCGCGGCGTCTTCATTACAATGCGTCAACAGGAAACGCACTCTGGTCAGGAAACGCGCTACTCGTTTCGGGGGCAGATTTACTGCGTTGGCTGGAGAGCACTTCTGGGATCGACTGCTTGCTCGGTCAATCCCGCTGCATCGATCCACAGGTCCTGATGCTGCATCCCCAGCTGAGTATCCCATCTTGGGGAAACAAACCTAATCTTGAGGGGCCAAGAGGGAACCTCAGTTATTATCATATCTTGAATCATCACATTCTCAAGTGCTGTGGAGCTATGGCCTAGTGGCAATTCAATTCCCTGTTCTTTTCGTAAGAGCTTTTTTTAAAAGATATTTTTCTTCTTGTAGCATTATTATTACACAGAATAACAGCTCCAGTGTTGGAGCTATTCAACCCATTTGGCCTTGTCATTCAACCTGTATAGTCCATTATTTGGTTCTACTGATGCTGGCTATAACTCCACAGTTACCCTCTTCTTCTCCAGATCCACCACATCAGTTTCCCCCCCAGGAGGAGTCCTTTGAGGAGCATGAGAAGAGGCTGGATAGCCTTCTGTCTTGGATGGTTTGGACACAACAAATCCTGCATCTTGACAGGGGGTTAGACGAGATGACCTTCGCAGTCCCTTCTAACCCATCCCTGCTTTGTCTGGATATTTAAATTCAGTGCTGGGGCACCCCTCAGGGTATGTGCTTTTCCTGCAGCACTGAGCCAGGAGCGCTGGGATCTGAAGTTTCTAGTACAAATACAAATACAAATTTCTGGTACAAATACAAAATTATAAAAGTTTATCAGCTCCATAAGTGTTAGACCCTGCCCTGCCCACCCCCACACAAGCAGCACAGCACAATCTCTTGGGTTAGTGTTTAAGGGCTACGTTCAGACCCAGTTTTGGCAGGGATGCAAGAAGGTACAACTTCCCATTGAAGCAGCCCACTTACACCCAAGCTGTCGAGGGGGAACCTCACTATCCTTCTGGCCAGTGCAACCAATCTCAAGGAGGCATGGTCTCCTGCTTACAGCATATGTGCAGACCTCTCTCTGGCAATAGCAGATGTGTTGCCTTGGATGTGCCTTCTCCAGAGTGAGAACCATCCACTACCAGGGCTGCATGAGCCTCTAGCATGGAAGGGGAGGGTGACTGGCAGGCAGCTTGTGCCACCACAACCCTTGTCTGCGTGGACTTGCAGCCTTCAAGGGCTCCGTGCCATGGGCGAGGTGGCATTGCCCTAATATTCTTCCACTTGGGTTTCTTCACTGAACATTTGTGAGACTCATGAGCTTTCAGCTTTTGTGGAGTCAACACTCAACAAGTCAAATGGCGAGCACTCTGGGGAAAACCAGAGACTACCTTCTCACTCTCAGCCATCAATAAAAGCTTTATGACAGAAGGAACAGGTCTACACCACAACTGGCTATGCTGAAAACCACCACTAGATGACTATCTTTTCTTATTATGAAAATTCCATTTCAGTCAAGTGTGGGTTGTTGTTACTGTTTAAAACAACCTGTGGATAGATTGTAGTTTATCTTGAGACTCCACTTCCTCAAGGTACTTAAACACTTGCATAACTTAAAGCACTTGAATTATCTCACTGACTTCAGTGGAACCATTCAAGTGCTCAAAACTAAGTGACTGCTGAACTGGGGCCTAAATGGGGGACTGAAAAAATGGCTAGAATTGCATAGCATTGGCAAAGGATCAAGCTCTAAGAGATTCTCCTTGCAGATATAAGATCCATATCCCTGTTAACTAGAGCTGGTCAAAAAGGGAGAGAAGAAGGGGAAATTTTACAAGAAAAATAAATGTTTCTAAGTACTTTCCTTTTTTAGAAAATTTCAAAACACACGTTTCGAAGATTTTTTCACTATTAAAAAAGGGGCACGACACAATGTGGAGAAGTGTCCAAAATGTTTGACACCGATTTTCAAAGTGCATAAAATAAAGTCATGTGTGAGAAACTATATTAGAAGTGATTAAGTAACTGCATTGATAACACCGGCCTAACTCTGCTCTTATTCACAATCAATCAAATCACCTCTTAGTAAGTCTTTTTTCTCCTCTTTTTTCTTTTATACTTATCTTCCATAGTTTGTCTAATAATTGTGTGTGTAAGTTCCTGTTCCTTTTTTGCCTAATGCCATCTTTCTCATCTCTGCCCGGGTGTAAGATTTTCCTCCTCCCATATCTTGTTTCACATTCCCTTTTTGTTCTGACTCCTGCCATCTTGGTCCCTTATCCTATTTTTGCTTTAGTTCAGTTAGTTTCATTTCTTTATCTGTTTACTCACCGTTTATCCTCCCCATCCAGATATGGACGGTGCTAGTGTTCCCCACATTCATCTCCACCTGCTCATGCTATGCAGGGACTGTCTTTTTGCCAAGCTTGTGCCTAAAGCTACTGCTGTTCTCAACTGTTTACTGCTTCTTTCCTCTCTCCAGACTCCTCAAAGAGCAGAGAAAGCACTGCATGGTGCTACCTGGGAGGAAAGGAAAGGAAGCAAACTAAATCAGTAATAATTAGTGTTCAGGTGGAAGCAGCTGAGCCCTGAACACAAAGAATCTAATTTTCCTTTCACCTGTCCATTGGTTTTACATTGGCGTAATTCCTTTGAACTTTGTGGAGTGACTCTTGATTTAGTTTAACTCAGAAGAAACATCTACCCCTACATATCCCTTCCTCTCCAGGCATAGTAGGGGAATTTAAATTACAGCTCATGTGTAGGATTCCTGGAGCAATCTGGAAAAAACCCCACCACCTGGGCATGTAAAGAAAAGTCATACAAATTAATAGCTTTGCTACCAACACCCCCCCGCCCCCCATCTTGACCCCTGCCTGCGCTACTTGAGCAGAAACTGATTAACTTATTAAACTTTATTAAACATATTGAACAAGCTGATTTTAAAACCATTCAAATCTAAAATATATATAACACACACACCTTAGTTTTGGTTGTGCATCCCAAATGGAAGCATGGGAATAGACAGGGTGGATTGATCCAGAAGCTTTTGCACAAGAATTTTAAGACAGTGCCTAGTTCCTTCTGGTGTCCCACCCTGTCAGCCCTGCAGGGCCTGGAGAATGTCAAATGATTTCTGATGATTCACTATGGTGTGGTGTAGCTAATTAACTCAACAAGGAATACAAGGGAGGCAGGAGTGATACAGGATGACATCTAGACTCTGGGGCTGAGTAATCTTAAAGAGGAAGCCTGGAAGGAAGCAGGGCCAGGGAGAAGGGTTGGGCTGGAGTTCACGTTGTGCATGTTTTGTGAATTTCTTCAAAAGCCAAACCCCAGGAAGGGGATGAGTTCACACACAGCATCTGCTGGCTGTATTTTAAAACAAGGGGAAATACCACCTGCTCTGTTGTTATAAATGTCCCAATCAAAGTGCTTTTGAGATAGTACCATCTATTACATTAATGATTATATCAGTTGTATTAATATTATATTTGCAAAAGCTGAGACTCATAACATGGATGAGTCAAAAAACCTATTATTAATAACCATCCCCCAGTTTCTATTTGGATAACATAAAACCTGTATCTGAACCCTGGCTGGTTTTGGTTCTGCAAACTTATCAGTGAACTGATGAGGGCTTGCGAAACAAGTTCACCTAGCTTAACTGTTATAGATATGGGATAGGGCTCAAACATTTTATCCAAAGCCACAGGTGAATGCACTAGGTGAAATTCAAAGTACTGCTTATCATGTGTAAGTGCAGGATTAGAGCCACAGGCTAACACTTACTCACCTATGTAGTTTGGGGGAGGGCATTTCCCCCCACCCCAACTGCAAGCTTTGGACAGGCACAGAATTTGCCCATCCCTACACAGCCCCATTGGCCTGGCTGGAGCTGCATCCCCAAATATAGAAATCAAACTATGCCTATGATAAGTAATCCCTTTTCACAGTAGTAAACTTAAGCACATGTGTAACAGGAGCTTGGAGGGCTAGAAAGCCTAGTGGTTGGGAGTAGTGGGGTCTATGCTGGTGCTACGCTGGTGGGCAGTGTCTCTGCTTCCTCACAAAGTACATACACTTTGGCAGGATCAGGGTGTAAATGATTTGTGCCCCTGCCATTTCAGCGACTTCTTCTCCCAGTATGTCTTCTCTTGCTTCAAAGTGCAAAGTCCCCATTTTTGTGAGGATGCTGATTCTCTTAACTGGAATAAAGTGTGCCCCTCTATGGCTATATGGTTATTGCAACTCTGTGGATTGCACTGCCTAAATCCCTTTGTGGATCTGGGGCTTAGCCGAGAAAGATTCATTTTCTTCTTGTATGTTGCATCCATTTCTCCCCCTCTGTCCCTATTGTCTATTAAACTGGCAACTCTTCAGGCCAGGGACTGTTTCTTACTACCTGCAAATCTTTACAGCATCTGGGAGGCATAATTCCCAGCCTGGGTAAGAGCTGGGTGGGAATGGATGTGGGTGGCAAGCACACAGCTACCACCTATTACACACCGCTAGTTTTTGATGCCAGCTCAAGCAGTAATACTCACGCAGGGTAGACATACCCGATGTGTTAGTGCAACCACTAGCCCAACGGGGATTTGTTGTTGGTTCTGGCCTCTAAGTGCTTGCATAATGGCAATCTGGTGCTAAGTGTCTTAGAAGTGCTTGTACTACTAACCAGTAACAGAGTCAAATGATAATAATCGTCAACTGATCACCTGAGCTGTGATTTGGCCAGAACCCCCTCAAAGTTCCTGGAAAATTTTTAACAGCCACAAGTTGGCAGGGCTCTAATTTTTCCATCTCATTCGTGACACAGATTATTTACACCAGCCAATGATTCAGGGAGGAGTTGCAGGACACCTCTCTCATGCATGTATTATATCAGATTTTGCAAGCACTCCTGGAAGATCTCAAGCAGCATGTGTTGCTTATCTGTACAATGTATCACATTAACCAGGAGACCTTGCAGCTTGTGTGCCATGGTTAAATGTAAATGTGTTTGTACCACATCAAATCCCATAAATGAGAGCATTAGTTATAAAAACTGCAGTACAATTTGGTGTGCTTTACCTCTTCACTTGTGCTATACATTTTTTTTTCCCCCTCCAAAGGTACACATGTTGTGGCATAAGGCGCAAACTGTTGACAGATGGCACTGAAATTCCACAGTCCCATAACTGAGGCTTATTTTCAAACATCCCAGCCAGTTTGAAATCTAATTGCCAATAAAACAATACTGTGATATTGCCACATCTAATACTATCGTATTTCTCTAAAGTTACACTTGAATCCACCAGTAAATTCTAATCTCCCAGAGCACAACATTTTCCCCCCTCCATTTGAAAAAAGCACCATAAATCCACATACAGTAGTTCGATTTTGAATGGGAAGTTACCTCCCTCCCTCCCCAAAGAGCTCTCACATAGTTATTGTTACTGTCATTAGGAGAGTACTAGATAGTCTTTGTTTACTTAGTTGCAGCACAGACGTGCTTTAGACATCTCCCCTTATTAAAATATGATAATGGGTAGTCTGGCGGTAACAGTTGTTCTTATTAAAGGGCCAACTAAAACAAGGATAAAATATGCAAGCTTTGCTATATTAACTACTTGCGTAGTGCCCAAGGTTTCAGACAGATGTGTTGCATCTGACCCTGTTTCTGATGTATCAGGTGCGGTTCATCCTAATAGTCCATTGATTCCATTCATTTTACTACTCATCCGCATTGGGCTTTTACAAAAATTGTATACAACGAGAGGCTAAAAAAGGAAGTGCGCACTCAAATTACTTCAACAACTCAAAATCCACAACAGGTAACGATGGTTGTAATACTGGCACAACACTGCATTTACTTTGACGTGCATACTGTACAGCTCCACTCAACCTGAAATGTTTTCTACCAACTTGGGCCCTGAGCCTGCAACGCCTCTTACCCACATTTAAGGTTACTGTCATGAGTAGGGTTGATTGCAATTTTCAGATGATTTCAATGCCTCAGTAGGACTACTCACAACAGTGAAGTTAAGTCAGTACATATTTGCAGGACTGGAACTTTTAGATGTACATATGTGCATCATATACTCACCCCCTTCTACGAAGGTTCTGGTGCCCAAAGGGCCATTGTCCCTCCTGCTTTAAAACCTGTCTGGAAGAGAGTGTGCCATAACCTGGCCCAGTTGGCCAGCGCCTGGGTCCCACTCTGCCTTGAGCCACATGCCAGCAGCTTGGCTCTTACCTGTCAGCTACCAAAGCTGCAGCAGAAGCTCCTCTTGATGCCAGGGGCCCCCTGGGTCTGGGAAGAAGGAAGGACCCATCACTTGCGGGCTTTGGGCTGGTCAGAAGAGAGAGTCAGGTAAGAAGAGTGGGGGGGGAGGCAGGGGCTCTGGGAAGGTGGGGCTGACAGGAGGGGTAAGGGCTCTGGTTGGCTGGGACAGGGCTTGGACTCCAGGAGGGGCAGGAGCTCAAGGAGGGTGATGTTGGTGAGAGTCGGGCCATTGCAAGGGGTGTGGCCCCCACCCTTGCAGTCCTTCCAGTGCTCATGCCAGAGGACCCATTTATGTTTATGAAAACTGAGAAGAAGAAGAGGTAGATGCCTGAAGATTTCCTGCTCCCTGTCTCCTGCCAAGGCAGAAGCGCTGACAGGGGAAAGGGTACACTGGGGACGGGGGCTTCTCCTTGCTTCAGAAAGAAGAGACAAAATAAAATCAATAAAGGAAACTCATTTTTCAAGCTGGGTGTCCAACACTTTCCTTCTGAGCAGGAGAGATGTTCAGGGCCCTCCCTGACTATTACAGAAGCAGCTTTTCAATGCTCCTATCAAAACTTTTTAAGACAAGGCTGGGCCAGGGTGTCTGATTCTCAGCCCCTGCATAAGAACGCATTCTCCCTGAGTCACCTGGATATCACGTGCAGCAAGTCTGCACAGAGCTGCAGCCAGGCTGCGGTTGATGTGCTGCAGTAAATTAAGTTAGCATTAAAGCCAGCCCCAAGGACGGGCACAAGTGCAAGTCATATTCAATGTCTGCACTCTGTCTGGAGCAATGAGAGGACTCCACTTGCTCACATGGCCCTTCCCTGCTTTATTTTTGGGTATAAAAAAAACAGTTTCTTAGGCCCGGTCTACACTTACCTTTGCGATTCGGCGGCAGTCGACGGGAGATACGCAAGCGACGTGAATCACTTGCGCATCTCCCATCGCCTTTGCAGCGTCTCCTCCGTGCACCGTCCACACTGTGCTGTGTCAAAGGGACGCAGCGCTACGCCACTTACCGGGGTGGTTTTCCTGCATCGCTTCCGGGATCGACTGAGCGCGTCTACACAGAGCTCTCAGTCGATCCAGAGCAATCGATGAGACAGCGATGAATTTGCTGCTGTCACTGTAGCTCCAGCCTTAGTCCCTTGATTTGAAAAACAAATATTTTCAAGCTATACTGTACCTTTATTATTTTCATGCCAGACTCTGTCAAGACGGCGTGTGCTGGGCTCACCAGGGAATCTCCTGGTGTAATGTGCATGGGGCCAGATAGATTAGACGGGTCACAAAAAATTTAATGCAGTCACTGTTTGACCAAATGATTTTGCCACTGTGAAAACTGGGCAGACTTTCTGCTCTATGTGTATTCAAATCAGCCGTCCTTTTCCAGCCACAATTTTAGCTTGTTATCCCATGACACCAGCTAAGTCAATGGAGTTCTTACAATGAGGCCCCACTGATGCTGCAGGATACAAAATAATGAAGAAAAATAGCTGAAAAACTGGAATGAGGTAATCTGATTGGCACTATAGAGATGTGGAATAAAGCACAGAAGACTGAAATTTAATTTTGAGAGAGAGATCTGAGCCTTGGTTTTGGATTCAGATTCTCAATTCTGACCTCTCCCAGAATGTGGGGGTGGGTTAGATTCAGTGTTCCAGCTTGAGCCCATTGTAGGAATATGACCAAGCCACAAAAACTTGGACCAGAGTGGAGCTGGTGGGAGGGAGGAAGGGTTCAGACCTCATATTCCAGTGCCTGTTCATCTCTTGCATTTGCTTTGTAAAACATACGTAACCATATGTTTGTACGTTCACAGACAACGACGCTATGTCACAGAGTAAGCCAACAAGATCTCAACATTCCTTTACCCAATTAACCAAAACAGGCTATGAACAGGATTGTTTATAGCCAGCAGCTCCAAACCACATCAGCCCTGCTAATCCACCAACTTCTCAAAAGGAAAACAAGGTAGTGCCAAGGCAGAGAGTGGATTCTGGCTCCGTTAAACCAATCAGAGAAGCAAGTTCCAGAACAGAGATTCCAGTGGGAATGCACCTCCTTACTTTTTATATAGATATAAAAATACACACGCGATGAATGGGAATGTGGAAACTGACAACATGTAATGGGGTAAAAAGAGCTTGTGATTTGTGAAACAGAAAATTATGCGACCACAACAATTAAGGCCAAGAAAGACCAGTAGGTTAATCTAGTCTGACCTACTGATTGGGGAAGGATTTAATTCCCTGCATTATACTAAGAGCTGCACACAAAAAAATTGGGCTTATCAATTATTCATGAAAATACAGTTTCAGCACTGTATTTATAAATCCAACACTAGTTAACTAAATAGTTCTGGCCCATCCGTTTTTCAGGCTAGATTCACAACAGCACTTACACACCATTCACAAAATCTAAGAGGTGCAGAC
>ML675609.1:10740885-10866253 GCA_007922155.1 Mesoclemmys tuberculata | reverse complement strand
AAATCAGAGGAGGGACTTGAATTGTTCATATTGGAGGTGAGTGCCCTAACCACTGAGCTATAGGATAGTCAGGAATAGGAACCTCTTTCATGGAGGCTGTTCCACTTGGAATAACTAATTAAATACTCAGTTAAGTATGGACGGGAGCCCAGATGTTCCAGCTGAGTGCCCTAATCACTAGGCTGCAGAGTCATTCACACTTGCTCTCCACCCTGAGACCCAGATAGTGGTTCTGTTCACAGCAGCGAGTTTTAAGAAGGGATTTGCTGCACAGGGATAACGATGGTCATCCAGCAATAAAGCGCAGCATGGAACGAGCACTGGAAACAAGAGCAGAACATGGAGTTGAGGCAAGATTCACTGAAGGATGAGATGGTGAGATAGGAGATAGGATTACAGATGTAGCTGAGGACAGAACTTGCCGTGATTTTCAAGTCAGAAAAAGGAGTTTAACTTGATGCAGAAGTTAGTGGCTAATATGAAGAAGGGGAGGGATCACATGATAGCAGCAGGCAAAGAAGCTGGATTTTGTGTGTATGTGTGCGCTAAAATGGTCAGCAAAGTACTGAACAGGGTTGCCAATTGAACTGACATCACCAGACTTCAGAGACAACACCCCATTAAGCTGATTTATGTCAGTCTGTCTGCAGACTCATTACGATGGTGCTCCTTCATTTAAAATTCAGGATGTTCTGTTTACATCCCTAAGGGTTAGAAACTTATTTCTGGCCGAAGCGTTACGAAAGTTTAAATTTTGTGGAAACCGATGAGCCCACCAGGGCAGTGCTGATACTGACCCTCACTGAAAACAATCCCGTTCTCTCAAGTACTGAGATATTTTACCTGAAGAGGTTTAGTCATGCCTTTTAAAAATGGATTAACAGCATATGAAACTGACACGATAGTAATGAGCAACCGTGAGTGTCTAATATGTGTCTTGCTCTCACCTGAGCATTTCATGGCACGCCAAAAATGTTAATGAACTTCAGAAGAGATTCCTGCAACGTATCATACCGCAAAATACGGGTGGGTAAATTGAGGCACAGAGAGGTTATGTGACTTGCCCAAAACCAGAATCACACAAATAAGCAAGTGGCAGATTGGGGATTAGAATCTAGGAGTCCCGAGTCACACTGCCGACGGAACAGATGCGGACTGAAAAAGAGAAAATTGAAAGAAAAATGTGTTGGTGTGAACTATAAATTGGGGAGCCCAGAAACAGAAAAAAAAGTGCCATGCACAAGGTCATAAGGAGGCTAGCGCAGCTATTCATTTTAGTTCATCAACATATCAAGGGACAGTCTTTCCCTTGTCAGAGCTAGCTGAGGGTCATATTTATCCTACACGTTTCAAAGGAGCTCAGCGGCAGAGACTGAATCTTTAGATGAGAGCATCAGGTAACATGCTGGCCCAGGACCAGATGTTTAAATATCCAGCTACCATGTGTTGTTAAAAACAGTATTTCCCAGTGTATGAAGAAAAAACACAAGTGATCATGTTTCCACATGTATATAAAATGCAATTATTTTTCATCTTAGACTGTGTGAGTTGGGGGTTCATTGCTTAATAGGACAAATTAATTTTATAACAGAAAGACTGTAGTTAATAGCACCATTTACATTCTCCTCTGTATGAATGATGAAGCATAAACTAATTAATGCTTGGAATAACTGCAGCCCTATCAGTCTGGGAGAGCAAGGGTGGGAAATTCTGAATAGTAATGCATCATTATCAGCTAAACCTTAACATCTGTTTATTAAATCAATTCAGTGCCAGTCAAATGCTATTAATGTCACCTGCATTGTTTTCTTAAATTTAGATTCAGTCGCCCACTGGATCGCATGTACATATGATACAGAGCTGTCCCCCATAGCCTAATTAGTGCTACAGCCCCAAATACCAAACCCCAGACGGTCGATTCACTGCTGGCTACAGCAGATAAGTTGTTCAACGAGTGTCCAGTGTGTTTTCTATAACTGTTTGCACAGAACATAGGGCGTAAGAGCATAAATTTCAAGCGGCAAGAGGAACTCTCTTCTTTACTAGCTTCTCTGTGGAAGAGCTTGGAAGAGCTGAGACTAGTTAAAAGCTAGCTTTAGATACACACATTTTAGTTAGTGGAATAAATTATTCATTTTAGGCACTAGGGTTTTGCAATTGCTTTGGATTATTTTGTTTTTTCAAGTCTAAACTAAGAGTTCTTTACAAGAACAGGTAGATAGTGTATTGCTTGCACCTTTTTTAAAAATTTGTAATAACTGTACCTTGTTTTTTTCAAAGTCAAAAAAATTTCAGTTTTAGTAACTATCTCAGAGATGAGTGGTATGGAAATCTATGTCTAGAGCATTTTGGTTTTCCCAGTTTCCCCTACTCCACTCCAGAAGCTTTAGTCTTTCAATTTGGGATGGGGTGCTACTTACTCAGAGAAGAGCATCCAAACCAGCAACACTGGAAAACAGTAGGCAAGAAATATCTTACCCTATGATTTTAAAATCTTTCTATAACTGTTGCTGCTCTCTGCTCTATCTAAATTTTCAAGATAATCATGTTTCTAACCCATTCTGTTGCGGAGAGTCTTCACAATATTCTTTTAGCTATGTGTGTGCAGAACTGATTCCTCATCAAATGTGTTCAGTTTGAAAAGCAAAAGATAGGTGTTTCTTTTTCCAAACTGCAAGCTCACCCTTGGATCGAAAAACCACATAAAGATCTTGCCACCAAATTCTGCCCTTGTTCCATCCAGGTAGCTTCACAGTCTTCAAATTTCGCCCTCAATGACATCTGTTCAACTCTATCACCTGCAGCTGAGTATACATGGGTATAAAGAGAACTCAGTTAAAAACTCTGATTATACAGGAGCAGGAATATAATCCAGCTCCTTCTCCTAGAGCTGTGCTGACTCGTCAGTGCTAACAGGAATTTCTTAAAAAGTCACGCATGGCTATAGTGAGCAACCGTGACTCTGAAGTCACATGGGGAAGAGATTAATTGAGCAAGAAGATGCCATTTTTCCAGTGTCACTTTCCAGAGAGCCTCACTTTTAAAAGCTAACACTGCTAAGTTCTTATATTGACATAGCACTTTTCCTTAAAATGAAGGGACACCAAAACACTTTTCAGATCAAAAGTGAACACTCAGGTCATCCCATCACTGACATGCAACCATCTTTAAGGTAATAAATAGGGCATGGCACTCAAACAGGAAGGGAAGGAGAAAGTTGTAACTGCTGGGGAAATTTAGAAAGGCAGGTCATGCAGTTTGGAATCAGGTCAAAACCCCCTTATCAAATATAAGTAACTAGATGTATTGAGTTGTTTATTGTAAACCAGAAGAGGGGCCTGTCTCACTACATTGCCCTGGAGGAGCCAGAAGAGGCATCCTGCAAGAGGGTTTCAAAAAGTTATCAAAAGCTTGATGAGAAAAGTTGTTCTTGGGTTGGATTCAGTGCTCAGATGAGTTTGAGGAGCCTGGAAGGTTGAGGGTTAGGCTGGGGTACATGTCACTGGGTGGCTGAGTAGCTAACATCGCTAGGGTCTGGGATGAAGCCTACCACTATGGTGGTTAATGAGAAGGGATGTGGATGTCACTGTGGGGCATCAGAATTTCAGGTTTGGGAAGCATATCTTGTAGTTGGTGACAGATGCATACTGTTAACCTGGGGAGTCAAAGGGCACTTGACTCGTTCATTTCTCCCTGCCTCTTTCATCTCCTCACTCTCTCTTCTCTGTCACAGTGGGAACAATGGGCCCAGCTGTCTGTGCTAGGCCTCGTGTGCTGCCCAGCTGCCTTCCCCCCACCTCCTGACTAGTTTTGAGCATGGTAGGCCAGTTACTTTACCATCAATAGGGTGTTCAACATTGGCAGGCTCTGTGGTATCACTCCCTGAACCAACTAATTCCTTTCCCCCTGCCTCTGCCCATTATCTGGATGGTTCCTATACAGCATTGTTCTAAAATAGCTGTGAAATATCCATAACAAGATATTAGCTATGAATTTTTTTCATCCAGGTAAGTTAAATGTAAGGAGTACTATAGGTAGGGCTAGTTGAAAATTTTCTGTCAATTTTTTTAAAGAAAATGAGAAATGGGATTTTAATCTGAAATATTTTCTCTGAAAGTCCTTGCTTTCCAGACATTTTCATTGGAAAACCAAAAAAAAAAAAAACCAGAAAGCTGAAAATGCTGTGATTGCCAAAAGCTGAAAAAATTCAGTTTTTTGTTTTTCAATGATAAGTCAAAAACTTTCACTGAAAAAAAAAAACCCCCCACCAAAAAAACCATTTTTGCCGAAGCTTTCCACAAGGGGGACTTTTTCCAAAACCAGCTCTAATTTCATGGACCAATCGGGGGTGCTGGCAGCACCAAAATACATCAGGCCAAATCGAGGACGCCACTGAGTTCTGTCAGAGAGGAATTTGGCTCACTAAGTTAAACCTTAAGTTTTCCTTTAGTTAAGCGAGAGTGTAACAATAGGAAGTGCACAATCAGAGCTTCCCATTAAAATTAGCTCGTTGACAACATATTTGACACGGAATATGCTTTTTTAAAAATAGAATGACGTTAGCTGAGCAATCAAAAGCAGTATGATTAACAAAAAAGGCTGGCATTCACAGCATTACCAAATCCCATTGGTAGGAAAATACCTGCATGAAGGATAATGTTCTGCCCTGCCTTACACCTAGTGCAAGTCCTACTGATTTCTGTAGGGTTTCATAGGGTGTAATTCAGGCAGAACGGGGTCCTCTGAGTTTATATTACCAGTATGAGAGGAAAATATAACTAAATGCAGAGAGATGGGGAGAGTCTAGCCGCATGGCTACAAAGTGCCCTGGAATGAGACAGGTACAACTGAGGAGGATGACTCATTAGTGACCACTGACCTTAGCGTACTGCACTAGTATCTAAAGCCACTAGCCTGCATTCTTTATGCCTTCCAAATTCCCATTAACTTAATGGAAATATTGGATGCAGAAGAAACGAAGGATCAGGGTTAGGGTGTTGTATCCTCTATATTTGCTTTATGGGAAAAGTATGCCAACTGACTAGAGAGAAATAGAGACTTACATCTGAGGTAAGATCAGATAAAGGCTTTCTATTGCCAATGAATATAACATGTGGCAAGATGGCATGTGGCCTTTGCCATGTAGCTTTTGTACTCCCATTGTTTTCCATCAGCTGTCTGGGGCAGTGGGAAAAACGTTTATCGAGCTCACCGAAGGAATACAGGGAGATCATAGTTTCTAGGTGAAGAGCAGGTAACTTTGGGATTTGGATACATAAATCAAGATGACATGGATCCCCATGACTAAATTAGTCAAGCAAGATACAAAGAAATCTTAAATGATTCAATGCAAAGCTTTACAACGTCCTCAGTGAAGAGAGCTTCGAGCTGGAATCTTTGTAGCAACTGAAACACCACTTTTGAGTGGAAATTTTTTTCCAATGCATTTTCCTTTAAAGTCCTATCTTCTAACTTGCAAGCAAAGCAATTTCTTTATATTAAGCAACACCAGAATTCAGTGCCACCGTGAAGGTGAGATAAGAGCATTTCTAAACATATCTAAGTAGCAGGGACATTTATGCATATCAATTAGTCCATAAATTCTATAAAAAAAATATATAAAAAAGAAGAGGTGGTGAGAGCCCAGAGCATCATTAATTTAAGTTGAGGCAAATAGACAAACATTCAGGAGTGCCTGCATGACTTAGGAGCCTAAGTCACACTGGCACTTCTGAATATATTGCCCAAAATGGAAAAGTCCAGGATGCCAGAGAAATCAAAAGACTTGGCCAAGGAGGTTAGTAAGAGAGTTAAGTCAAAGGAGTTGAGGTAAGGGTTACCTTGCCATGCAGATTTTGGCAGGTGAAATAAGGGCTTTGTCTATACACAGTCCATGCACTGATTGAGTTAAATTAGTGTGGACATGCTTGTATCCATTTAAGAGTGTTTCTAGTAATTTACCTTGTGTTAGGAAATGAAGTTAAATCAGCACCAAAAAACCCTCATGTAGGACAGTCGCACTACAATCTAACTAAATGGGTTTTACTTAACAACTTTAGTTATTTTTGGCACAAGTCTGCGTATGGCTTCCTATTTTGGATCGAGAGTACTCTATTTTTATTGACTTAAACAAAATTGAAACAGAGCACTCTTAATCCTAAACAAGAACGTTTACACACAGACTTGGGCCGAAACAACTAAAATCTGTGACTTAAAATCCCGATTGAATTAGTTTGGATCCAGTCTGTGTAGACTAGCTCTAGGTCATCTGCGCTCTGAGTATTTTGTTAGTAAGTCATTTGGCAAGACCATGGTGCTTAGTGGACGTAAAGAAATAAGTTTCATAATAAACTAATGAGTGCCATGTTATTTAAAAGCAAGTAATTTTTAACAGGGTTTTCATGCAATAGTAGAGTACCTTATTCATGTCTCTTCTCCCCCTGCTCCTGACACCTGTTGACATCAGTTTCATTTCCTCTTCCCAAAAGCAAAGTAGTTTGTGCATCCCACCTTTGTAACATGAGCTAGATTCATCCTTAAAAAATTCTACTTGCCCATCTGCCTGGGCTAAGTATTTTTTTTTAAATGAATAAAAAATATCATTTGCTTTTCCGGTATCAGCATTATCATGAGGATAGAGGCATGATTTGTGCCTGAGCTGGTCAGGTTTCATGACAAGTTTGCATGGCTGAGCTAATGATGGGAAATGCAAAGCTAAAAGCACAGAGAGAGGGAGAGTGAGGGGTTAGGGACTGAGAGAAAGGAAAGAAAGAAAAGCAAGAATCTGTGAAGCAAATTTTAATGGCTCAATCAATATTTATCCAGAACTATGCACACAATACAGTACTATGGACTGGTACCACCTACAGTACATTCAATCCTACCTGATCATAGTCTTGCAGATCAGAAAAAGCTCTTTGCATTCCAAATTCTTTCAGAGCCCTATCGTCAAGGACGATATTTCTCCAACGCTCATGTAATTTCTCCTCTGAATCTAAACTTACTTGCTTGTGTTGTGGTAATTTATGCAGCAAAGAAAATTGTTTCAAATCAAACAGATTAGCACAGCAAGTCTCGCTAGCACAGAAAGAAAAGTACTCCATTGTGGGCTTGCATCAACAAAGTAGTGGCTGCTGGGGTAAAAGGCTGTATTGTAAATCTACAGACCTGACAAATGCAGAGCCAGACTCTACAATGTTATACTCAGTGCTGAGGCAGGCAGAAAGCCTTGGGAGTACAGTGGGGAAAGGTTAAGTACAGTTTAGAGTACTCTAGCAAAGCACCGTGTTTTGGGGGGGGGCATAAGAAGAATGGTGGCAACAACAATAGGCTTTAGCTAAAGAAAAATATTTGTACCTTCATTTTATTGTCATCCCTTTTCCCCATATGATGCATGGATGAATGGATAATCAGTGCCATCAAAGATATCATGTCCAACATGGTGGTGTCATACTGCGCTTCTGATGGATTAAACCACAATATTCCAGATCCTCGTAAGTACTTATGCTCCTGATGGATTGAGGATCTGGGTTAACAGGACAATACCATAAGGGCTCAAGAGCCACTTAGAACATGACTTCTAACAGCCCGTGTCCAAAGCCATGTTGTTATGATCCAAAATAGTCTTGGTGGGAAGGAAACATTTTTGGCCTACACCGCTGCCAGATAAATAATTACGGGTAAGTACTGTGGAAAATCAATAGACAAACATAGTGGAGTTCCCTTAGTAGGGATTAGCACGTTGTTCGAGAGTCAGTCCCAGCAGCTACGCCATCTGTAAGAACACTGGCCTTGTTGCCTAAGAGGCCTATGGAAGTTTTGGTTCGAGCAGTCAGCAGCAGCTCCGTGGAACTGAAAAGTCTCGCAGCATTTTAGGAATTTGTTGCTTCGTTGTTGAGTTCAGTTATTTAATTTCCTGACACCCAACGTGGGTAAATGAGGGGTGCTGTGGAATTAGGCAGAGTGTGATGAAGAAGGTGGTCTGTTTTCTCTTCACACTAAGGCCAGGCTCTGACTCAATTTTGAGCCTAACCCGCTCTTCCATCCACACGCAGATTAGTCTGACTTGGGTCAGGAAACACTGAAGATCCAGGTCCTTGGACACTGCTAAAGGGGTGGGTCAGAGCCTGACTCCCTCTGTGACTTGGATCCAAGCCCTGTCATTTTGCAGTGTGGTCACAGCTCAAGCCAGAGACCCAAGTGAGAAGGTGCAGTATGGACATATTAGCACAGCTGTGAGACCTAGGTCCAGCACTTCTCAACTCAGATTTACAATGCAGAGTGGATGCTCAAACACAAGCCTGGAAACACCCAGTCCACAAGTCTGGGTCCTACAGACCCAGATGAAGTGTGCAGTGTAGACATAATCTGGGTAGGTTAGAGAGACAAGAGGCTCCTCAAACTACATCTCAGCCGTCAGGGTCAGAAATTCCCTTTTCTAGAGATCCCTTTTTATTATTGGTGTCTTCTATTCAGATGTACTGCTTACCATGCTTCAACCTTAACCTTCCAAAGTCTTCAATGAAGGCAGCCAAAGACTCCTGTAACCCTTTTACTCTGTTTAGGTACTCTTATGGCCCCTCATCACCATGTTATATGAGCATCTCCCAAATATTTAATAAACTTATACTCACAGTGTAGTAGGAAAATCTCATAACCCACATTGTGCAGATGAAGAGCCAAGGCACCAACAGATTAGAAGCCTGAACCGCAGAGTGGCTGAGACAGGCAGGGGCAGTCCAAAGGACCACTCAAGTGTGCATGTGTGGTCAGGTAGCCAGCAGGTGCGTAACTTAATTCTCTGTAACCTGAAGTCTTTAAACAATGGTTTGAGGACATCAGTAACTCAGTCAGAGGCTCGGGATCCACTTCAGGAGTGGGTGGGTGAGGCTCTGTGGCTTGCAATGCGGAAGAGGTCAGACTAGATGACCACAATGGTCCCTTTTGACCTTAAAGTCTTTGAGGTCAGTCCATGTCAGAGGCAGGCCAGGGCAGTGGCTGGAGTTCTCACAGGGGTCAGGAGCTAGAAGATCCAATCCAAGGGGCCGAGTCAGTGGTTTGGGGAGATGTGATTGTGTGAGGCAGCAAGACAAAATAGGTAGCAAACAGCAGGCAGTGGTCTGTTGCTCAGACAGATTCAACTTCCTGTTGAGACCTTTATACAGTCCAGGTTCCCAATGGCTGGCCTATCCATCCAATCAGGGGCCTGGGGCCTGGGCCTGTAGGCCTTTAGAAACAAGGCTGTTGAGCAGGGGCAGGGGTTCAATGCATTGTCTTGGCACAGTGGCTAAGGATAGCATCTAAAGACTTAGCAGGCCTAGGTTCAATACCAGAGACCCGTCCCAGAGACTTTGAGCAGCCACAGCTCTCATTTGCCTCAGCAGGAGTTGTGAAAAAAATCACTTCCAATGTCACCTCCCTGAGGTCACACCAGGAGACTGTTCCAAAGTGGGAAACTGATCCCAGACCTCCTGATTCCCAGCCCAGTGCATTAACCACAGGGCCATCATTCTTACTGCAGTGGCCTCTGAGCAGGGCTTCTGGAGACAGCAAGGCAGATGCATTTCTCTCAGCTTGGAACAAAGCCATCGCCTTTCCCAAACTTCTCTTCTCTGCAACAGAGATTTTAGCAGCATTGTTGGTCTGAGCTCAGCTCTTTAAAAAGTATTAACAACAAAAACCATGTTACTAAAATGGATTTAGATGACAGTGAAGTGAGCAACTAGTGTGGAAGCTCTGCCCTGGAACATCTTAGCCCATTGCTAATATCACGTGACTCCATGCAAACACTATCAAACAGTGAACCCATGCAAGGAATGAGCATTGTAAAGGTGGATGGTGCACGTGAAGGGTATACCGTGAAAGCCAGGGGTGTGTGTCTACTGATCTGAAATAAAAGAAGCTTGTGTGTCAACCTGCATTGCTTTGCTGCTTACTAAAAGAAGAAAGTGGTGGGACCTTGTAGACTGTGTCTAGTATATTCCATAATGCGGGTCTAGGACTTCCACTTATGAACAAATATCTGATGACTGATTGAGCGCCTGAACACACAGGCTGAGCTGAATAAAGCTCCAGTCCTCCTCCCTTTGAAGTCAATGGCAAATCTCCTGCTGACTTCAATGATTGAGGAGCAGGCCCCACCACCTTACAAATTATTACTGTACTGGCAGCTGAAAGCCTATGGTGTCGCATGGGTACGGCAGTGGGGTTGAGTGAACCTCCATTTGTGCAGTTTCCTTCAAACAATCAATGAGAGTGTTGCATGCAGATTAGCTGTAGCATTAGAAAAGTGCTAGGATGAGTTTCTTCCGATATGACAGCGACCAAGGACTCTTGGCTCCACATAGATCCATGCCTTGCTGTCACACAGGTGTAATTCAGAAGGTCAAATGGCTGAGAACTTAACAACTGGATGGTAAGAGACTGTGAATCACGGTGGTGATTTAACCTGGTGATATTCTGAACAAAAAGAGCTCTAAGCCATACTTCTCAACCATACTTGCTGCTGTTTCCATCACTACACATGGACTCTACTGACATTCTAGGCTTCAGAGACCCACACAGAGAGACAGGCCTGGATATAGATCGTGCGTGCACCACAACTCTAGCTGTTGCAGCAAGATGAGTCAGCAAAGCTATAGATGATTTAATGCTACTTTCTACCACACTGGATTTCGTGATGAGGTTTCTTTTTCCACCGTACACCTTGGATATCACAAAGAGCAATGTCTAGGTCTGGGCTACCTCCCATTATATGGCAAGATTTAGACTTGTTTAGCAAGTTCATACTTCTGTTAACAAGTGCCTTCTTGTTAAGGGAATGACTGCAACAATAAAACAGCCAGGCCACCATCAGTGGGTGTCACTGAAGACATTAAGGCAACAAGAAATGAATGCAAATAAAGAGAGAGAAGCAAAAATGAAGAGAATCGGGTAGTAGTCCAGCAACCACCACACAAGCGTCTACAGCTCTATCTTGGTATTCATTGTCACTCAATTCCCCACAGCCTTTTAAAATGTAGATGATCAGATAATAAGAGGTTGAGTGGTATGCATAACATCAAGCTGATTAAATTTGTTTACTGATAATTCTTTCAGGTTCCCATGAATATCATGTAATTTTCAAGGTTTATTTCAAACAGATTTTGTGTAATGTATTATTGACAACATCCTCATGGACCATTTCTACAATGTCATTCAGGATAATTATTTCACAACAGATTTTCAGAGTCCCTGATTCCTGTTGGGATTCACTTTTGCATAAATTACAGTGCAGAATATTTAATCAGTGTCCCCATTAGAACCCCGTGGCTTATTTTTAGGAATAAAGAATGGGAGAGATGGCAGGAGGAGGTGGAGAGAAAGAGATATTTGTATGATTGCAGCATGAATATATTTTCCTCAGCTCTGTTTTCTAAAGTGGAGCAGAGCTGGATGTTACCCTGCAGCATCTTTGCCTTTTTTAGAAATAAACACAGGCATTAATCTTTTGACTGCATTAAATTAAATATTAATGTTAACGGATCACATAATGTGAAGTTAAAAAACGATTAACATTTAAACTGCATTCTCTCTATGATTGTTCCAAGAAATGAATTACTCCGTCTTAACTAATAACGCCAAAACAATAATAAATCTGAGAATTAGGACTACAGGAAGTGTCTTTTATATATACATATAGATTAAGACTGGCCAAACCTTGTTACCCTAAAGGAACTAAAAGCTCTAGGCTTCTGCGCATTCATATGCATTTCCATGCATAACCCCTTCTATAACCTACCACTTGGAGTTCTGTATTTGTGCATGCTGTTTACAAAAGATAATTAGGCAGGCCGATCAATATGGTGCTGGGATTTGGCAGTATTCATATATCAAGGGTAAAACCATATGGATTCGTTTCTCTAATAGATTGCAGGTTGCCCATTGCTGTCAGCTCACGAACTGTAGAATGCCCAGGGTAAAACTAGTAATTCGACAGAATTTGGGTTTCCTTGAACAGGGCAGGATGAAGTACTGACACGACTGCACATATGAGTGTACAGCTACTTTGACAGAACCACAGTGTGGCTTTAAGCCATTGCAGCACATCAGATGATGTGAGAAAAACAAGTAGCAGAACAATAGCCATTCTCGGAGTGCCTGAAGCAAGTGAAATGGGACAGCTTCTGCTCTGTTATACCAGTATAAATTTGGAGAAATTCCACTAAGACCAATGGAATTTCAGTGGTTTAAAAAGTCAGAATAAATAAGTTGTTTGCAGTGTTTCTCCCAAGAGGAGAGAGACAACGTAGGTGAGATAATATCTTTTATAGGACCAACTTCTGTTGGTGGAAAGTACAAGTTTTTGAGCTACACAGAGCTCTTCGGTAGGCCTGGGTAAGGAAGAGCAGTGTTCCCAGACCCGAAGAAGGGCTCTGTAAAGCTCAAAAGCTTGTACTTTCTACCAACAGCAGTTGGTCCAATCAAAGGGAAAATGAGGGCACAATCCTGCCCAACACCTCCAGGAGGACTGGGAGAATGCACACATCAGCTCCATTTTACAGGGTGCGGTGGTTTCCACTCCTTGGTTAGGGGACAGGCAGAGAGGGGAGCCAGCCCTAGAACCCTATTTAGCTAGAGGACAGGGAAGAAATCCCTCTGTCTGCTCAGTTTGGTGTCAGCCTTCCTCCCACTGAAGGAGGGGAATGCCGCTGCAGAGCAGACACGCCAACCAGCCCAAGATGGGACAGAAGCTTAATTTCAAGCCACCTGACTGTGCCAACCAACTGGCCTAGAGCCAGAGGCGAGGCTAGAGAGGTGCCACAGGGCTGCAGGAGATCACATGGAGCAGTCCAACTGGACGAGCTGCCCAGGAAGCAGGTCTGGCTGCGAGGCCCAGGTTCAGGCTGTGTTTGGGCCTGCTCCTGCCTGACTAGCACAGAAACAGACACCGTGCAACGCAGCAGCGACTGGAACTCACCATTCCAAGCTTGCATCGCTCCCAAGCCTCACCAGCTGCTGCGAGGCGTTGCAGGTACCCAGTCTGGCACACTCCATGGAAGCAAGCCTCCCAGCCTAGGTCGACAGACTCGGGCTAGCAAGGCTTGCACTAGAGTTCTAAAAACAGGTGTGTCGGCAGCATTTTGAATTCTAACTCAGGCTGGAGCTCAGGGCCTAGAGCCTAAGGAGAGGGAGATGGGCTTCATGTCTGACAACCAGGACTGGGAGGCTCACTTGCGTGGGCTGCGTAGACATGCCCTACGAGACAGGGGCTGGTTCTTATCCACATAGGCAGAGTTATACTAAGCCCTGAGGACTCAGCACACTGTAATATCTCACAATGAACGTGTCACTTGTGTAGGGTTCCCCAATGGTGTCTTGCCTTCAGTGAGGTTTGCCCCTGCCCAGGTAAAGTGAGTGGCAACTGGCATGTTATCTGAGGACTGGGGTCAATTCCTGCCTCCTCAGAGGTTGTTAAGCAGAGCCAAGGGGTTTGGGCCTCATGAGAGACCAATGGGACTCTCTACTTCCAGGCACCTGACTTAGAATTTGGGGACCACACCATGAACTCACCATACTGATGCTCTTGGCACTAAACTCCTCTGGCCATTCTTTGCCAGGACCAGAATCATGTCTGGACTCTGCCTCTTCTCTCCCCGTCCCTTCCAGCGCAGTTTGGTGCATATTCAGAGTGAAACTTGTCAAAATATCAAGAAGTTCCAATCTGCACTCAGGACTAAAAGTCATTACAGCGACTTAATTCAGCCACATCTTCCTCTAGTGATAAATAATCATTCCAATGTAGAAAGCACTGACACTGCTGCTGTTCAAGTAGATTTGGTGCAGGTGAAAGGTACTAGCTTAAACAACCCCAGAAGTTGAAATCCTCTTTCTGTCTTTCCTCAGAGCTTTCATCCCAGGAAGAAATTTCTGCCTACCTCGCTCTAATATATACCTGCTGGGGTGCAAACACATACAGTTGGATGACTTGGGCTTCTTAATTAGTGGCCTTGGGTCTGCATTCATTCCACGTAGTATGAGCTCTGTACATAGAATGACAGTGGAATCAGCCCTTATTATTTCACACTATTTTGCATAAAAGATACAAATCATCTTATAACAACCCTACACCCAACCCCTGCAGAAGACTACGAAGTGCCAATTTTAACAAAGCCCTGTTATTTTTTCCCCTCACTTAGCAACAGCAACGAAGCACAGTGTACATGCAAAATGGGAATAAAAAGACTAGCAGATGCACCCAACTGGTATCTAACATAAGACACTGGCATCATTAAGAAAGGGCTTCATATATGGGCTTGTGGCAGAAGAGGTCATGGTGTGCTCATCAGTGAGTACAGGGAAGTTTTTATTAGGACTCTTGAGGTGATCTCACTGCAGTACAGTCATTCCTTCAGCATATGTAGACTCCAGCCAAGAAGCAAATTAGGGCCACTTTTCACAACAAAACTAAGATATTATTACGGCACTGGGGGCATAATTAGCCATTCTTCGCATGGAACCCTGAGTATTAGATGCAGCGTACCCCTGCCCAGTGCATAATGAGAAAAATATGATGCTTCCTCTATGCATGTTTGAAAACCACACACAAAGATAGCCTAATAATGGTATGGAGGGAAAAGGTGGTGAGTGTGTGGTGTCGCCCTCTAGAGGCTGAGCCAGAGAAGGTATGAGACCTGTTGCTACCTGTAGATACCGAACTTCTTTAAAAGTACATAAAATGTGGAGTGGGAGAGGGGGAGAGAAGAATTCAAGGCACCCTTACCAGGCTTGAAAATTTTACCATGCTGCTACTATTCAGCTAACTAAACCTACTGCCCAGAGGAAAGCACAAAAGGAGGTGGGTATGTCTCCAATGAGATCCAGGCTGCCCTGGTGAGCTCAAGTATTAGGTTAATAGAGAAGAGCCCTGGTAGAGCTGATATGAGGAAAGTGGCCTGCTCTAGATCTAGCTTCCTTCTTTCTATTAGTACCTAACTTTCATGAACAATAAATCACCCAAAATATTTTTTAAAGAGGAATACAAGTCCATGTTCTCCAATGTGGCTAAATGGCCCATAATATTAGCCATCATCATTTCAGCACCTTCTCTTTCCTGCATGTTCCATGCCTCCCCCCCAAGCTATACTTTTAACAGTTTAGAAACACTTTCTGCTTCTTCCCTTCTCTTTGCATATTCCCCAACAATCCAGCTGCACTATCATCAAGCTGAGGAAGTAGCTCCTTCCACCACTGGCGGATGCCTTTGTTTTCACTAGTGCGTAGTTCAAAGCTCAGACCAAATGACTAGTGGAGGGAGGGAATTGTCAATGAAATCTTCAAACTTTGATTTGCCAAGCAGGTCTAGAGTGACCCAGCAGCAGTGGTTTTAATAATAAGTGTCACTTACATAAACAGATAGAAATAAACAGTTAGTATAAACTGACCTAGCACTTTCGACCGCAGTAGAGCTATGCTGATGCGTAGCAGCTGATGATCCAGCCCAGCAAATTTTAATCCATGTTGTAAAATAGGGCACCTTTAAATTTACAAGAGGTGCTTAGATAAAAGCACATCTAGCATGATTACACAACCATAGATACGGAGTAGGTCACCTGGTCTCCACTTCTAGTGCAGAAGTGTTCCCTATCATGAGTGGTCTAGTCATTTCTATGGTCCATTTCTGAAGGACTCAAAGCAATGGGCCTTCTGCCTTGGCGGTTGGGAGCCTATTCCATAGTTCAGTAATAAACTCCTGATTTTCCCCACTGTTCTGATTATAATACTGCTAAGTGCTTCTCTGACTGAAAGGATTCCATGTCACATTTAACCTAAAACACATGTTTCCATCCACATGGCCTCAAACACTTTTGAATGATTTGGTGCTCATAAAATTGAAGAGCCTGTTCATTGGCTGGACGCTGACAAAGGGCCATATGCTCCCCTCTGTTTACATACAACAAAGGAAGATAGAAGAGCCAAACTCAAAAAAAAAAAAAAAAAAAAAAAAAAGAGCCATTCAGAGGGGAAAGGCAGCTATGTGATAGGTTTCTCTCACACGCATCACACTAACATGGACTGGACGGAGCGTTCTGCCACTTGTGAGTGAGGTAAACAGAACCAATGGAAGAGAATCAAAACAGCTGCTTAATGCAGCATGTTCTCCCTCTCAGGACAATGCAACACCCCAGGGCTAAAAGCATCATAGTAATTTATTGCGGCCTTGAGCACTAGTATTTTCCCCTCCACAGCTCTCAGAAACCAAGAAAGGCCTCAGTCCTGGGGATAGCAGGAACCAACCAATCGGGTTGGCCTTAGACAGCATACAGGTTGAAAAGGCTCTCCACAGCACGTGAGATCTGCAAAATCGATCATGGGAAGCTGAAGACAATACACACAAGCTATGCCCATCATCCCCCAGGCTGTAGGTCTTAATTTAAGGGAACATTGCTATGGACCAACAGCTATAAACAGACCCCACTATCTCAGAAAGCCTGCACTCAAATTTTCACATGGTTTTCCACGTGGAAAGGAACCTTGCAGCTCATACTCCCAGCAGAAACACCACACACACACACACAGTTACCCCCCCTCTCCCCACCCACAAAAAAAATCAAACTTGACAAGCCATTTCTTTAGAGAGGTAAGGTAGGTGGGGTAAGAGATATTACCTCACCCACCTCGTCTCTGTAATATCCTGGGACCAACATGGCGACAACTACACGGCATAAGCCGGTTCGCTGACATTCAAGAGACAGACTGTTACATGTAATAAAGCTCTTGTGGGATAAAGGTCATGGGCAAAATAAATGAGAAGGAGACATCAGTGGATAGACAGAAGTGATCAGTCTTCATCCCTTCTTTTCAAAGAGGTGAGACTTGGAAAATCAGAGACATTTGATGATTGGGGCCAGCCAGCTTGCATGTCTCGTTTGTATTGTTAGCAGAGATTAAAACTAATTATTCCATTTTTCCCACCTGATGGCTAGGGCAATGTTTGCTAAGAGCAATGTCAGCTTGCTCATCCTTCATTTTAATCAGAGAATAGTTTTACAGTTGCCATTTACACTGGGTGGAGGGAAAGAGCGAATCGAAGAGCAGAGGAAAATCCTGAGACACTGAACAAATTCAATAAGTGCAGCTGTAGATCAGTGAACTCAGCTACCATCTCTCAAATAACACGCCACTTTTTGGTGTGTGAAATGATACAGTAGCTACAGACCTTGGGCCATCCTTCTGCATGGGGATGGAAAAGTCTGTCACATGTTAATTTTAAAAAATGAATACACTAAATATTGCAAAGACATTCCAGGAAATAAGACAAAAATTATAACGGACATTCAGGTCACTTATGAAACAATGGAGATAAAGTAACTCAATGCATAAATTTACCAACATAGCTCCAGAACTGGTTGTTTACAGCATGACACTAAGTAAATTACAGTAACCTCACAATTCAAACTGACTTGGATGAAGTATCTCAGTTACTCGTAAACCTACTACTCCTTCAGAATGCAGAATCAATGGCTTTGTCTCGCAGTTTTACAACAAAGTTTGGGTCTGCCCTCCTTGCGTATTACAACAGGTCCCATTCTAGAGGCAAATGACATCACCTCAAATATCAGGTGTCGTAGCACCAGTGAACTCACTAGAGTTAAAAATCACTTTCTCCAGATGAGGATATCCTGGAATTTTTTGTATGCGATGATGCTCAGGGGCAAAATAAGTAAGTAGTAAACATCAGTGGATGGAAAGCAGTAATCAGTCTTCATCTCTTCTTCCAAAAAGGTGAGTCTTGGTAAGGGCCTGATCTCAAGACTATTGAAGTCAGTTGGAGTTATCCCATTAACTTCAGTGGACTTTGTATCAAGCCCTAAATGTTTTAAAAAACTCATGAATTTTAGCCATCTTTAGTGCCCCTGCTAAATTCATTGTATACCCCATTAGGCCTGGTGTTTACAAACACATCTACACTTGAGTAACTTTATTCACCTGAGTAGCCCCATGTTCAACAGAGAATAGGAAATTAACAGGGACAGGTCCAAATCAAATCTCTGACTCTTTAGACGGTCCCCTGAAACCTTCAGGAAGGTCAAAAATGGCCCCAAATGTCAGGGCAAGCACTTGTTGAGTTTGAGCCAAACCCAAGTGACCTTAACTTTGGGATGCCTGGAGCCAGACCAAATTTTGAGGTGCAGGCCGAATTCAAGAAATAAAAAACTGGATTTAACCAGCAGTTTGACAGGTATGCTTATACTAAATGGAACATTGAATACTTCCAGGAGCAGGAAAATTCAATTCAGGACATGGAGGTAGAAATGGATTTGTCCAACTAATGACCAACAATGATTGCAACGGTAAAAATACAACCTAAAATCCAGAAGGCCTACCCCTAAAGTGACTCCAGATTTTGATTTCCAACAGGTAAGGGTCTCTATTTTATATTACGTTTATTTTTAAAGTACATAAATATTTTAAGGTTGAGTCAGAGGAATAAAATCAAAGAAAAGACTCCAGTACAATATTGTTAGAACAAATCATAAATTCCATGTGATGGAGACCTTTGTGAAAGGAAGACCCAAAACTTAGGCAGGAAAACAAACTGCACTAATGAACCATCTATTTGCTGAAAGCCATCTGCAATCTTTACTTCAGAGAATTCTTTCCCAGTATTTGCCTGCTGGGTCTTTCCCTTATGCTCAGGGTCTAACCGATTGCCTTAGTCAGGGTCAGGAAGGAATTTTCTCCCAGGTCAGATTGGCAGAGAGCTAGGGGAGTTTTCACCTTCCTCTGCAGCAAGGGGCCCGGGTCATTCGCAGGTTATACTAGTGTAAATGGTGAATTCTCTGTAACTTGAAATCTTTAAACCATGATTTGAGGACTTCAGTAACTCAGTCAGAGGAGAGTTACAGGAGAGGGTGGGTGGGGTTTTGTGTCCTGCTACGTGCAGGCGATCAGACTAGATGATCACGCTGATCCCTCCTGACCGTAAAGTCTAGGCATCTGAGTCTATAAATAAGCCAAGCTAAACATTAAAAAAAACAATGCAAAACACAAGCAGTTCTGTGCACTCACAACTTGACGAAAGAATTTTGCTGAATGTTTTATAAAGCAGCACCTATTTTTTTTAAAAAATAGATGATTAGCAGTGATATGTGGCAAGGATTAAAAACAAGAAATTGAAAACACCAGGGAAATTATAGGCACTAGAAAAACAAGCATTTGATAACGGTTTTGCACAGGAAAGGTTGTCAATGGAGTGTAGGCAAGCAATAAAAATAAATAAATAAAAACAGAAACGATGTAACAAATTTAGAAATAAATAGGAGGAAAACACTTGGAGTCCCCCGCGTGAAAGAGTTCTCAATGTTGCAAGCACAGGTAGTATTAAAAACCATCTAAGATAGGTTTTAATTTGCTGGTCAGAATAGATCTGACCCCCCAGAGAACTGCTAATTTTAAAGAGGGAAGTTACCCATTGTGCCAAAAGGTGTAAATCTGAGAAGTGATTTCCGCTCCTTACATGAGATCCTTGAGGGTCATGTTTTCAAAAACACCTAAGGCACCTCTGGCCAGATTTTTATAATAGCTCCACTTCCATTTATACCCTCTCATTATTGGTGAAACTTTCAAAAGCACTCAGCACCTTGTGGCTCCCACTGGGGCACGTCAGACCGAATTTTCAGAAGTGCTACATACCTAAGGTGCTAATCTTCTTTTGACAATCTGCCCTAGAGGAACCCCATCCTAAGGGCCAGCAGGTCTCAAACCCAGGACTACAGAGTTGCCAGGCCACGCGCACAACCACACTGCCAACCAACCACTGGGCCCCTAATCCTTACCCACTCTGGACACAGACCACAGGAAGTCCTGCCTCAAGGAGTTCGGCAGATAGCACGTGTGTTCATGGGCTAAATATTTTTCACATCCGTATCTACAAATGAGAGCAGTGGCATCTGCACCCCTATAAAAGATATTCGATTGCTGATCCCCCCTCCTTAGCTTCTGCTTTTCTACAAAGATTTCCTTTGCATTTCCTAAATAATTGTTTAATATGAGGCATGGAAATCACTGAGTATTTTGTGCAGCTGGTTGCATCATCACTGCTTCCTTTGTACTGGAAATAAAACCAGACAAAGGAGCCCTGCAAGGCAGAGCAGGGGCTAATACTTATGTCATCCAGATAATAAAGGCCACTCAGCAGGTTCTGCCCTTCCAGTACCACCTCCCGGGCCGAGGAACATGATAGATAAATGCAATAATGTGAGGTGATGGCACAGAAGCTGCTCTCCCAACCCATGGCCACAGTGCTCTCACTGAAAACAAAGAACCAGTGCTGAAGACTAGGGTTAAATGCTTAACTTTTTTATGAGAACTATTGCAACTCCTCATCCTGGGATCTCAATGGTCCTGAGCCCGGGGTTTCTGCAGGAGATTTTTCTTGGCTTTTCCTCAGTGGGTTTCTCCCACACTCTTCCTGAAAGAATTTATCTTTCTAGTTCTCCTTCAGGGCTCATTTCTCCCGCCTTACTCGCAGAAGTGGATCCAGGAGACCGACTGAGGAACATAGGTCTTTGCAGGGATGGCCCATGGCTACTCATCCAGAGGACGGACAGAACTTTTGTGGGAGGCAGGACAGTCTAGGGGATCTGGTCTGGGATCTGGGCAGGGGGGGTGCAGTTCTCAATTGTGTGTGATATTGGGCAAGCCATTTAGTCCCTGATTTTTAAAGGTCAATGGGAATTAGGCTCTTAAGTGCCTAAATCTCCTTTGAAAATGAGACCTAGGCTCCTAAATCCTAGAAATGTACGGCTCTTAGGGACGTTGAGAAGTCAGCAAGTCCAGCCCCTCCACTGAGATAGGACCGTGTATACCTCGACCATCCCTGACAAGTATTTGTCCAAAGCGTTGTTGAAGACCTTCAGTGATAGGGAATCTATACCTTTCCTCAGAAAGCTATTCCAGAGCATAACTACCCTTGTAGTTAGAAAGTTTTTTTCTAACATCTAAACCTAAATCTCTCTTGCTCCAGATTAAGCCCATTACTTATGATCACTTAAGCGTGGCAGTACTGAGTGCAGCAATGCCTAAATCTGGGCCTTCACGTCTCTGCTCCATATCTGTAAGGTGGGAATACTACTTCCCCATCCCACAGGAACATTGTGAGGATAAAAATCCATTAACGATTGTGAGGTCCCTCAAAAACTGTACTTATGAGGGCCATCTAGGTACACAGATGGATTCATTAATGCTGATCAGTTAAGTACTACAATTGTGAAGGGTTCCAACTAGTAAATCCTGAATTTATGAGTTCCTTTTGATAGTTTATCAGTTGAGTATCACTCTTCTCCCCCATGTTAAGTGAGGAATGGGGGAAGAGGAGAGGTTCCAACTTTTAATAATCATTATTTAAAAATAAATAAATAAATATATACATAATTTTTCCCTTTCCCTGATCTCATGCTCACAGCAGGGAAGGCAAAATGGATTCTGCTAGATAAACACGACTGGAGTTGAAATTGCTGATTTGGTTCTTTTTCCCAGAGTTCAAACCAAGGCTGTGCTGGCTGCAGCCGTTCAAGCTCGATGGCCCAGTGGGACTAATTACTCCATTTACAGTAAAACATGCAACAAAATGTATCTCCCTATCTCCATATAGCCAAGTTTACTGAAGGATAACCTACTACATTACACAGATTAATACTCCAGTGAGTAAATTAATCCAAAGAATTTCACTCACTACTTGCGCTTTATAAATTTTAATTGGCTCTAAACTGCCACACGAATTTATGTGAATGTATCTTGATGCAGTGAAAGAGATCAGAAATTACTCTATCAACACTTCAAGTGCCAAGATAAGATAACAGGAAATGTTGGGACCGATTTATGAACGCATATTAATATTTGCAAAGTGGGATTCAAACAGCTTTCAGCAGGCACTATCATATTACACACAGCTTGACAGGGGAGACAAAATTATGAAAAGGATCAATACCTGTATTCGGAACATACACTGCCACATTGCAAAAAGACGGCTCCAAAGCTGTATGGGTTGGACTGTACTTTTATGAATCACAATCTACTTAATCTCCCAATGTATTGATCAGAATGGCCTTCTGGTATATTGCAATGCAGGTACAGCGTGCACATCTCTTGAACAACAAGAATAGGATTTAATTTACATCAAGAGAGGCCCCTCTCAGATGAGCTGCTTTATGCAATTCAGATAAGAACTAGGTTTCACCTATGTCTAGGGACCCATGGATCTGACTTTTCCACATCCACAGAAGAGGGGGCCAGATTTTCAAAGATATTTAGGTGCCTAAAGATGTAGAGAGGTGCCTGGGCATTTCAAAAATGCCTAAACAGGTTAGGCATCTACATGCTTTTGAAAATTCCACTAGGCATCTATCTGAATCTTTAGGGGCCTAAATACCCTTCATCATCTGGCCTTTTGTGAAAAATCCATCCTCCACTCTAGAATTCTGCAGAATACAATTGTCACTCTAACCTTCCAAAGATGAATCAAGGCAGGGTTATCTACTGGAACCCGTACAGAGACGGCCTGAAAGACAGCTGTCAGAGGGGCTGGAGCTGCTCTTTTAAGTCATAGTTGTCTTTTGATCTTGATGCCTAGCAATGGATATTTTGATATCAACATTGTTAATCATTCCATAGCTGATGATTTTACAAGACGTGTCCACCACCTACTCTACACTGTTACATTCAGTGGCAGTGACTGAGGTGGGCAATCAATGCATTAGCTGCTTGCAGGGGAATGAGGAGTGTAAGTTCCCCCAGGGAACAATTTAAAGACTCCCTGATGCTAACATGAAAAAGGAAATACATGCCCTCTCTGCTGCCCAAAGGATCAACAGCTTCCTAAAAACCAAGAACCAAAACCTCTTTCTCATGCTTCCCTGGGTACCAATCCCCCTTCCCCCCCACCCCCCACCCCCAAAAAAGCCACTAACAGCTCCTACAAGGCAGTCATGCATTTTCTACATACAAATCTGTGGCACATTAAAAAAATTGGAGGCCACTTGAATTTATTATTAGACTGAGACAAGAGGCAGTGACTAGATATTTTCATGTTTAGTCCAATAAAAGTCTCCATGGTTGAACATATACTGTTACTGCTCCAGAATTTTTAGTCTGCCCCACAAGCCATCCTGGACTCAGAGTGAAGCTGGAATCTTCCATCCCTCACCACCAGTAATAGAGGCTACAGAGGGCAAATTATGCCCTCAGCTGTAGAGCCCCATATTTCATTTATGCCCTCAGTGACAGCATTAACCTCAAGTGAGTTGCACAGAGGATGTGGAGGGCACAATCTGAAGGCACTGGCGTTGCAGAGGTATAGATGAAGGCAAATTTGGCCTTCAGAATCGTTATTATTGCAGATGACATATGAAATGGACAGAACAGTGATTGGTATGAAAACATCATTGACTTCCACACTGAAAGTTTGAATATGGAAATCAATATTCAGAATATAGAACCATAGGATGCATCTTTTAGGACAGAATGACACTTTAGAATTTGAGCCAAATCGCAACTGAATATTTTGTATTAAAATGATGTGTTTAAAGGGACATGTAAATTTTTTTAATTACACTTTTCTAAAATGTTTCCCCACCACAGCTATGGTTAATATACCATAGGAAAATAAGAGTGATTTGAAGAGGAGGAATGCATTGGTCTCCAGGAACATCAGTGCACTCTAGCAGACCCCGCTCCCTCCCTTGTGCCTTAGCCACCTGGCCATGGACTAGCATGAGAAACTGAGGCCAGTAACTATACTCCATCTTTGTAGAACTGTGTGTGTGTGTATATGTGTGTGTAAGTGGAATAGAGAAAATTGGTTTTGTTGTAGAGAATTTTAGTATTTACAATAAATATGGCATATTGCCTTGTCCCCCTAAATAACATCCTGCTGTTTATTTTATAAGTAGAACACTTACACTGCCTTCCTGTGCCTCTTTATCCTTCCAGTCTAATTGGCTTCTTATCTCACCCAGCCCACCAGCCTAATTATCTAATTTTCTCTAATTACCCTCGTCAGCTTTCTCCAGGGGAACTCATGGGCATCGAATTGCAGGCTTACCAGTTCATGCCTTGAAATTGGTGCAGCAGTAGTGGGATATGGGCAAGGTCCATGCCAGGCTTTTCTGCCATGAGTATACAAGGGGGTTGGAGGGGGGGGCAGCCAGCAGAGGAATGTGGGGATTGAACATCTAGAGCAGGAGGTCTTGGAGCTGGACAGGAGACTGGCCACCAGCCCCAGAGATCCATCCTTCTGGCAAGCATGCTGGGAGAAGTGGGAGGAGCTCCAGGCCCTCAAAGACCATGGGCTTGGGATGCCTTCATTCAGTCCTGCATTCATCTACTTTAGGAAATCAATCACAGCTGCCACTTTTTGTACACCCTGAAGGAAAAGAGGGTGGCCAAGAAGCATGTCACCTGCCTTCTAGAGTTGCATGAAAGGGCCAGGGCCTTCCTGGCCAACCTCTTCTCCCTGGCTCTGACTGATTCAGACACCCGTGGAGTGCTCTGGGACAAATGCCTGAAGGTCAACTCAGGCAACTGAGACCGGCTGGAGCTGCCTCTTGCTCTGGCTGAGTTCTCAGAAGCCCTCCATCTACTGCCCACTAACAAATCTCTGAGCATGGACAAGCTGACCATGGAGTTCTTCCACATGTTCTGGGACATCCTCATCCCCGACCTTGCCCTTGTCTGGCCAAGTCCTTAAAGAGCGGGGTGCTCTCCCTGTCATGCAAGAAAGCCAGGTATCCTGGCTGACCTCCAGAGGTTAGGTCATGGCCAGGTTCTGAGTCTTCCCCTGGAGGAGGCCAGGGTAAGGGGGCATGGGGGGGCACGGCCTGCTCTGCCTTTGCAGTTAGGTCCATGTCTTCCATCTCCAGGCCCTGCAGAGACTTCATTGTAGTGTAGGTAGTCTGGCATGGAGCATGTCTTCCTCTACCACCTCAGAGGGCTCTGATATGACTGGCAGTTTTTATCTTCCTCGGGGTGGGGTGGGGGGGTCTTCCACAAGACGTCTCCAAGATGCTGGTCTTCTACCAGGCCCTGCTCTGGACCTGGAAGCTGGTTTCAGCAACCAGGTCCGTGGCAGCCACCAAGGGGGTAGATCTCCTCATGGAGCCCCTATTACACAACCCACAACTTGCTGTGCTGGTGACAGAGTCTCCCCTCAGTGCACCAGAGGTTGGCCCTGGCAGGTACCATCAGAATTGGAGACCTCCTGAACTATGGCCAGAGGGACTGGGTGGCTCCCTTGGCATTTAGTTGCTGCTTGGGGCTCTTTCTCTCATATCCCCTAGCATGTACTCCAGGAGATGAATGCAGCCTTATCGCCCACCTCTCCGGTTTTCCTTGGCTAGGTCCTCCCACAGGCTCTAACCGCTGGACCGCCAGACCTTGTTATCAGTCCATGCCTCCCTGGCCTCACTTTCCTCATAACTCAAGCTGGCTGCGCAATCTGAAGCCAGTTTGCTTTCAAACCAAGGATACATCTGTACACGCTCATGCGCTATACTTTTCATTTACTCCCCCTCATGTCCCATCCCGACACAAAGTGGTGGGCCCTCCTACCATCTGTAGAGGGTGAAGAACCTGATGGGCCAGCCTGTACTCCAACCTGATCCCCAGAGGGCTGTGGGACATGACTTGGCATGATGCCATGAGCACAGGCATGTACCTTGCATGGTTCATCCCTCCTTCCTGACACCTGCCCTTTTGTGGCATCAGGGAGACCTTGATGCACATCTACCTGGAGTACATGTTGCAGCCCTTTTTCCAGCTCCTCCAGAACCTTCTTGTCAGGTTCTGGCTGCACTTTTTCCCCACACCTCCTGCTATATGCACACCCCATCCATGGCCCCATGAAGTCACAGGACCACCTTGTCAATCTCCTCCTGGTGCTGGCCTAGGTGGCCCTCTATAAAACCAGGAGGAGGATGTTGGACAGGGAAGTGCTCTGTGACTGCAAGATCTATTTCCTCTTCTCCCTTAGTTCATGAATGCAGGTGGAGGTCTTCTGGGTCACAGCTGGTGGCTCCCTAGACACCTTTGAGGAGCATGGGTGCTGTCCGGGGTTTTCTGCTCCGTGTCCCCTTCTGGAACCCTGATTTTGAACCTGTAACCACATTCCTGTTCCTGGTTTTGGTTTGTTGTGCTCTGAATTAATTTGGATCCTGGGCTGAGTAGCTCCTCCTCTTAGGCTGGGGGAGGGGCCTTCGGTGGGCATGCACAAGACTGCCCACTGTCAGAACTCAATAGGTGTTCAGCCCCTGTGCTCTGTCACAGTGGTGAAGGTAGGCGCACATATAAGTGGCAGCAGAAATTCCCTACATTGTGTTGATCTATTGTGGGGCAAAGGTAGAACACTGAGGATATACTACTATCTCTCGTGCCCAAAAACTTAGAGGCCGCTAGCCTCCTTGGTATAAATTATAACCTCAGCTGGGTTCAGATGGGAAGCCTCACTGCTCATACCAACGCAGACCAAACCTATTAGACCATGATTCAGTGGAAACTGAAGAGACTGCCAACAACAATCTTCCACTGCACCCTAGCCTCTATTTGAGCAGGGAGTAAACAGTTTGTTTTGGAGACTATTTAAATGTACGTATTAAGGTAGTTTTCCATTGCCAGTTACTGCCATGGCATATAAGCTTTTTGGGTTAGGGATTGCATCTTTCTGTCTTTAGAAATTGATTACTATATTTTGGACACTAGTTTTAATCTACATAGGTTCTTACACTGAGCTCATCACCATACTTTTAGAGCATCTTAGAATATTAGAGTTGGAAGGGACCTCAGGAGGTCATTTAGTCCAACCCCCTGCACAAAGCAGGACTATCCTCAACTAAATCATCCCGGCCAGGGTTTTGTCAAGCCTCAGCTTAAAAACCTCTAAAGATGGAGATGCCACCACCTCCCTAGGTAACCCATTCCAATGCTTCACCACTCTCTTAGTGAAAAACTTTTTCCTAATGTCCAACCTAGACCTCCCCTCCTTGCAACTTGAGACCGTTGCTCCTTGTTCTGTCATCTACCACCAGTGAAAACAGCCTAGCTCCATCCTCCCTGTAATGCATTAAGTGATGTCACTAACATCTTCCAGTTGTTTGTTTTTTCATCCTCTCCTTCAGGGGAAAACATACAGAAGTGGAATGGTTTGTTTTGGACACACACACACACACACACCCTCCCCCCCATATGTTTATGCTAGAGTAGGCAAGATCAAAGATGTCCTTTGCACTTGGAGCAGAAGGCAGTGAAATCTGTGGTGGTCCTTTCTTCCAGGGGGAAGGACTAAGTAACTGAAGTTTATGAAGGGCTTGCAGTTGGAAAGGCACTGTAAATACTTAAGAATGGCATTGTTATGATTATTATTAATTTTTTGACAGCTGGAAAAAAGAGGAGCTGAAATCTGAAGGGGAGGAGCCAGTACTAAACACTACTAGAGGTATACTCAGTATTTCTCCATTAACCAGGTGTCTGACTAGACATCCCTGTTGCTTTGTTCCAGAGTGACTGCAGCCATAGTGTTCATGTATAACTTTTCCTTCTTTATTCAGTCACCTTGTCTTCAGATCCAGAGTCAACAGGAGCTCTGCCATTGACTGTAACAGGGACAAGACCATAACCCTTCCTGTATTTCCTATTGGGTTGCCTCTTGATTTCCCTTGTTATCCCATGGGTATCTGTAAGAGGAGATCCTCAGCTGCAGTGCACCCCTTCATCTCTGAAAGCATCATTACACGAGGGCCTTATCCCCGGCACCCCCTCTTGGACTCTCTCCCACACCTGCAATGGGGAGACCATCTTGTCTGGAAGACCTGTCTTCATTTTCTGTTAGTTGGTCCTCTGGTCAGGTCACATCAATGTCTAAACCCCTGCCAGGATACGGCCAACAAATCCAAATGAAATGCCAAACATCTTCAAACTAATAGCTGCTCTCCCTTTCAGGCTTCACTAAAGTGACTTTTTTAGCTCTACCTCAAGGTTTTTCCTACAGTGCCTAATCTGCTCCTGTAGCATGCTTCTTCAGTTGTTCCTTGTCTGGGTAAGCACTATCCCAGGACTTCTCTCTGCCAAAGAGACATGTCTGTCCTACTGTCTCTCCCAATTGAGCTCCCTCAGTCTCTCACTATAAAGCCTCACTCTACTGCCTCTGGCTGGGAGGGGATGAGTTACTCACCACCCAGGTGAAGAGCATGACAAATTCAGGGTTCTTTCCCTGGCCTTGCAGGCAACTGGGTTTAAGCCCCAACACCAGATCTCATTAAATTGATCACCACTACTTGTGAGAGTTGCCATACTTGGGTGGCATCCCACCTTTCCTGCAGGATGGAGCAGGCAAATTGCACTGGGAAACAGAGTCAGGATTCTTTGCCTAAGAGGCTGGTGGGATAAAGGTGGTGCCCTATTTAGAAAGCCTCACTGCTTAGAAAAAGCTTTGATGTAGCAGATCCCCAACTATTAATTGATCATTTTTTCTCTCCAACACAATGAGTCAAAAGGATCAAAAAAAATTTCATCTCCTTAGGACAGTTTTGGCTTGTGATGTGGGGCAGTTTGACCCAACATATTACATATTGGACCCATAAGTTAATTAGCTAGTTAATATTAAGACCTATTCATTCATTAGATTAATTAAGCTAATGCCATACTGACATTAAAATATGAAAAATTAAAGCTGTATGCAAACAAAACAGCTGTAATGACTTTCAGATAAATATTTTCAGGCTATATAAAGCTAAAGGATATTACTTGATGGCAAATGTTTCCTTTTCACAGGAATAATAATCTGTAAAGCCACAGAGCATTTAAATACATGATTAAGATCTGTAGCATACCATGTTTGCTACAGACTGGCAGCGGCTGTTCCATAGCTAAGGTTGCAACTGGCTTTCCATTAGAATTCAACCTTCAGAATCCACAAATAAAGGCATACCAGTCTCCAAACTAGAAGGATAGATCTAGGACTCAATGAAACTTTTGTTCCATAAGTCAAATGAATTAGATAAAGGCTTCTTGAATTCATTATTCTGAGTCTAACTTAGCTGCCACGTTTTAGCAAGCAGGCATGAATAAATCAAGGAAGGCGAGAGGTAAAACTGAACTTATCGGGGCCTGCGCCTGACTCCAACATTGTTTGATTCAACTCTTTTTTAAAAAACTGAGAAGTTAAATAATATCAAAATAGCTTACTAGTGCTGAGCTTCTAATATAGCATCAAGTGGCTGCTGGAGACTGCAGCTTTCATTTTAAAAACGTATCTAGCCTTTTTCTTTGCAGAGATGAGCCTCAAAGGCCTTACACATACTTGCAAAATGACCCCGACTGACTCTGGGAGCTGCAGATCAGCTAGTACTAAATGGAGTTTGTTCACCAGGCTGCTCTACCTATCGCTTGGACTATCAGACTAGCCCACAGTATTAGGGAGATGCAACTGTCTCTGCAGAACCCCTTTCTCTCTCTTTGCTACGCCAGGCACGGTCCTGTTGCATCATTTCTGTGCTTTGCAGTCACAAAGCGTAGGTTGTAAAAAGCATGCAAATAATGACAACTCGCATCTCTGTGGGGATCCATGCTCAGCATCACTGGCTGCAAATCTGAGGCAGCACTAGTCCAGCGGCACCCCCTGCTGACCCACGTCATCAGCACTGCTAATTTTGCTAGTTTAGGCAAGCTGCTAGCATAAAGTACTTGCCCGCAGGTAGGCAGGCTTGTCCGTGTGGAGGAGAAAGGGGGAATTTCCATCAAAATGAGGTAAGTTGTTTGTAAAATCAGACACCTTAAAGAGCGAAGACTCACCAGTGACAGAACACACACTTTTTTTGGCCAGATCTTTGCTTGAGAACAGGAAATGGGAGGGATCTATTATGAAGTTGACTGGATCCATCCATTTGACAATGGCATCTAATTTGATGGCTAGAGTGGAAATGGAGGCTTCATTTTGCTATTGCTCCCATGAACTCCAAGCTAATCACAGGATGTCCTCTTGAGGACCTTGTTAGGTGGGGTGGTGGAGTCTAGGGAAAGTCTCATACGCAGCAGAGGGGGAAGAAAGGGAATGATAGGAGGAGAGGAAAAGAGTCTTACATGGCGGTGGGGAGGGAAAAGAAAAGAACTGAAAATAGAATGGATTGGGAGAAAGAGGCATTATCCTGGGGCAATGGCAGTATCTGTTCTGAAGTCCGTTGAGAGATAAGAAAGTATTCCAGGATTGGCAGGTCTGCTTCTCCTGGCCCTATTGTGGCAGGGCTGGAGAGCCTTCTGCCAGTGCTCTAACCCTCTGTAGTGCAAGGGAAGCGGTCTCTGGGGCACAAGTCTCCAGAGTCCCATCCCTGTGTTACCACATATTCCTTGTAATAAAGTTCCCCTGCTTAATGATGAAAACTCATGTTCTGCCTAAAATAACCAAACTGGGACTCCCAATTAAAAAGCATGGCAGTAAATGGATAGCTACAGAAGAAAATAATTGCCTCAGAATCTTCAACCACTCAGTAACGTTTAGGAAGCCTGAGGAAAGACAACCCTGAGAAAACCCTGCTAGGAAGCCTGCAGCTTTCTTATGGTGCTGGTAATTTGCATTCTCCCCTTCTTGTGAATAAGGTGCCATGCATTCAAGTGATAGAAACCCCATCACTTACTCTTGTCTAAGGGATAACCTGTCATTTGATATGCAAGTGTAAAAACGTTTTGAAACATCGACCTTGGCACAATTCACTGCAGGTGCCCTTCAAGCCTCTTCCAGTGGACTCGTTTATCAAATATGCAAGAACGTGTCAGTGAGGACTTCCGAGCCTTATCCTCAGTTGCATTTTATATGTGGATTAATGAATGAAGTAATAAATCAAGAAAGACTGCTCTGCTCTAGTTGCTCAGTTGGTCATATGCAACTTCTATTGGATGTCCTACCTGCTGGAGGGTGGGGGGCTTACATGGGGATGGGAAATAATCAGGCTTCCTTTTCATGTTGATTCTGTCCACTCTTATTTGCCCTATTGAAAAAATACACGTTTAATGAGCTGCCCAATAGATGGCACTGCTGGACTTGCGACTCCCACCTTTTTGTGCTCTGCAAATGGGCTGCTGGGAATTTCTTGGAACATGCAGTAATTGTAGTAATTTAGAAGGCGCTTTGGTATTAAATGCCATTGCCCCGTATAGGCTATAAAGTATGGAGATACGAGTGTCGTTCAAAAAGTTCTAAGCCTCACCCAGAAGGAGTTGCAGAAACAAGACAGTTTTTCACAATTTTTCTATATAGACCCCCTTGACATCAATGCACTTGGTCCAACGATGCTCAAGCATTGCAATCCCATCACGGAAGAAGGTGGCATCCTGGTCCTCCAAAAACTCCTCCACAGCACATATGACCTCATTATTGTTTCCAAAATGGCGACCGCGTAGGTGGGATTTGAGTTTAGGAAACAGGTAGAAGTCAGATGGAGCTAAGTCTGGTGAGTAAGGGGGATGGGGTAGCAATTCAAAGCCACAGTTGGCTGCTTCAGCTACTGCAACCTGAGCAGAGTGAACGGGCGCGTTATCCTGGAGCAAGAGCACACCTGCCTTCAGCTTCCCTCTGCGTTTCGACTTGATTGCTTCCTTCAGTTGTGTTAATTCTGATGCATAGTACTGTCCATTAATAGTTTTTCCCTTTTCCAGGTAGTCTATCATGATTATGCCTTCAGAATCCCAAAAAACAGAAGCCATCACCTTGTCAACAGACGCTGCCCGCTTGAACTTCTTCGGGGGTGGAGAATCCACTGTTTGCTTTGAATCTTTGATTCAGGTTCGAAGTGATGAACCCAGGTTTCATCTTGAGTTACTAATCTGCGGTGGAAATTCTCAGGGTCAGCCTGGAAGCGAGTCAGAAGTGTCCTGGAAATGTCAACCCTTTGCAGCTTCTGCTCTGGCGTCAGCATTCTTGGGACCCATCTTGCAGACAGCTTGCTCATCCCCAAGATCTCAGTTAAAACAGTGTGAACTGAACCAGAACTAATGCCTATGGACTTAGCTATCTGCTGGACAGTAAGATGTCTGTCATCCAAAACCATACGGTGAATGGCATCAACTTGATCATCAGTGGTTGAGGTTTTTGGACGACCTGACCGAGGGTCATCTTCTGTGCTCACCCTGCCCCGCTTGAATTCAGCAGCCCACTTCTTCACAGTTGCATAGGAAGGGGAGTCCTCAGCAAGTGTCTGTACCATGTCCTCATGGATTTCCTTGGGTGTCATACCTTTCTTTTGCAGATACTTTATGACTGCTCGGGCCTCTGTTTTGTCCATTTTTAGATTTGTCGCACTACCCTTCACCTTTGTATGGGCCTCACATGCACACAAATTAAAACAGAAATCTGTATTTGTTTTTCTAGTTTTATAAGAAGTGGTAGTGTGTTACAACAACAAAAATGTTCAGCTATGGCTCTTCTTTCTGGGTGAGGCTTAGAACTTTTTGAATGACCCTCGTATATTTTAGAAATTGAGGCAATCTTGGTCCCACTGTTGTCAATGGACGTTTTGCTGGTATCTTCAATGGTAGGTTAAGAACCCATGAGAAGGTTGTACTGATTTAACTACCTATCTAGCTTAAAGTATGTTGATATAAGGTTCTTTTAAATCAAAATAAGCATGTCGGCATGTGGAGGCTGTGCCTTTACAAGTAAATTTGTTCTAACCTTTTAGTTAACTCGGTGCAACTTTTCATGTACATAAGGCTAGACTGTGTGTATACTGGAGATAAAAGGGCTCAATTAACTTCTCAAACTAAAAGTCAGTTTTCAAAGTGGTAAGTAGCCACCTCCATCACGGGTAAAAGCCTTTCAAAGGCTGTAAAAAAGCAAACCTTGCAACTATAGCTTGTAGAATCCATCTGGAATTCTTTTCCTGCAGTATCTTTAGGATGAAGTGAAAATGGCATAGAAGCATTTCCAGAATTCCCGCAGTAGCAGAACATCTGTGACTTCCACAGGAATCTCTAGTGGCCTGAATGATCATTATTGCACTGCTGAAAAATCCCCCATGCCCACCCCAAAACCAGTATTTTTGCTTTAGTCCTCATTTTCATTCTATCTGTACCATAAGATAAGTTTACTGTTTCCACCCAGTATCCCATCCCCATCCTAAGGGATGATACCATCTATGCAGTTGTTCTCCACAGACCCCTTCATCTTTCCTATATAATGTTAAGGAAGGGGATGCCAAAAGATTTCAGTGTTTCAATATGCACACTACTGGAAAGAGGGTGCAGAGCATATTTTAGCATGTACATTAATATAACAAACCTGGAAGATTATTGATAAAGGGCTAGGAAGAGATGACATAGGTGCAGGAGACTGGATTTTAAATTGGTTCTGAAACACTTAGCACTGATGTAATGAATTCACCGATTGTTTGCTTACTAGAGCACGTGTTTGCTTTTTCCTTAGGGACAGTTTGTTAGTTATATTTGGAAAAGAGAAAGGTAAGGAAGAAAGGACGTGTGTTTAGAAGCACAGGAGAAAAATAAAGCAAGCCTTTTAAATGGGTCTTTTCCGCTCATCTAGAGATTAGTTTAGCCTTTGTAATTTATATCTGATGCCAGCTGGGTGGAGAGGAGAATGAAGGGAGGGATGAGAAAGAGAAGGAAACGGAATAGAAATGTGGCCCAAATTCTGAAGTCCCAACTTAACATGAATTTTGTCCAAGTAAGAATGATTTCAGGAATTTGAGTCTGACACAAGGCTTACTGAAGTCATTGGAATGACTGCCAGTGATCTCAGTGGGCTTTGGATCACACCCTCCATCCACAGAGCCAAGGAAAGAGACTTAAAAGTCCATATGCTAGTGATTCCAAGTCACATTTACACCCCACAAATAAGTCCGATTTTAGCCAAACATACCAAATTGACCATCACCTCTGGTAAAGTCTCCAAATCCCTCCTGGTGTATATGATTTATAGCTATTTCCTAGTCACACCCTAGCCAACAGGGCCTTCCCTAAGAAGACAATTCCTCCCAAGCCTTCCTAATGTCAAATATCATTTTGTTCAGACAGAACAGACTTTACTTGAATCCAATAGTCAATGCTATAATTGGGGTCAAAAATGACCCACAAAAGTCCCTCCACAAGCTTAATTTAAATTACACCCCGCAAAGATTTCCCCCCCTCCGCCCCCCCAAAATGTGTCCACTCATCCTCCTCTGTGTAACTTTGCAAATACAGCAATGACACCCAAGTATGCCTCTCCTGTGGAAAATGCTTAAATGAAGAGGTAGTGGACCTACCCATCAAACATATAAAATTGTTTGACTTTAGAACGCTGCTAAACCCTAATCCAAGCCAAAAGAGTAAAGCTGCAATGTGTGGGTTTGTGGCACTCCCTTTGACATTAATGAGAGTGATACACAGACACAGAACTAGCCTCCTAGACACTACTTGCCAGAAATTGCTACCATCCAATGACTGCTTAGTGTCTCTGTCTAGTTCCTAATAGAAAAGTGTCCACATCACAAAGCCACCCTCAGTATTGGCACTAATTGACCGAGTGTTGGAAGTTTCAGCACAGAGGCAAAGGATTGAACTAACCTGCATGAGTGGTCATTCAAGGTCAGAGGTAAGCCACGGAAGCTGATCAATTTGAGGACGTTTCATTACAATTGCCCATTCTGTCAATTATGCAGATAAAAGGTAAATGGTAAGTTCCACACTGGCAAATCCAGGACAAATGCCATACTCCCTTGAAGTGCAGCTTCTCTCCAAAAAGCACCCCAGCTCAGTTTTGCCCTCAATCATTTCTGTGCAGTCCCATACCCTCAATGGCGTTACGCAGCCATCCCCGATTTCAATGGAGCTCTGTTGTTGATGGACAAGATGAGATACCTCATTTTCTTTCATGGACTGTGTTGGCTCTGCAGTGCTTGCAGGAATTAAGAGCAGGAAGAATTTTGGCCCAAAACACCTCAAAAGGTATTTAAGTGCCTATCGCTCAATGATTTCAATGAGTTTTCGGTTTTTCACTTCTGTAGGCAGTGAGGACTGTGAATACACAAAGAGCAGATCTACTGAAAGTAGCCCTAATGTAGAAATACACTTTAAAAACAAAAATAATTCATTACCTCAGTGGTTCCCAAACCATGGCCCACAGGGTCTTTCAGAGTGGCCCGCAGCACCCCTTCCCCTGGCTGCAGAAGGGAGCCACTGCCTAGGCGGTTTCCCTGCTGCAGCCAGGGGGACAGGAGATCTTCCTTGCTGAACTCCTTCCCTCTGGCTGCCGTGGGGGTGAAGGGGGGCTGCTGATGGAAACTGGTGGCCCTTCAGGGTTGTAAAAATTGTATTTGTGGCCCTCGAGTCAAAAAGCTTAGGAACCACAGCATTAGCTCATGCAGAGGCAGAACCAGACTGTGGTCAGCAACCTCTGAGCTATTTCCTCCATCCCCTCCACAATGTAGCTGCCTCCAAAGGTTATCACCTGCCACATTCACAGTAGGTCCTCAGCATCTGGGGTCTTGAGTATCTCAGGGAGTCAGGCAAGCCCTTGCCAAAGCCCTCACTAGGCTCCTCCTCCAGCACCTCTCTCCCCACTGCACTGCTAGGCCAGCCCACCCTTTATATTTCCTGTTCCTGTCCTGCCCCTCTGCTTCTGGCACAATAGGTATGGCTCACATGACTCCACCCATCAGGGGGTGGATGGCAATTCCTCCTTGTCAATCTCAGGGAGACCAGTAGTGCTACAAGGTCAGTAAGCACTACTGTAATACAGAGAAACCTGGGGGGAAATTGATTTTCCAGTAACACACACCCTCACTTTCTACATCTAATAGTCTAGGAGAAGTTCAAGATTGGTTCATTCAGGAAGTTCTCATTATCTACAGATGATGGCATTATTAATTTTTCATTCACGTTTTCCTATGTATCTTTATTATTTATGTTTTAGTCATATGCATATTTCTTTTCCTACAAGGAGCCAACTTTCAAATACTCCTATTGTGCTAGAGAAATGGTGCCATAAACAGTAAATGTATACATCCTACAGACTTGGCCATATTACTTGCTGAGGTGGTAAGTATGCTCAGGTGACACCTCTGTGGTAGGATAGGTAATTTTTTGCTCCTTCTCAATATTGATGGATGAATAACAAGCTGCCTAACCATACAAAGATTGTACTATCAGAATTAGCGAGGCACTGGAAAGCTTAAATGAATAACAAAGGATTTTTCAATTTCTTTGCAGTTTGTTTGTTTTTCTCGTTTAGCAGTCACAACTCTCACTCAGATTTTTATAAACATGAATAGTACTGGGAAATGTTTTAAACATTTTATTCATGTATGGGTTATTCACTTAAGGGGGCTTCACTGTATTTCTACAATATTATTGCACTTGTGCAGTAAAAACAAGCATCTCAAGAACCCTTAGGAAAACATGTGAAGGGCAATTATTGTGATTGGCTTTTACATGCCAGCTGTCTTCTGATCAGATCTTTTTCATTCCATTTCAAAATAAAGGGTTGAGGGAGTCATTTCTGGACTTACGGCCCCAGTTCAGGAAATCACTTAAGCTCATGCTTAAGTCATGTGCTTAAAGTAAAGACACTTTCCTAAATAGGGGTAGATTTAAGTATATGCTTAAGTGTTTTCCTGAATCAGGGCCTGTGTAAACTGACACAAGTCTTAAACTAAAGCCTAAATTCAGCAATCCAGTATGCAACACTGGGCTTCTATTCCAGCCAGAGGTCGCCGCAGTAGGTGTTACTGATGAAAAGACTAACATACCTTTAAGCAATGGGGAGAGGAGAGACTGTACCACTATCATGTTTCCAAAACCCCAGCTGTTGTAATAGCTCAGTGAATGTTCCTGTTCTTTAAAGGGTGGCAAGCACATCAAACCCTTCTCAGTCTTAATTACAAAACAAAAAATAATATGATCCTCTTACTGTATGTCTTTATTTACCCTCTCAGCTGGTGTAGCGTTTTAATATCCACATTTGAGTGAGAAGACAGATGCCTAGATTTTAACACTCTGTTGTAATGACTTAATAGTCTAGGTAAGATTTGGGGTGGGGGGGAAGCCATGCTGAGCAGAACTTTTGAGCAAATGGGCTTGAATATTCATTAAACAATATTTAATTTAAACACCCAAACTCTAAAAGCAGCAACATATGGGCCCGTTTTATTTTACGTAAACTGAATGGGAGGTTGTGCCATTAGTTTTTGCAGACATAATGTTTGTTACAAATGAAGTATGCTTTCCTTTAGGGACTGCACCACCATTTCAGTATCAGTGTGGTGAGCCCCCGATGGATTGGGTATATTTCACATGTGAAATGCTCTTAACAACACTTCAAAATGTAAACAAAATTCACATAAATCTGGGGGGGGGATTAAACTCTTTAATAAAGAGCAAAAAAGGAAGACAACCCTCACTTTTCAAAATTTTTTCATGTGTTATAGAATCCATTCACTCTACTGTCCTCCGCCCATTCCTTTGTGATGAGATATTTCTGCATCAATAAATGTGTGCCATGTAACTCTACAGTCCTCTGCTGGTTAAATAGCTGCTTCGCACCGTCTCCATGAGAATCTCTGGTTTCTTTTTTGCATCACCAAAAAGCAGGAAATACTTGCTCTTGCAGATGTCATAGATTGGAGATGGCTGTACAAGACATTTTCACTGCTTAGCATGCACTAGAGAAGGTATTTTATTGAGGCTGCTGGGTGAATAGGAATTAAAACAAGTAAAGAAAGAGTGTGCAAGGATAGAGCCCTCAGAGCTGAAAGCCAAGAGAGGAAACAGCCCTACATCTGAGATTTTGGGCTCTGTTCTCTCCCTGCCATGCTCACCTAACTTTAATGGCAGCTAGCACACCATATTAAGTGAGGAAAAGACTTCAGCGACACTAGCGTATGTGGTTAGCATTGATGAGGCAGGTGAGTGCAGGAGCATGTTCCTGTTCTTCCTCCACCCAAGCAGTTATGAAGACATTAGCAAGAATATGCCCTTCAGTTTACATTAGCAAAAACATACCACTTGTTTATTTTTTTTTTTTTTGGAGTTAAGCAACCCAAAACTATTTCTTCTGCACCTTTAATAAAAAGAGAGAGTTAATGTGAGGGTGGTGGAAGCCGGGCCAGTGCTGTTGGTTCACCTTTTGGGCTTCGCTCAGGTTGGACAATGGAATTCCACTCATCAGTTTTCCTTGTGTTTATAGTGAGTGTATTTTCACACTTCTCATGAACAAGGATGTTGGCTCCATGATATGAGATGTAAACGTAAGAGGAATGTTCAATGCCAGGTAAAAATGTTTTTTAATGAGAACAGGTCCATCTCATTTCAGGTTTCATAAAACCGCATGTGCACAAAACTCTGAAGTTGGACCTAAGTCAAACTGACCCTTTATCATTAATGTTTAGTTAGAGGGAAATATTAGCTTCAAACCTACTCAATTTTAAAAAACAAAACAAAAAAAACAGCAGAAGTAATTTGGATGAGTGCTTTCTGCCTGAGCCACCAGCCAATATTTTTGTTTTGTAGTGACACTTTCCTACGCTTTAAAAATGCCTCTCGCTCCTGTTTTGCTGTATGGAAAGATGCACACCAACAACCCCTGGAGCAATGAAACTGACAAAATGCTGTCAAATCCACAAAATAAACCCTTTTTTACTTGCAACCCTAGTAGACAAATTTTCAGTGAGAGTTTTAAGTTGACAGTGTCCCTTTTAATAGCCAGCAGATGTTAGAGAAGGAAAAAGAGTCTGAGTGAGTCTTTTACCTACCATTGTGAAAAAAGGAACACTACCAATGATTAAAACCTGTTATCAGAGCAATTCACCTGATGCCTATGTCAACCATTGATAGAAATGGTATCAAGGCAGTACAATCAGATCATCATGAAACAAAATGAAGTATGCTTTTCTGAATTTAAATCAGTTTAAATTCTGGCCAGCCTCATTAGATAAGCTGCATTTTAACCTAGCTAACAGAAGTATAAAACACCTTCATCTGCCCATGGTCAAGGATTGGATTTGTACATTTTGCCTCAGCTTGTAAGAACAACACAGTTAAGAGAAGTTATCGATATGCAAAACATACCTCTGCCTAAGATTGCTACTTGACCCTATTTATGATTTCTATATATATGAACAGCAGTAACTGCAGAGGAAGATGGTGCTTTATTATAGTACTCGTTGCCGATGGCCAACTCCTGGAAAAAAATACAATTATCTTCTAGGGCTCAGGATGCCTTTTAGCCACTTGTGCATCTGTTTCATTAGCCATAGCTCTTATGGAGAGCGAAAGCTAAAATGAAAAGGGGCCTTACTGAATTCCAAATATGTATAAAATTCACAGGGGAATGTGAATTTGAACCTTTTTTTAAAGGAAAGAAGAGAGAGAAAGGAAGACAACTGTGGAGCTCAAACTACTTGATTTCACCCAGTGTTACCAATACCAGACTAAGCTCCCAGATAAACCCTTAAGGCAAGGAATCAAAAAGCTTTAGAGGATCAGGCTATACCCAATCCTGGCATCAGTGTTGTCAAAGCCTACTTAAAATTGACCATAACCACAGCACCTGATTTGTATTTTTAGACAGGCAGAATTGCACTGAGTAGGTTCACAAAGGTAACGTTGACTTGCCTTATTGCTCTAATGCCATGAGCTCAGTGTAATACGGGTAATATAATTGGGTCCACAATGCAACATTCACATGTGGGACTGAAGTGCTTCAAAAACTTAGGGCAAAGATGGGCTCTCAATACCTGGAATTTTTCTTCAACCAAAAAATCCATCCTCATGCTAGGGCCATTAAGCTGTCACTTGGATCTAATCAAGCACAAACTTCAGGGATGTTCAGATTTAAAGTTTTACATCAAGTTTATCCTACATCAGCAGCCAGCCAGTCTAAAGTTCTGTATCCGAACTTTTTCCCTAGGAACTGCTGATTCTATTAAGACGATCTTTGTACACTAACCTATCAGGCTACTTAGAGAAGTCCCTGATTTTTTCTGCTGGCTGTTTTCTTAGTTTGCCCCCATATCTTTAAAAAAAAGACTCGTCACGTCTACACTGAGTGCAGCAAAGTTGCCACCATCAGATTGACTTACCTGGATCTACTGAGCTGTCAGTAAAGACCCACTCAGTCAATCCAGAAGTTGACATTATTAAACCACCCCAAGTGGGGTACCGCTGCGTCAACAGGAACACAGTTCCCGTCGGCGCAATGCAGTGAAGACGGCGCACAGAAGAGAAGCACAGCAGTTGACAGGAGTTACGCAAGCTCTTTGCGTACTTTGCGTAACTCCTGTCGACTACCACCAAATCATGGAGGTAAGTGTAGACCAAGCTAAAGTAGCTAATATTGAAGCCAGGCTCAGAGTCCAATAGCAGGGAGCTATTGCTAAAACTGTGGCTTCTGTGGAGGACAGGCTGCATTAAGATCAGCTGGAGATACAAATGTGTCTTCAGCACACAGCAGGGATGGCATAAAGATTCCTCCCTTCATCCATGCCTTCCATATAATTGTTTTACCTCCCATAGGAAAAGGAGTTACCTTAGAGTATCATCACAGCACGAAGTGTCTGTGCATGCGTGTTAAATTTTGAGTTACAGAACAGCTGCTACTCCTAGCTCAGTTTGTACTACAGGAAGGAAAATGTTACCAGAACAAAATATGTAAAAAGGGAGAGTGATACTTATTTCTGAAGAATTCAGAAGCATGAAGTTTTCAATGAACAATTCAGCTGCCTGCCATATTCTACAATGGGTGGCAGTGGGCAGAGAACGTCCGCAAACACCACATATGTTCAGCTTAAAAAAAAAAAAAAAAGACTCCAAAGCATCGAAATTAAGTCAGTAAGAGTACGATAGGTCAATCTGATATGGTAAACTCATTTCAATCTACTTCAAAATGACCTGCTACATGCTCCACAACAGTGCGCCTATTGGAAATGCTTAGTGTCCCAACCAGAAGGATAATTTTCCAATAAACTAAGCCTTTGGAAGGAAAACAGTTTGCCCTTTAATTCACTGGCCCGCTCATCTCTGCTGTGACAGCTTAGAATAGGTCACACTAGAACGTCACTGATACCACAAGGTATGCTGGAGGAATGGTGATGAGCTATAGGTAGTTAAAGAAATGGCAGACAATCAGAGGTGGGTGCAGGAATTTAACTTCAACCTCTTTTGAAGGGACATGCTCTGTGCCCAACACCCCAGCCCCTGGAACAAGCTAGCTTCCCCCCCGCCCACAGGCAGAGGACTTCTGTGCCTCCCCACCCTCCCCCTTGAGCACATCCCTACAGACAATGTATGTACACTGCTCTCTCTCTCTCTCTCTGTGTGTATATACACACACACACACACACACACACCCCCGCTTTTAAACGTTATTTTTCATAAAAATATTTTTTTTCATGGTTTAATAATCAACAATCCTGGCCTTTAACAACAAAAACTTTCAAAGTTGTACCAGTCTGCTCTTTCAGATGCCTTCCTAAAACTCTGGATTAATCCTGCTGTGAACTATAGCTATATCCCTTCTGCAACATCTGTTCTTCTAGGAAAGTCACAGGAGAATTTCTGCCACAATGACAGCTACTCCAGTGCAAAAGGAGTTTTATACGTATACAAACATCTTTATCAAAAAGCTTTTTGGTTTTTTTGCTTACCTCTAAAGTAAGGAGACACAGGAGGAGTCAGAAGGATGAACAAAAATAGATCTGTGACTAGGGGTTTTGATTTCAAAACAGCTAACTGTAAAAAATTAAGGGAATTAGTTATGGAAGTGGACTGCAATGAAGAACTCATGGATCTAAAGGTAAAGGAGGCTTGGAATTACTTCAAGTCAATACTGCAGGAAGCCTGCATCCCAAGGAAAGGGGAAAAATTCATAGGAAGGAGGTGTAGACCCAGTTGGATAAGTAAGTATCTCAGACAGGTGGTTAAGAGAAAGTGGAAAGCCTACAAGAAGTAGAAGATGGGAGAGAAAGTGAGAAATGCCAAAAGCCAAGTAGAGTTGGACCTTGCAAAGGAAATTAAAACCAATAGTAAAATGTTCTATAAACAGGAAGAAAAAAGAAAGAAAGAAAGAAAGAAAGTGGGACCATTAAGCACTGAGGATGGGGTGGAGGTGAAGGATAATCTAGGCATGGCCCAATATCTAAACAAATACTTTGCCTCAGTTTTTAATAAGGCTAATGAAGAGTTTATGGATAGTGGCAGGGGGGCTAATGGGATTGAGAATATGGAGGTAGAAATTACCACATCCGAGGTAGAAGCCAAACTCGATCTGCTTAATGGGACTAAATCGGGGGGCCCCAGATAATCTCCATCCAGGGATATTAAAGGAAATGGCACGTGAAATTGCAAGCCCATTAGCAGGGATTTTTAATGAATCTGTAAACTCGGGAGTTGTACCATATGACTGGAGAATTGCTAACATAGTTCCTATTTTTAAGAAAGGGATAAAAAGTGATTTGGGTAACTACAGGCCTCTTAGTTTGAGCTCAGTACTATGCAAGGTGTTGGAAAAACTTTTGAGACACAGTAGTTAAGGACATCGAGATTAACAGTAACTGGGACAAAAAACCAACATGGTTTTACAAAAGGTGGATGGTGCCAGAACACCCTGATCTCATGCTTTGAGAAGATATCAGACTTTTTAGACAAAGGGAACGCAGTGGATCTAATTTACCTAGATTTCAGTAGGACATTTGATACGGTTCCACGTGGGGAATTATTTAACTTGGAAAAGATGGGGATTAGTTACAAAAATTGCAAAGTTGATAAGGAACTGGTTAAAGGGGAGACTACAAGAAGTCGTACTGAAAGGTGAACTGTCAGGCTGGAGGGTGGTTACCAGTGGAGTTCCCCTGAGATCAGACTTAGGACCCATCTTATTTAACCTTTTTATTACTGGCCTTGGCACAAAAAGTGGGTGTACACTAATACAGCTTGTGGATGACACAAAGTTGGGAGGTATTGCTAATACAGAGACAGACTGGGATATCATACAAGACCTGGATGACCGTGTAAACTGGAATAATAGAAATAGGATGAAATTCAATAATGGAAAGTTTAGTCATTGACTTAGGGACTAATAACAAGAACTTTCGCTATAAGATGGGGACGCATCACTTGGAAGTGACAGAGGAAGAGGAGGACCTTGGCATATTGTTTGATCACAGGATGACTATGAGCCACCAATGTGATGTGTCCATGAAAAAAGCTAATGTGGTCCTAGGATGCATTAGACGAGATATTTCCGGTACAGAAAGAGGTTTTAGTATCTGTTATACAAGGCATTGGTCAGACATCATCTGGAATATTGTGTGCAGTTCTCGTCTCCCCTGTTTAAGGAGGATGAATTCAAACTGGGATGGGCTGCTCCCCTAACATGTAAGATGCACCCGTCATTTCCTAGTTCTTAGGCAAGTAGTGACATAGAAAAAAAGCATCGAAGCTGGTTGATTAAAGGCAACCCCCATTACCTTCAATTACATAATATGAAAAAAAAGCATCTATCTTAATAGCTTTATTCCATTTCTTACTAACAGGGGCTCAATTAAAGAGCACATTAATATAATTGCACGATGTATTATAAATGACCCTAACACAAACACTTTATAAATTTAAAAAAAACCCTTCCTGTGCACCTGCCTAGCCATGAATCTCCCTTCTTTATCCTGAACCTTCATGTACTTAAAATCTTCCATAAAGCCTATAAAAAACATATCTTATATTCTCAAAAAATGACCAAGGGCCAGATTTAACAGCACTTAGGTGCACAATGGGATTTTCAGAATTGCCTAAGCAGCTCAGATGCCCAACTAAGAATGGCTCCTTATTTTGATGTGTATTCAGCATCAGATGTCCAGGTTTTTTTAAAGTCTTCCAGGCTTTTCACTCACTTTAGCCCTATTGAGCTATCATTCCCACACACTAACTGCTATCATTCCCACACAGCTTCCATTGCATCATCAGCATAGTTTAGTATGTCTACTTCCCTCAGTTAGACCTGTATATCCCTGCTGGCAAAGGCTTTACAACAGTTGTTAGCAAGGGCATAATTTAAACAGAATATGATAATAAAATTCCAGGGCATAGTTTATGGGAACATTACAACGGCCAATGAGGCTGGTAAGCATAAGGTCCAGGGTCACAAAAGTGTTTAGGCACCTAACTACCACTGAAATTAATGGCCATTAGGAGCCTTAAAAAAGCCTGATAATTAATCTGAATTCTTAGGCTCAGGTTCTCAAAGATCTCAACTTGAATTTACAGAGCTGGTAGTTCAAAAAAGCTTTACCTGTAAACTGTGCATGTTTGCATAGGAAGCCATGGAGACATGGAACTGGAAACCACACAGTGCTACTTTTATTTAATCAGACACTGTTCAGTTAAGACATAGGTTAGAGAAATCTTCAGAAATCAACACTAGGATGCTGCCATCCTCTGGTCACCTAACACAGTGGGTGTAGCATTTTTCTAATTAAATTCTAAGATTGTAGGTAGCAGACTGCAAAATTTTAACCCTGTAAGGGCAGGGCCTTCATCTCCATTTGGACAGAGTACTGCACACTATCAGCACTCAAATTAGGTCTGTAAGCCTATAAAACATTCTTAGAGCTTGCTGCAGCAGAAGTTATTTCCAAATAGCTATTCCTGATTAATTTCATGCATGAAGAATGAGTGCCTTACTCTGGTTAAGAGCACTCACCCCTGGAGTTTATCAACAACAGTTACTCTAGAATGACTCCCAGTGTATCTGCCATCTACCCACAGAAAGCCTCACCTCATCACCTTCCATTTAAAACAAAGTCCTTTCTAAAGGAAAGCCACTACGGTCTTTTTACATTTGGGAAAATTGAGGCACAGACGGTCCAGTGATTTGCCCAATACAACACAGTGGTGCAAAAAACCCTGCAACCAGGAATAGGAGATGCCTGCCTCCTATGTTAATACATAAACTAACGAACTAGGGGCAAGACTCTTACTCTCCGCTGCTTCCTCTGTAAACTACTACACAGCCCTGGCCTTGCCCTGAATAAGACTCCTTTTGACTCGTCAGTTATTTAGAGAAATGTGGTTGTGAACAGGCCTTACTATGTAAGCAAAGGCAAGTAGCAACCTCAGAACCTCTCACCCGGCATATAAAGCTATAGCATAAGTGCAGCTGGAATACAGTGTGCAGCCCCGAAAGTCTCATTAGCACATTGCCATATTCAGAGGCAACGCAAAGAGGAAGACTTGGTGAACTGGGTGTAGTTTTGTCTCTTGTTCCAGGAGTTCCCCATTCAATGTTTGTCTTACTGCCCTCTGTTTGTGTTGCCCATAAGTTAAGGGTGTGGGTTTAGTATCACAATGGTGTGTGCTGCAAGTTGAACCACCTAAATGTACTAGATGGGAGTAAGGAAGGTGTCAGAATATAACTAGAAGAAACGGCATGCGACCGAGAAGGAAAGTTTAGGTTGAAGACCAGTGAACAACTTAAGCTACTGAGCTATCTCAGGAAAGAGAAGACCCATGGTTCAGGACATGAATTCTAACCTAAAAAAAGCATATTGAAATGCAGGGTGGAGAATAGTCACTGGAAAAGAAAAGTTCAAAATGAGACAGCCGGTCATTTTTGTTCCCTATTAGAGCTTAATTAAAGCCAGATCAAGTTCCATAGCCAAAAACACCTTTTAGTTACATACCTTCCCCCTCACCCAAACTCAACCTGTCTGCAGTCAGTGAAGACCTCATTTCTTTCAAGCATGCAGAGGTTCTTCAAATTATTCTAGCTGGGCCATTTATCAAAGTTTCAGAAGACTGATCCCCTCTTGAAAAACTTGTCAGTAATCATAACTGAGTTCAAAGCTTTCAAGCAATAGTGGGCCCTTTTAAAAAAGCCAGCTACCAAGTTTTAGTATCAGTGAAGCCTACTAGCTACACTAACAAAACAGAAAGCAGTGTTTTAAACATGAAGAGGACTTAAGCCCTTAGCTTTTCCATTTGAAAGCACTGCCACACAGACGATTATGTATTAAATCTTTAAGATTAGGCTTGACTTATGATCATAACGAACAGAACACTGATTTAATCATTTCCATCCTTTCCAAGAGCAAAGCTGATTTGTGTCTTGGACTGAAAGAGCAAGGGCCGGAGTTAGTGTAGAAAAAGCAGCATGTCTGGTTTAAGAGGCATGGACACAGACAGCCATCCCAATCACTGTATGGTGAAAGTGATCGGTACTCCCAGCAGCTTTCTAAGTATTGCAGGATAGGTTTTCAGAAATGGATATGTTCTCTTTTAAGTATGGTAAGATTAGAGTTACCCTGGCTTGTAGATTAAATAAATGGTGCAAGCCACTTTGTACCAAGATGTTCATGATCAAACAGCAATGAAGGTAATGCATTTGAACAGAGTATTTTCCATCATCCCCAAAATGCACTAAAAACAATGCTGTAAAGAGGCAAGTCATTTCACTTTTTTGCTGGGAAAGCGTTGTCCAAGGAGCCACACTGCAGGGAACTCACTGTACCCAACTACCTTTGGAGTGAGAGACAGAACCCATTGCACACCCCCAGCCTGCAGAGTGATGCTACCGGAAGCAACATCATAGCCCACTGGATCTACAGGGAGAATCCAGGCCAGCACAAGATCAATTTTGCTAACATTTACCTACTTTGGGCAAACAGCCCCTACTCTCCAACCTCTGCCTACATTAGATATTTCACTATGCAATTGCAATTTAACAGCAACTCAGATGCTAACCCGTAACAGTCCAAAGCGCATGAAAATATCCCCTTTATCCAGGATACGAGTTGTAGGAAGCCTTCATTCATTCATGTTTCCCCAAGCCAGAAGAGGACGAGAAGGGGAAAAAAAGGGAGAGGTACCAAGTAACTTGGAGCATCCATGTTTTCCTTAGAGAACCCTAGCCCAACTTTGATCAGCTTGGCATATCACATGCTTGGCATAGGAGAGCCAACACTCACAACTTGAGGATAATTACCCAGACAGTAAAAGGTATACATCAGAAAGTAAAAATAATTTTACTTACCTTCTAGATTTTATGTAATCTTTAATAGCCATCTCTTTCTGCACACCAGAACTGAATTCAGCACTTGTATTCCAATGTACATCGTATGGTCGGAGCTCAGTGGGGTTACCACAACATTCCTCAAGCCCCTCCAAATAGTTACGGCCTGGTTTAGTCAGGTTGACATAAGGCAGCTTACCTTGACTTAACTATCAGTGTCTACATTACAAGGGTGCTCCCACCAACATAAGTCACCCACTACGTCCATCTAATAACTCCACCTCCATGAGGCAGAGCCCTTAGGTCAACCGTGTCCATGCAGGCACTGTGTTATTAACATTACCTGTGGGCTGTCAGCCCCACACAGGGCTCACAACTGGACCCCAAGCCCTACACTAACAGCCAGAGAGGAAATGTGAAATAGCAGCCTTGAAACTGACAAGGAAGTCAATTTCACTGCTGGTAGGCTCCCTGCTGTGAATTTGAGTCTGGAGCTGGAGGCTTTCAGCCCCCAGGAAGGGGATCTTCAGTATGAGCACCAAAGGGCTGTCAGTGCGTCAAAATGCCCCACTTCAGTTAGTGCAAGCCTTCCTGGTGAGGATGTGCAACACTAGCACAAGAGCAGCATGGACACTACCAGGCAATTTAATTACTAAGGTGGCTATAGGTAAACCTAATTTAAGTCCACCTCATTTTGTGGTGTAGACAAGTCTTAAGTGTGTTCTCTTCAGCAACCTTTGTTCCCAAGCTTTGTTTCGTGTTTTTTTGGATTAGATATGCAAGTGTTGGATTTTAAAAATACAGAAGCTTCAGTGTGGCCCAAATGAGAAACATTAGAACTGTAAGATAGTCTAGTTAAGGTTTTAGTAAAAACTGGGCCAGACACGACTGATCACTCGCATTCACATCCACTTCTAGTCTACTTGACAAGGAAGTCAAAAAATATAGGTCTGAGCTTTCTCTTATTGGACTTCCATGGTGGAAAGAATAGGTCATTATTTGCCACTACAGTGATCTATATATTTGTGCATCAGACATGTTAAACTCCCCATGAGCATAACAAAAAATACTTCAACACCTATTAATAAAGTCCAACGACTGGCTAATAGACTGATGTTGCATGCAAACTTCTAGCCCAGGTATTAAGTTTTACTACTTATCGAACACTTGAAAGTAAAGCTTTGTAAGATTTGCCGTAATCTCTGAAAGACCAGCTTTCAAAACTTTTGAAGCATTATGACCACTACACTTGATCTTTCTACTGTTTATAAATCAACTCAAGATATTTGGAAGAAACTGTTTGGAAGACAAAACACTGAGATGTGGAAATAACATTGATACCAAAAGTGTGACTGCAGTGTAAAGGCACCAGACCTGAACAATCCTGTATCTTTCACATTCAGTTTATAAAACCTTTGTTGGAGTTTTAAAACTGTAAAAAAACAAGGAGGGTATTTCAGTTTGTACAGTTTATTCGACAAGCTTCTGACAGATCAGCATCATCATCTCTTGTTACTGTCACAGGATAATTTAGTCTCTGTATAAGAAGAGAAAAAACAAGTCAGCCCTGTAATATTAGCTTTGCAATGGAATCTAGTCAGTGTATTTTCCAATGGATGAGTGACAACAGTCTTTATCCTGTAATTATTCTTGTGCAGAAAGAAGCCATTGCAAGATCAGGGCTTAAGACACTCAGTTCTTTTAAAATGCTATGAACAACTATAGAATCAAAGCAGATATGGGTTGGAAGGGACTTCAGGAGGTGATCTGGTCCAAGCCCCTGCTCAAAGCAGGGCCAACCACAACTAAATCATCCCTATGAAGCCGTAAGATAGGAATGCAACTGCTTTGTCAGTCCACTACGCAAGAAGATAGAAATGTTCAAGCAGGATAAAGACCATCGATAGCACATCTCTTGTTTTAGTTAAATTCTGCTTGTTTGTTGCAGTAGCAAAGGGTTTGCTTTGCATTAGATACCACAACAAAGCACATTCATATAAGCATCCTTGGCAGTGAAATGAAAATCAACAGCAGGACCTAACTGAAAGGCTATCAAGCATATGTACCATAAGTCTCATTGATCAGTTTGAGAGACTTTTTGCTGGTATTAAGATAGAAGTTATCATTACAAAGCTGTCCAATTTAATATCAGTGAAAAACCTTCAGCCATACACACACAGCTTTGTAATTTGAGATACGTTCTGAAATCATTTTTAGTATTTACAGTAGTAGTAAAAACTCAGTATCATCCCACTATATTAGTTACTACTGAAATTTAAAGGACAAATTGCGAAGTCCCAATTCTATTACAGTTAGAGATTAAAGGCCATCTCTATTCTCAGGGTTACTCTGAGCATCCCAGTCTACTTTTATTACTAGTTTCACTATTTCCCTGTATGGCTTGGGTCTTTCGCACAGGAAGGGGAGAGGGAACATGTCTACAAAACTGGCAGTTGAACTCAGGTATAGGCACACTATATAAAATTTAAGAGTGTTCCCTTTAAATTAAAAAAGGTATGTTAAGACTCGCTTGTACTGACTTTGAACTTAAGATCACAGCACAATAAAATGTTAGCCTTTTGATTAAGCTGAATTCTTAGAGAAAACCAAATCACCAGCATAGCAGAAAGCCAAACCTTTACAAGTCTTACCTGTTATTTCCATTTGCCAGCTCACTGAAACAAGAAAACAGAAAATCACTAAATGCTTTAAATCACAAATTTAAAACCAGTTTTATTCCACAGTCACATTGCCCTAGAAAATCCAACCTGTTTAGGGTGGGTGTGTCAAAAGTGCTAATGGTACTGTTGAGTTACATGCTGATTTTCAGTACCTTTCTGAACAAGTTCATCCTGTTCCTAAGATTGGGGGCAGGGAGGAAAGGAAGAGGGGCTTCCTTTAATTAGCAGTACTGCAGACTCCACTAGGGCCAAGAAAGTCAAAAACTGTGTTCTGACTCATGCATGCCTGCACCTTCAAGATATTCTGCAAATGAAAATGAAGCAATTAAATGCATGAGCCAGAGAAGAATTCAACTCTCCTCCATAGCCCTGTACAACCCGTATAGCTAACTAACGTCAAACTTGTCAAAGATACAACCAGATATAATTTTGAATACAATCAAAGGGAAAGGAGGTGACCAAAGGTATCCATTTTTACATGCTTTTTTTCTGGAGTATATCTGCATTTAAGAGCAAATGTAAGAGTCTCCATACCTGCCAGGATTACAAATAGTATATGAATGTTATGGTAGACTTAAAACCATGACACTGCAAGACCTCTGCATTCAGAGATACTGTGGTCAGAGTGCCACATGAGGGACTTATAGGACTTGTTAAATGTTATTTGGGATGTGGCAATACACATTTACTTGTATCCCAACAGCAATGCTAGGTGCTGTCCATAAATAAAAGCAGCTTCTGTCATATGAGAACACAATTAACACATCAGTGAAAGGCGGAGGGTGCAGGAAATGGGTAAGTCATAAAAGACACCTGAAAAATTCTTATGGGAGAAAGGGATCTTGGAGGGTTTTGCAGAAAGATAGTGGCTGTAAAAGAGTGGGACAGTTTCTTGGTCACAGCTGAATGCTAACTGCTTAAGAATAGTCAAAGTTGTGAAGAGGTAGGTTTATAAGGCTTCTTAAAAGAATCTTCTGCACATTCATTAGTTACAAACAGGGAACCAATTTTCACTGCATAACTGGGTATTGCCACACAGATGGCTACTTAGGCCATTCTGGTACTTGAGTTTGGTAACTAATTTACATATGTACTAATAAAAATCAAGCCAATACCTCTAAACATAATAAAAGCTGCCAACGCAAAAAAGTACTCAAGTCAGATACAAAAGGAGTGGTTAATGCAGTTTTATTATAAGGGTACTTTTTTGGCACCCAGATTCATCTAACTTAAGGAACAGTAAATGTAGTCATGTAACAATGCAAACAGAAGCACTGTTGCTATTTACAGATTTGGGATGTTAAGAGGTTGTTCCCTGTGAAACTGTCAGGCCAGGAAAAATGAGTTTAAAAAGAATGACAATGGAAAAAGGCGGCTACCTTGTGTGTTCTTTAACTTTCTGCATTAGTCATGTAGAAGCAAAAGATGTCAAGTGAAAAAATGGGTCAAGTGTAGTCATAGCCTTTCCCAAACTCCAGCCACCAGTGGCCAGCTAAAGTATAGATGCACCTGAACCAACAGGATAAGCTACAAGTTCACAATAACGGGTATAATTTCCCCCACTTTCAAGGGGTAAACTCCACATGTGCAAATAAATAACTTTTCCTAACTATGTTAGTGGTTTGCACCAGTGCAGCCACACCAGTGGCTGATCACCAGAGTCCGAAATCTAGATTAATTCCCAGTGTAAACAAGGAATTACAAGGGACATATATGGTACAGCCCAAAAGAGAACACAGACCTCCCAACTCAAGCAATCAGAATTGAGAGAAAGGGTTCATACCATACCACTACGTTCAAAACAGAAAGGACAAATGAAAGCATTTGAATGTGTTTGATTTACATTTTACATAGCACACATTTCTGACATGCATCTTCAAAATGGAAATCTAAAATATATACAAAGGCAAGTAACTGATTTAACAACCATATTTCCATGCAACAGGTAAGACTACTACTGTGAGTGACTAGACTTACTCAGAAATACAATTCGTTTCTTTTAGTTACCAGTGCACCTATAATGATTGATGTTTCAATTGCAGTGACAGCTCTGCTTTTTGTTCCTCCTTAAAAACCATGCAGCCAAATGAAAGCATTGACATCTAATTCTGTACTACTCAATACTTCATTTCTCATTATTCCTCAATCCATAATCCTCTCCAGAAGATATACAGAACTCGAGTGTTAGTGACATTTCTAAGAGTTCATTTAAAAAGTTTTTATATGTCTATTTAAACTAGGTAAGCTTTAAATAATATAGCACCCCTCAAACCTATCCTTCAGTTGAAAAATCATTGCATTCTTTGGAGCAAAGGATGTTTGTTATGTGTATGCATAACTTAGCACTATGGGGCTTTGATCAGAGACTCTAGACCAGGGGTGTCAAACTCACTTCCTATGGCGGGCCACATTTTAATTAAATTAAGTTAAAGGGGGCCACGCATACCATAAAACCTAAGCATCTAAACACCTAAAACAGTACACTAACACACATGCGCTTAAACACCTCATGCTCTATTCCACTTCGCACACTCTGCTCTCCTACTCTCCGCCGAAAAATCTCCCCGCGGGGTTGAATTCGGCAGCAGAGTAGGGGAGTGGGACTCAGAGCACGCAGGCTCCGTCCACCGTCAAACCTCCCTACAAGCTTAAATTCGGCGGCAGGGTAGGAGACTCTTATGTCCTTTTCCTTTCTGTTACGAGACCTCGCGGTGCCATGCGCTGCTGCGAGACCTCGTACACTTTTACTGCCGGCACAGATGCCGCAAGCCGGCGGGCCGGATTCGGACCGTGGGCCAGATAACACAAGCCCGCAGGCCAAGAGTTTGACACCTGTGCTCTAGACATTAGCACAATAATAAATATTGGCCGTATGTTTTATAAATTATAAAGAATAATCCATGTGGCTAGGCTATTCAATTAGTCAGACCTAGACCATGTAAGTGATGCCCCCAAGCCAATTTTTAACTCTGGTCAACTTCAAATGGGAATACTATCAGTCAAGAAAACAGTTATTTTCCTTTCAAGGATTATATACCACATCACTGAACTATTAAGACCCTGTACTAGATGTGCTATCTTAACAACTACCAAAAAAGTAGCACTAAACTCATTATCTTGTACTTGGCCTACCTAGACTAAGATGCATTGTAAGTAAGGCCCTGTGTAAATCACTAGGTTTGGGGAGAAGGGTTAGGAAACACAAATACAAAGTATAGAGTTTACTAATATTTGCACAGAATTAATTTAGCCAGCCAACTTAGTTAAATGAGCATACAACAAATACACTGAATGAGTAAGTTCGCACAAATTCCTTCCATCCTTGAAATTGACTAAGTTTACACACAAGGTGGGTGAGGTAATGTCTTTTATTGGACAAACTTCTATCGCAGAGACAGGTTTTCAAACTATTAATTTCTATGCTCTTATTAAAATGCCTCCTTGATCTTTACTATTATGCAGTTAATATTTGCAGAGCTTCATCTTTGTTAGCCAGCATTATCACAGTGTTTAAATGAAAAGAAAAAGGATCCAAATGAAGCCTCGATTTGAAATCCAAGATTCAAGCACTTAGTATCAATGTCAGCTAACTGAATCTTCCAGAAAATGGATGGAAGACAGAAATGCTTACTACCTAGGTATTTCATAAAATGGGCTATAATGATTTAGTAAACCAACTAGCTAACAGGGACTTTGGGTTACACAACAATTCACACCTTAAAGTAGAAGAATCCCTAGGTCAAAAACTAAGTATTTTATTCACAATAGTTGCCTGGGTACATGGTTATGGCATATAAACATCCCCTGTATGGCACTATGGCTTAAAATCAGAAAAGCATGGTGCATTTGTGTTAAGTGCAAATTACACATGCAGCTCCATTTTCACTTCATGCCTCACTACACAGTGCAGAGACATCATCCCTCACCCCATTCATTGGTATTTTATATTATATATTAATATGCATAAGTATTTTTAGAGAGCTTTGTCAAGGTCCACCAGGTGTATTTGATTAGCACTGACAGAAAATCAGATTTCATTTCTGCACCAGTTTTAAGTTAGCCACCCCGTTTCTGTAACAGAATTTGCACTTGAAGCAGAATACTGTACACTGAAGGGCAGAAATGAACTCAAGTTCAAAGTGAGAGCGCAGGCATGCAAAGCAATATACAAAGTGTTTCTATTAACATGTCTCAAGTGTGTAAATGATGCATAATTCATACAGCCGCCACCACATTCATGCTCATTCAGTACCTGCTAGACACTTCACTTCTGATGAAGAATTCCAAGAAAGTAAGAGAGGTTAAAGTAAAAATGATTAAGATTCAAGAAAGAACATTGGGTTATTTATAGCACTTTAGCAACTACAACAACTATTTACTAGAAAAGTCAGCTTTTTTATTACCCACCACCTTCACTGTACCATCGAAGTAGTGCTAAAAACACTAAATCTGATTTTAAATATGCTTCGTATATTTCATTTCTCTCAAATCCTTTGCATAAAACTGCACTGTCTTAATACCCCCTCCAACCATCTTATGGACAGAGAGCTCCCACCACAGTTTGAGCACCAGGAACTGATCTGGCAGAAGTGAACAGCAATGCCAAGTAGACCTCCTACTTCTCAGCCTACAGTGGAGGGCATTACCTCCAACACCATGCCTTCCAACTCTCAACTCCTTTGTGACAGCATACTACATGACCAGCAGCCCACCAAGCTGGCTGGAGTTCTTGAACATGGGAGGTGAGGGAAAGAATCTAATGCAGTGGTTCTCCACCAGGGGTTCCCCTGCAGATACACAGAAGTCTTCCAGGGGGTACATCAACTCATCTAGATATTTGCCTAGTTTTACAACAGGTTACATAAAAAGCATTAGCTAAGTCAGTACAAACTGAACTTGCATATAGACAATGATTTCTTTATACTGCTCTATATGCTATACACTGAAATATACGTACAGTATTTATATTTCAATTTATTTGTTTTATATTTGTACACTAAAAATGAGAAAGCAAGCAATTTTTCAGTAATCGTGCTGTGACACTTGGATGTTTAGGTCTGATTTCATAAGCAAGTAGTTGTTAAGGGAGGTGAAACTTGAGGTACGCAAGACAAATCAGGCTCCTAAAAGGGGTACAGTAGTCTGGAAAGGTTGAGAACCACTGATCTAAGGAACAAAACCTCAAGTCTGGGGAGAACTAAAGTTATGCAGTGTATCACCGGAGTTACCTAATAATTAAAGTGAGGTATCAGTAACTTTGATTGTTGCAATCAAAGTAGTTTCACATATTTAAAGCCCATAGATTAAGTATAAAAAATGGAATTAATACTAAATATGCTGTCACACATCACTCATCTAGTGACTGAGAAGTAACCAGGTAAGCCAAACTACATTACTGAGGAGCTAAAACTACACAAGATCTCAAATTACCTTCTGTTATCCAGTAGAAGAGGTAAAAAAAAATTAAACGGGAAAAAAAAAGATTATTCTGAGGAAGAAACCCATCTACCAAAGAAAAATAATTCCAATATCTATGCACTAGCCTGCAGGCACTTTCATCATACCTTCTTGCCAGCACCAACATTTGCCTTGGCCGTGCCCCTGACTTTCTTCATTCTGTTCTTACGCTCCTTTCGCTGTTTTCTCGAAGTCTTCTTCTTTTCATACAAACCATGCTAGTAAGAGAATTATGAAAAAAGTTACTAAACTCAATAGCTATCTATCAGAAGCTTTAATAACTGTCCGTATGATTTACCAACGTAGAGTCCTGAAATTTATTTTCAAAGTTCTATAGGCAATACATCACCTAATACACAGACAACTTCACATGTTCATAATGTATAGATGCAGTTGAGTATATTTTTTTAAGAGCATGTATACTATGCGTGCCTATTTCACGCTCGTGCCCCTTCCATTGTTTCCACACTAATAACCATTAGGTTGCAATGCTAAAAATCCATGGCGGATCATAAATCATATTTCATTCTCCTTCATCTCCATTACACCTAACAAGAAGCTTGTTTCTACTCTGTAAATTCTTGAATATAGAGAAAAGGTTTCTATTTATAGATCTCATTTTTGTACCACAGTAAACAACCAAGTAAACAGTTTAACTTTGCTGCAATATTTTAAGTTTTGGACCATAACTATATACAAGATGCCCTTTAATCCAAACAGCAACCTCCTTGGCACTGACTGATCACTACAAGCAAGAAACTAACCCTGGCCAGTCGGTGCTTCGGTTCATTTTTCTTTGCATAATCCAGGGAATCATAAATCATGCCAAAGCCTGTTGTCTTGCCACCACCAAAATGGGTTCTGAAGCCGAAGACGAAAATTACATCTGGGGTTGTCTTGTACATTTTTGCCAGCTTTTCCCTGATTTCAGTTTTGGGAACTGTGGCCTTTCCAGGATGAAGAACATCAATCACCTAGGGATGCAAGTTTTTCAGGTTAGAACAATTCACACTTATGATATTCCACACATAACAATTGTACCTAAACAGCTTTATAGCATCTAATAAGGGATCTATTACTACCCAGTTGGCATCTAAATTTTTCCACCACAGCAACAAAGGAGGCCAGCAGTACCTTTCTGGAACGAGTCTCACTAGACAGAGGCTCAAAAAACTATCATTGCTGAGTTCTCAAACAGAAGCCCTGCCTTTAAAACAAGCTAACACTATCTTTAGAATTGAGGAAGATTAACTGAACAGCATGTTTTGTACACAATTTATATTTATTTCAACTTTGCATATTTGAATTCAGGTATTGGGTTGTCAGATAACCCACTTTAAGATGAGATCCCTTACAGCTGCTTTCTGACTTTATATAGCACAAGCTTTCAGTGTCAGACCTAACTGGCTAGCACCATGAGGAAGGTATAACAGGAGTGGCTTGTAAGGGTAATTGACCGTTGCTTGACAAACTGATCAACTGACTTAGCTAAGTGCATCACCCTAGTATTGACTGGGCAAGATAACTGTCCCTGATAGATGGTAACTTACACTTTATCATAAACAAGTTATACAGCTATAGACTGATGACGCAGGACATGTTTTACTGCTTCATTTCATTATGAAATGTTACACACAGTTAATGTCTCATCCTGAAGGACAGCCATTTAAAATGCATTTTTGCTGTGCAACCAGACAGTTCCTGGAAACCAGAAGAAATGAATGTATGTTAAGAAGGTGACTCAATATATGTATATTCCAGCTGCCATGAATGGACTAAACCAAGTACCGATAGAACAGGTACCTCCTAAACAAAGGGCTGAGTGGAAACGCACTTTTGTAAGCTTTCCCTAGCATGTTTTCCCTAGCATGTCATTGGATGATGGGTAACTTAGGATGAAAAACTGCAAACTCAATGGTGTTTTCACATGCATTACCCAATTACTGAAGCCACTCCATACTGTTACCCTTGGCTACTGAAATAGCCTGTTCATCTGTGGAACTTTCAGTTTAACCGTGCAGTATTAATTATCAAGAGATTCATCCTTCAGCAATATTCACTAACGTCATTTTATCCAGTTACATGATCTCCACTTTCATATTATTCTCTCCAGACCACTCTCAGCAGCTTTGGCCACATCTTCAGAATAAAGTAAAGCAATTTGTGGGCAGTTTATCATTTTCAAGCTTTAACAGTGATCATAGGGAATACTTAGGTCCTATTCCTTAACTAGCATCTTCATGCTCATCTAATGATCTAGCACAGTGATTCCCAGCCTGTGGCTCAGGGGCCTAAAGCAGCTCCACGGGAGCTTTCCAAGTGGCCCGCTGCTCCCCTTCCAATAGCTGCAGAAGGGAGCCGCCCCCTAAGGGCCCAGGCAGAGCACATTGCCATTGTGCTAAAAGACTGGTACATGCTCCTTGCTGCAACCATGGGGATGGGAGGTCAGCATTCCTGTCCCCCTGACTGTAGCAGGGAGCATGGCCAAGGACTCTGCCTGGGTCCCTAGGCACTAGGGTCCCTGCTTGTGCCAAAGGGAGGGCAGCACTGATCTCCCAGGCAGCAGAAGGAAGCCACTGCCTAGGGACCTAGGTAGACTGCACAGGCCTACAAGATGTGTGTGGTTTCCCTGCTGCAGCCTTTTTTTTTTTGGGGGGGGGGGGAGAGGAGAGGGAGGGAGGAAGAAGAAGAAGAAGAAGAAGGGACAGATCAGCGAGAAGGCAGCTTCCTTCCTCAACTCCTTCTGTCTGGCTGCAGTGAGGATGTGGGGGGAAGGCTGGCAAAGACTGGTGGCCCTTCAAGTTGTCACAATGGTACCTGTGGTAGGAACCACTGATCTAGCAAGTCATTACAGCAAATTACTTTAAATAGCACCATAGACAGATGTGTATCTAAAAGCTTACACACTAGACAGGTATATATTGAAAAACATGAATCTTTTGCCTTGGGTCATTCTAAAAAATTGATGTTACAAGCTGTAAGAATTAAATGTACAGCAACATATAACACAATCCAGCACCAACATATAAGGAAAACTAAGATAGCACCCAGCATCTCTTACCATCTGCTTACGCTGAAGCAGTCTGTTTGTCATGAACTTTCTGGTTCTGATGGTCACTGTGTCATTCTACAAGATAAACAGTTCAGAAAGCCAATTAATATGCATTGGGTTAGTCCCAATGGCCAAGATGGCCCATCAACCTGATCTGACACTCATGAAGATGCTGCTGCAATACAATCCCATCTGGGCTAGGAAAAAAGCTATTCCCAGGACACAGAATAAAAAGCTGTGATAGTAATACTTAATGACAATTGCACCATGTGCAGCCTATGGAACATCATCCCCATAGCATCTGTACACCGTGCACCCACCAGCACACATTTATTGTCCAAGAATAGAAAACTGGGCCTGGGTGACGGGGAACTAAACGAGGGTTGGCCAAGACACGTTTGTAGCAAGCTCTGGTTTAAACCTCGCGGGTGAAGCGAAAACAACGCCTCACTACGAAGTGAACGCGCACCCACCTCCCACGGGAGCACTAAAGAAACTTGCGGTGTGCGAAGCCTGGGGACCCCCACACACCTGGCCAGCGGAAGCCAGCTGCTGCCAACGCGTACGCCAGGGTGCACAAGGACTCGGGGACCGTCACTGGCCTTCGCACAGCCGGCTGCAGCAGCGCCTGCTCGCGGCCCCCCCGCAGCGCTGGGCTCGGCCGGGAGCGGGGAGGCGCACCGCCCGGCTAAGGCTGGGGAAACCCCGGCTGTGCCCAACACACCCAAGCCCGCAGGGAGCCCGAGGCCGGGCCAGCGCAGGGGCCCATCCCGCAGGCCGGGGGGGAGGAGAGGACGGCTCCGCCCGCCCGGGCTCCCCAATACCCGCGCAGACCGCCCCCGCCAGCCGGGCCCGGGAGACCGGAGGGGCTCGCGGGCCCCGCGACGGCGCGATGGCGGCGATACCGGGCGGATAAGAACAACCCCCGCGCCCGAGACGCTCACCATCGCGGCGGCCGGCTAGGAGCGAGGGAGCGAGAAAAGGAAAGAGGACCCCGTCGCAGCCAATCATATCCCGGCGTGCGAGTAGGGCGGGGCTTAGCGAGGGGGCGGAGCCGCGCGTGAGGGGGTCCCCTCCCGGCGCCTAAGATGAAAGTGCGGTAGAGAGGCGACCGGCCTAGCGCCTGACTGGAAATACAGGGGGCGCGCGGGGCAGTCTGCGTGGGTTTTACGCAGCTCTGAGTGTGATATAGCACGGCACTGGAGGGAGGGCGTGGGCGGGAAAGTGAGGGGGATTATTGCGCGGTGTGCAATAGGTCTGGTCTGGCGAACGCCGACGACAGCCCCGAGGGGACGAGGCGGGCCTTTCCCCCCTTTGGCCAGCAGGTGTCGCCGCAGGGAGCGGCCCCAGCGCTGCGATTCCCTGTGGGTCTGTCTGCCCGGCCGGGTCCTTCGGCGGCGTCTCTCGTTGGTGACGGTGGGCGGGGCCTCGTCAGCGTCGCTGACTGGGAACGGCCAGCGGCGGGTGGCCGCGGGTGCGCGTGCGGCGCTCGGCTCCGTGCGGGCAGCGCCGCGCGCCCCGCCGCCATCATGGTGAAGGAGCAGTTCAGGGAGACCGACGTGGCCAAGAAAATGTGAGGGGGGGCGCCTGGACCCCGACCCGGGGTTGCTGCCCCTGTGTCCTGGCGGGAGACAGACCGGCGGGTGCGGGGTGACGGAGGAGTCGGGCCGGCGGCGGATGTTTATGGGTTCACGCCTGTGTCCCCGGCCGCCAGATCAGCGCGTCGCCGTTACCGGCCTGGCCCCGCGGGGGCTGGTTCGTCCCGTCACGGCCTGTGTCGTTAGGGCGGTTTTTCGTTATGATTTAAAAACAACGGTCTGCCCACGCCGGGCACCGGGCGGTGCTGGTGCCTCGGCGCCCGGGTCTGGTCTGACGCGGGGATCAGCTTCGTGAAATTAAAGCCGCCGTCGCGGCCGCCTCGGTTCTTGTCAGCACGGCGGGTTGTCAGTGGTTTTACAAAACGTCCCCGCACTTGCTCTGATGGGCGTGCGTGGGCTTGCGTAGGTGGGAAATAAACTGACCCTGGGCTCAGCGATGGTGGAAGACAAGCAAGTGTCGGTGGCTGGGAGTTGGACTGGTTGCCCTGCTGCGTCTCTTGTCATTCCTGTGACAGATAATGTTAGCTGATGGGAAGGGCGGAGGGTTTTGTTTAAAATTGGTGGTAGTATCAGTTAGATGTGAAGCCGCTTTCCTTGGAAGTGGGATTCAGTCGTTTTGCAGCGGAATAGATGGATTTGGTGTAAAACACCTTTCCCTTTTCGAACAGCTAGAATCCCCCCATGTTTCCAGCACGTTAATTTTATATGGGCTTGGTAAAGGCTTTGCACCAATGCTGCTGGGAATGGCAGGTATTTAGTGTGTGTATGCAGGCTATGTACATGTGGTGAACTGTACAGTCTGTTGATGGTCCTTAAATAACTGTTAGCTGTAAAGCAAAAATCTAATACACAGTTTCATGATTCTTCTCTTCTCCCTCCCCCCCTCCCCGCCCCAGATATGGAAGTATAATTTTGTTTTGGCTTTATTTTAACACAAACCAGCTTTTTGTATATGTTTTTTTAAATCAAGGTTTGTCATTTCTCCTGTTTTAGAAGCCACATCTGCTTTGGGATGAAATCTCCAGAAGAGATGCGCCAGCAGGCTCACATTCAGGTGGTTAGTAAGAACTTGTACAGCCAGGACAACCACCATTCTCCACTGCTGTATGGAGTACTGGATCATCGTATGGTAAGGATCTTTGCTACTCCCTGGGCAGGTTTTATTGGAAATATTTTTTAATGCTTATGAGCAGTGCTGAAATGAAAACTGAATTCCTCTATACAGCCACAGAACAGGTGTGCTAGTGCAAGCTTCCCCTTAAACTACATGAGCTGAAGAAAAATAAGATGATTGTCTCCTCACCTTTTCTGCTGAAATTGCCAATTGCAAGGGTGTCTTGTTCCAATTCAAGAGGTGTTCGCATCACGTGGTCTGTGCAATCAACCATTTCACACTGTTGGACAGATCAGGCAGGTTCACTTTTGGGGCAGGATACAAATTCTTCATGCTTTTCATGTCACCAGAGAACACTCACCTTCTATGGGTATGTCTGCCCTGTACCTGGGGGAGTGATTTACCTTGTGTGTAGACAGCAGCACAGGCTTTCAGCATGGGCTGTCAACGCAAGTACGTACCCAGAGAGAGCAGTTGGAGTTTGCAGCCTGCACTGAAGCCCACACTGGTGTGTCCTCATGCTGTTGTTAGTGAGCTAGCTATATTAAAGCTAGTGGGAATACATCAACACAAGCTGCAAGTCAGATCACCAGGCGTAGTGTGGACATATTTGTAATGCCATGTCTTGATAGTAGCCTTTCCGGATGGATAGGGCTGGATGAGTTAACGCCAGATCTATCAGCAGGAGCAGTTCAAGATGCTCTATTTCTGTGTGGGTTGGATGTTAAGTATTTGGCTTTCATTGTGTTCCCAGCTCTTGATGACTGGGAGCAAGAGTTAAGAGTTGAAATAATTGAACACATGGGAGTGCACTGTCCACAGGAATGTTGACTAATAGCAGCTGTGATAGCTTCTCTTTGGTAGTTGCTGCTGTAATGTTTCTGTGTGACTTTTTCAAAGGGTACCAGTGAAAAGGACCGTCCATGTGAAACCTGTGGGAAGAATCTAGCTGACTGCTTAGGGCATTATGGCTACATTGACTTGGAGCTGCCATGTTTCCATGTTGGGTACTTTAAAGCTGTCATAGGCATCTTACAGGTAAAATCATTCTCCTTAATTCCAAGGGCAGCAATTATACCCAGGGTAAGGAGGGGGAGAGATCGGAGAAAATGAGACTTAACTTCAGTTTGATTATCCCTTTGGGAGCCATGAAAGAGATGATGGTGTTTTGTGCAGAATACTTTGTTCAGTATTGATGGCTTTCAGTATTACTTAAGGATTTGATCAAAGGGGAAGTCTTAGTGGTATATGTACCAGATTTGCAATGCTTGTGGAGACACCTCTTTCCAAGGATAGTAGCATGCAGTGTATTCAAAGTTTCTCCCAAGTGATGCCAATGATCCTAAGTTTTCTATTTTGTTGCATGGGCATTTAAGTTCTTGAAGAACTTTTCATGAGAGCAAGGATTTGTCCTGTTCTTCAGAATTTCCCCAATTGCTCCCATTTGTTGAGCAGTGTCCTATGTACTAATTGGGTTCCCTTGCTGAGGCAGTGGCCTTTCATCCATGAAACTGCATGTATAACTGTGTGAAGAACTGTGATGTCCCTCCCCATAATTTGTCCCTAATCATGTTTATTTCTAATGAGAATAAGGGTTCATCAATTTTTTTTACATTTAAGATGATCTGCAAGACCTGTTGCCGTATCCTGCTGTCCTCAGAGGAGAGGAAACAGTTTTTGGATTATCTGAAGAGACCAGGTCTTACCTACCTGCAGAAACGAGGATTGAAAAAGAAAGTCTCTGAAAAGTGCAGAAAGAAAAACACCTGTCCTTATTGTGGTGCTTTCAATGGTAAGTGTGGACACTAGCAGGTGGTGGTTGGTGTTTAGTGTGACTTTTTTTCATTAGCACTTAGCCTGTGAAGTACATCACAATGTTGAGTTGTCTTCTCATCATTCAATTGCATTCCTTAACATCAGGTGATGAGATTGCTTTATATTACGTACGAATAATTCAGGAACTGTCATAACAGACAGTGGTTGGTCTAGTATATCTTTCTCTGCGAGTAACCTATATCTCATACTTTTAAACATAGGCTAAAAATAAAAATTTAGGGTGTGCTAGGCAATTGTTCAAAGCTGTGCTACAAGGAGTGGCTTTATCCTATCTGATGATTATCTTCTTCGTGTAAATATGAGGCTCGATGGTCCTAACTTTGACCTAACTGAAGATCCTATTATTCATAATAGTGCTTTGTCATCTTTGTGAAGATACTATGCTGTTGACCATTTCCTGGTAATAGCTAAAAGCTAGTGTCAATTGCTTATCGACAAATCAATAATACTTGGCATAAAAGTGTTCCGGACGGATGTGTGATAATTGCAAATCATACTGACATTTTTTTCTTTGTCCACTTATCAGGCAAAATAAGTTATCTGAGAGAATTTGGTTTTTAGAAAAAATGTATAGTGACTACCCGTAACACAAAGTAATAATGAATAACATTGCAGTTAAGTATTGTTAACATTGGGTACAACATTATAGCTTTACAATTTTATAGTGACGATCTGGATTAAAACAGTCGGTATGTATATTCTCTTTAATGTAATGTGTCGAACAACTCTCGCTACTCGTATTGCAGTAGTGATTGAAGGTCTCAGTTAAGAGGCCTGGGACTTGATAGTACCAGGAGCTATATTAAATGCATAGGAAGGCAGAGATCGAATAAGAGCATTCCAATCCATGCATTTAATTCTGTATTTTTCTGCATATTTTATAATATATTGTATAATTCTGCATTCATAATGTTTGTGAAAGTGTTACCAGCAGTGGCAGCTGCATGGTAAAATCATGCTTTTGTGACTCTCTCTTTTTTTCTTTCACTTCAGTTCCAGTTTGGTTTTTGGAAGCTAATATATCATTACTGTATGAAGTTAGAGAGGAGTTCTTTTCATTTGTTAAAAGCTGTCTTTTCACGCCAAGCTTTTGGATGATAGAAAGCTCTCTGAAGACCTGCTAAAAACCAAGGCTTTTAAAAGTTGTTTTGGGAATAACTTGGGAAGGGAGGGAGGAAGTTAGTAATCACAATGTGATTTGATTCCTTTGAGGTCTAGTATCTTTCAGCTTTTCAGGGTCGAAATGAGTACTCTGTGCTACTGGGAAAACAAAAAATAATGCTTTCCAACAGTATAAAGCATTTGATTTCAGCCAGAGTGGTTTATGCCATATCAGGCTTAACGTTATCACTTGTCCCTCATTTTAGCAGTGTTTAAGTCCCAAGCCTTGTCGAAGTAATCAGTCCCTGAAATTGTACTTAAACACTAGAACCTCTGTTTTCCCACTTTTAAAAAGGAGGTAATACTTGCTTCAAGAGTGTTGTAATGGTTAATGAATTGTCATACATTTCAAATACATCAGGCCATATTCTGGTTTCAGATGTGTATATGTGGGGTTTCCTATATGTGCTGTCCATTTTTGAAGCTAGATACGGTCCTTAAAAAAAAAAAAACACAAAAAAACTTTAAGTTTACGATATATTCTGTCAGCATATTGTAATCATCTTGCAAAACCTGTTTTCCTTTTACGTATATGTAGTAACAGGTTCTGAGAAGATGAAATGCTCATCAAATGAGAATCTCAATCTGCTGGATGTACAAAAAAGAATACTTCCTTTATTTATTTATTTATTTATTTATTTTTTAGCAAAGGAAAACCCTCATCTGCATGGTGAAGCTTTGGAGATGTTAACTGAAGTGGTAGGGAAATGGGTTAACATAGTGTCCTTTCCCTTCTGGAGTCAAATGCTCACATGTCAGAAGTAGAAATTTCCTCTTTGGTGGAATTTCTTGTTCTTTGCACTTATTCCAGCTAATGCAGCATATAGTTGATTTTGCAGTTGTTGGTAGTGGTTTTATTTGGTTTGGTTTTCCAAATCAGTTTATCCTCATTTTCAGTGAAAACAATAAAAAAGTACAATTTGAGAGTACAATAGCTGACTCAAGGACAGAAAATGCTTATAATGTCTTGCACATTTAGGTCACTGGCTAAAATCCACTCTGGGTTGGTAATGATCAAAAGTTACTAACTGAATGATTTATAGGTGAAATGAGTTAGTGCAGTTGGTCTATTTCCTAGTGCAAGAGCATCTACATTGCAAAACTCCCTACCGCTGTTGAGGAGAGGTCAAAAGGAGACAGATGGAGCCATCCTCTTATCCTTAGAAGTAGTTCAGCTCACAGCTGAGGTGCATGGGGAATATGAGGAAACTTTCATTGCTGTGGCTGCTGCTCCTCTTTTTCTGTGAACAAAGAAATCTGTTTCTAAGGGTGACCAGAGCCAGCACCTTCTATTGCTGTGTTCACTGAAAAATTATTTTAAAAACATTTAGATGAATAGCTCAAGAGTTGAGTGTTTTCATAACAAAACTTACTTTCTTCTAGGAACTGTAAAGAAGTGTGGCTTACTGAAGATAATCCATGAGAAGTACAAGACCAATAAGAAAGTGGTGGATCCAATAGTGTCCAGTTTCCTTCAGTCGTTTGAAACTGCCATAGAACATAACAAAGAAGTAGAATCCTTGTTGGGGAGAGCTCAGGTGAATGAGTGTGTTTGCATAGTCTTGTTTTGCCAGTGCATGAATTTTCTGCTAATTTTGATGCATAAAATCCTGAGTGGTGAGCTGAATTATTTAGTATAGGAGGTAAAAGACTGATGCTGGTCCACGCTGTACATACATGAAGAAGAGAGTTTGAAGAACAATTATCGTATTACCTGGCTGAGGGAGATGTTAATGGTTTCTGCAAAGAGCATTGTCTTGTACTCTAACCAGTCAAGTTATCGTGCCACACAGTTTTCAGCATGCAAAGGATAGAGATGCTCCTGCTACAGGATTGATGGCGGTCAGTGAGCAAATCTTAGTGTGGTGAAATGGTGATGGGAAGGGGAGAAGAAATTTAGGCCTCGGAGGACTATCACTGTGGACAATGACCTTGAATCACTGTCTTGAACATTTGTAATACTCATAAACCTACTTATGTTTAGAAGAGCTGAGAACTGGATGGGAGGGAGTGACCAAAATATAGTAAAGAAATATATAGTTTTTGTGCTTTTGTTGAGCTTGGCATTGTATGGGGTTTTTTCCTTGGATTTTAACAGATCAATCAGTTCTTGGTATAGATGTTGGAAAATGAAAATAGAAAACGTGATGCAGAAAAGGTCTCTCTCTCAAATTGCAAGTGATCAGCTTTATAAAGATTGAGACACTTCTTGCAAGCTTTGTATGTATTGATGAATCATGAAATATGTCAGCAATAGTTGTAAAACAACTTGCTAAACATAATGAAATTTTTGTAATGCTGTAATCCATGTGAGCTTTAGTAATTGAAATTGGTGGTAATTATACTTTACTGCAAGCCGGTTATAAGGTGATTATGTTGCTTTGGGAAGTAATTATGAAATACCTATTTTGCTATAGAAAACAGACTTATAACTGACCTAGAGAGAGAAATCTGAACTGAAGATAGTGTAAGAGGAGAAGCTTGAGGGAAAGAATCAATGAGCCAGAGTTGTGGCTATAAATAAATAAACCAAAAGAGGATTTTTTTTTTGCCATAAGAATAACTTCCTCTACATATGCTTCTGTTTATTTTTAAGTGGTCTTACTTGAGCAATTGGCAAACAAGGGTGGCAAATGAAGTCAACAGGACCAAGATGTAGCCAAAACTCAGCTGTCGTGCTCTTGAAGATTTCTATGTGACTTTCTTCATTTAATTTTATAGGAGAACTTGACTCCTTTAGTGGTGTTGAACCTCTTTAAAAGAATTCCAGCTGAAGATATTCCTTTGCTTCTGATGAACCCAGAAGCAGGAAAGCCTTCTGACTTGATTCTGACACGGCTTCTGGTACCTCCATTGTGCATTAGACCCTCTGTTGTGAGTGACTTGAAGTCTGGCACCAATGAAGATGACTTGACAATGAAACTTACAGAGATCATTTTTCTCAATGATGTAATCAAAAAGGTGAGCCTCTCTCCCTGCCTGCTTGAAATGGCTGCTCCTTTTTAAAATAAATAAAAGGCTTGATTAGACTTGGAAGTAACTGGTTTTATGCTGCTGGATCTGATGTTTCATTCATTTTGCATTCTGATGTCTTTGACTTCAGCATAAGAAACAACTGCAGGAAATGGCCCTGTGTGAAATGGCATAAGCATGCTGGATTCAGATGGCGCTTTCTATTTGGCTCTTGGTGTTACACAGTGTGTTACAGACCTCCTAAACGTGGACTGGACTAATTGCTTTTCCTTAAATATTTCACAATTTCAATTCACGTTACACTACAACTGTCAAATTTTGGGACATCTGTTGCCCCTGATGGAAGCAAAAGGACATAATTAAGGTTCATAGACCCAGAAATTCAAACACCCCTTTTCCCCCATCTGTTTTCTTATTTTATACCTCTGTTTTTTTGTCAGCAGACCCTTCCAACTTCCCTGTTGATGTTTATAAGCACCTGTCTTTTCCTCTTACTCTACCGCACCACTCACTTCTAAGAATTCAAGTTGCAGTTAGCATCTTTCCTTAGTTAAGGACCAGAAGGACGCTAGAGTGGTCAAGTCTATCACTTGGCTGGAAGAGCTGTTTTGCATAGTGTAGCACCGCGGCATTCTTTTTTGCCTCGCTCCAATGTTTCCCAGACTTCTGAAAGCTCATCTCTCAACTTCTTTCTACTCTTCCATGTGGTCTTAAAACCCTACCCAAAATGAGCAGCTTATTGGGCTTGTCTGCATTTAGAGTTCACCAATTGAATTTAAGGCGTCATTTTTTTTTAAACTGCTTTAAACAGCTGCAAAAGATTGTATGAATGCTTGTTTTGGGTTAAACCAGATTTACTTCGATTTAGTTTAAATTGATTAGGAACAGGTTTAAACTAAATGGAAATAAGTGATTTAACCCAATGCAGCTAAATCTCTGACGAAAACTGCATATACAAAATGAGTTAGCACCCATTGAAATAAACTGGGCATTTCCCAGCTTAGAGCTATTGTTTCAGCTCTCTGCAAACTCAGGCAGAAGCTTGTTACATTCAGGTCATGTTTTCAAGATTGTATTTGCAACCATAACAGCTAGAAACTTTTTTTAAACAAAAATGAATCTAGAGAACAATTGGGAGGCTTCTTCATCACTTCCCCAAAAGCTAATCCTTTGTGTCTCCATTTATTTTCTCCCATGTTTGAAAATGCTGCTGTAACTTGAGAGTGCTGTCTCCTGGGAAGTGGAGAAGCTGACACTGGATTATAACCTGCTTCTCCGCAAGATGTTGCATAACAGAATTATGTCCTCAGATTGGCTTTATCTGTAGTTCCATCTTTAGTTCCTGCCACAGAGATGCAGAAGTGAAACCTTAAGTGATTGTCTTTGTCTGTGAGCAGGCTAAAAACAGTGCAAATTTGTATCCCACCATTCTGATAAGTTCATCACGCTTAATGAATTGTAATGTGTCTCCACGGCATGCTCTTTGTATTATACATTCAAAGTAGTATTAAGAATGATCAGATAACCAAACAAGTGCAGATCTTTTGATTTGTCACTAATCAAGAGCTGATCTTGCCAGGAGGAAAATGTGGTGTTTTGCCAGGTTCTGCTCATTTTCATCCATGGAGTCTCATGCCTGAACAAAATGTGGTCCACTTGTTGTTTATGGAGGAGGTGCCGATGCCTTGTTGCCTTTGCAGTTTAGGGTGGATTTTTTTTTAAGAAGCTGAGTGGGATATTCTTTAATGAGCATCAACACTTTGCTCTTGTAAAACTAATAAGCTTTCTGAAAAATTTGTTCAACACCAGTTTTGTGTGTGTGTCTGCATTTGTTCTCTGAAATGGATAATTGTCTTGTTTAGCATAGGATATCAGGAGCCAAAACACAGATGATAATGGAAGACTGGGACTTCCTACAGCTGCAGTGTGCCCTCTACATTAACAGTGAGCTCTCTGGAATTCCTCTTAACATGGCACCTAAGAAATGGACCAGAGGCTTTGTTCAAAGACTCAAAGGGAAACAAGGTATGTCTAAACCCTTCCTCTTCCATGTCCCAAAATTATTTTTGTTCTTGATTTTAGCCAAAACGTTTGCCACTCCCTAGTGCTCGTGTCAGTGTATGTAGATTAAGCTAGCAAGGCTTACGCTATATGTGTCTACTATATTGTATTTACACGCTGTCATTTTCTCAAATGCCATTTTGTATAATGGTATCGTTTTCCCACCTAGATTTAACTTGCTTTATTATTATTATTATTATTTATTAGGTCGATTTAGAGGCAATCTGTCTGGAAAGCGAGTGGACTTCTCGGGCAGAACAGTCATTTCACCTGACCCCAACTTACGAATAGATGAAGTGGCTGTGCCTATTCATGTTGCCAAAATATTAACGTTCCCTGAAAAAGTAAGTAGAGTAAAACTGAAACTCTATGCTTTTTTTCCCCCCTCTTCCAGACACCTGCTCTGTCCATTTCTGTGGTGGTCAGATCACTGGAGGAAAAAAGGAGTCAATCGAGTGTGTACAGGGGAGGAATTGCATGCAGCTTCAGCTGCTCAGTGCTATCCGTCAATATCAGAAGATCATAGTAGCATAGATTCTTTGTCCATTGTAAAGCTGACTTGTTTCACAGACCAAGACAATGAGAGTACTTAATACAGACTGTGAGGAGGAAGGCCTGAAGGGAAAATCATGAAAAAACAGTTAGTTTTGCCCAACCTGTATGGCTTTATATAAGTCACTGTGTCAGCATGAAGAGTGGATGTATATTGTATTTAAAGAAGATCATGCCTTTTGCATCTTAATCGTTGTGATCCTGTCTTTTCTTTATTTTTTCATTGCTCTGGTTAATCACATACCACAAAATAGATAAGCTGTGTAATGAGGTTGAGTCAGCATTTGCTAAAGGAAACTGTTCTCATATTTTTTCTTTAAAATTCTAATTTTTTTACTTCACTTTTCTGTTACCATAACTTTTGTATATCAATATAGAGCCCAGCATTTTTAGAGAGCTTTTCAAGCTTCCCCCTATTTCTGAATTTGCCCAGCAAGCTATTCATTCAAATTCAGTTAACAGTCTTGCCTCGATAAGGTCAAATTGGCTTGTATTTTTCTTCTCATCCCCTCCCTTCAGCAGCTTAAAATATAATTGGGCAACCAGCATGGAAATTGAAGTTGAACCTAAAAATCCCAAAGCACAAATGCAAGAAATAGCAAGTGTGGTTAAACCAGTTGTTTCTAACTGATACCTTCATGCTGCAGGTGAACAAAGCTAACCTAAGTTTTATGAGGAAACTTGTACGGAATGGTCCTGAAGTTCACCCTGGAGCCAACTTCATTCAGCAGAGGCACACGCAAATGAAAAGGTACTTGTCTGTGAAGGTTCACTTTCCGCCTGTCACCACTACCTGATCTTATTGCTGATGTGAAATAAGCAGATTATTCGTCAGAGGGATTCCTCTAGTTTTTTTTAATATCCTCTTTGATGAAGGATAAAACAATATTCCTGACCTAAAGATAACTTGTGCAAGCAAACATGAACATAAATAAATCCTTCTATTACAACTATTTTTGGTAGCCAAATTCAATGTCGTTGCTAGTACGCTACAGTTGGATTGCTGAAAGTGAATGACATACTCCTGTTTCCTGATAAAAGTTAAAACTACCTAGGTTTTCTTTAAAAACATGGATTTTCATGGATGTGCTGTGTTGGATGACATCCATTTTTCCCTTGGAGAATGATGTATCTACGTGCTAATTTGTTTAGTTAACATAACTCTACTCTATCTTTGATATTAATTGACCTGCTTCCTGATCTAAAACTTTTGTGAAAAACATTCTCCTTCAGTTCTACTCAGTGATGGAAACTCTCTGGTAATGCTAAATAAAGATGCAGAATGCATGTCTGGTTCAAAAGAGCTGTCATTGGAGGCTTTTTAAGAAATCAGAGTACAAACAAGGGCCTGTTCTTGTTCTACCTACTTCTCTTTGTTTTCTTTTTCTGTGGGTTTTTTACTCTATTGACCTGTTCATTTCAAGGTTTTTGAAATACGGAAACCGTGAGAAGATGGCTCAGGAGCTAAAGTATGGTGACATTGTAGAGAGGCATCTCATAGATGGGGATGTAGTTCTGTTCAACCGACAGCCCTCTCTGCATAAGCTGAGTATCATGGCTCACATAGTAAGTACACAGACACATACCCCACCCTCACCCTGGCATCTGGCTAGCATGCAAGCTTAACCTTTACCTGTTCAGTTTTGTTCGTTACTATCTCAAGCTGTTGATATTTTGCATGTTAAAACAACACTACATGGAAATGATCCAAACAAAATAGTTTTGTGCTTGTGCACAGGAATCAAATTGAAACTGAGTGCAATCTTTTGTTCACATTCCACTGATTTACATAAAATTTGCTTACCTATTTATATGTACGTACATGCATGCATATAGTTAGATAAAAAATTAAAATTTTGCAATGTTTAATATGGGCGCTGATACCTAAGAATACACTGCATCTTGTACTTGGCAAGTAATACTGCATGGTAAAGGGGTTAGTAAATAAATTGATTTAACTTGATTGTGACCTGGGGAGCCTCCACGAGTTTCTGTGTAAATTAATACAAGTAATTAGATGTAGTGTCTCAAGTACCTTTCTAATTTAAAAAAATGTAAGCACGGTTTGCAAGGAAACCACTCTCAACTTGTAGATTCTGGAATCTTGTAAATTTGACATGAATCACTATCTGCTGCATCACTTTCTATATCTTCTGCAGGCTAGAGTGAAGCCCCACAGAACCTTCAGGTTTAATGAATGTGTTTGTACACCATACAACGCAGATTTTGATGGAGATGAAATGAACCTTCATCTTCCTCAAACCGAGGAGGCCAAAGCAGAAGCACTGATTCTGATGGGGGTAAATGGAGTATCTTTCTGTCTCGCTTGTGCTATTGTGATACTGCATTTTTGTATGAGCAGGATCCTGTATTTTCAGATCAATGAGAGTTCATCAAACTCACAACTTTACAAGAGCCATCAGCAATACGATCCCTTGTAATTGAAACTTGAATGAGCACTTTAACTACTACATGAGTAAAAACTACCCTCCCCTTCTGACCAAGAGTCTGTTACACTTAGACTCCACAGTCTTGCTTAAACAGCTATGTGATATAGGTTTGTTACTAATGTAACTTTTTCTCTGAGGTTTTCTTTGTGTGTTTGGGCATCTATCTTTCTGGCATCTGTTGATTTTTCCCTCCCTCTCCACCCCCCCCAGTGATTGGAAAGTAACCTCCCAAACATGCCAGGTTTGGCTGCCATTTTTTGTTTTCTGAGCAAAATGTGTTTGTATGTATGCCACTGCTCGGGATCCCCAGATCTGGCAGCTGGTACCAAACACAGCTTACAAGGGAGTACTTGTCTCCTCTAGTCTTTCACTAGCCACTTCCATAGCTTAGATGTGCACGTGTATTAGCTGTAAGGATAGGAGAGGGATTCCTCTAATTTACAGCATTTGTTCTACATACTAGAGGAAATCCTAACTCTTAAACTATGGGATTGGACTCTTAATATATATTTCAAGCACTGTCTTAAAAGGTCTGTTCTTTCACTTGTATTGCAATAAGTAACACATAGTAATGTATATGAAGTTTATCTTCTCCATAGAATATTTCAAGTAACGCTAATTTTTCATTCTTACACTCTACAGACCAAAGCAAACTTGGTAACCCCAAGAAATGGAGAGCCTTTGATTGCTGCTATTCAAGATTTTCTTACAGGTCTGCATGTAAAGCTCATTTTAGAGAGATGTGTGACTTAACAATTGTTTGCTTTTTTTGAAAATCCAAAATTTCCCATGTTAATCTATAAATCTGTCTTCACAAATCAAATTACATAGGTACAACAAAATAAATGATCTTTTTAGGACAGTATTAATCCGAAATTTCATCATTTCTCCTGGAATGTTAAAAGTGTACCTATCTGAAGCCCCTTCCAGTGTTTGTGGTTTTACAACCAGGTTTTCAGTTTTAAAAAATGATTTTCTCTGCCCGGTTGCAAGACCTATGCAAACACACACAATTGATTCCATCACTATGAAGCAATGAAAATGATGCTACACAGTGTTTTTCAGTTATGATCTGGCATGAAGGGGTTACTTGTAATATTTTGTTAGACCTAATATTAACTTCAAGTTGGTGGTGGCGTTTGTGTCTGCAAGCTTATTTAATGTTCTAGAAAATGTTTAGTGGCTATGTCAGTGGCCAGAGACCTCATAAGGAAGAGGATGTTTGACAGCAATCCTCAGATGGTCTTTTAGACTTGAAATAGAGGAAAAAATAACTTTCTAAGTTTATAAATCACTGGTACAAGCCTTCATTTAAAAATTATAAGTGCAGGGAAAGAACTTAGAGCCAACATTACATCTGCTTGGCTGTCATCTCATGCATTAAGTGGATAACGAATGGTCAGAGTAATACTTGCAATCATTTTTCAAGTCTGCTTCAGTCAATCAGGTTAAACTTTTTTCACATTCCAGGTGCCTATCTTCTCACACTAAAAGACACCTTTTTTGACCGAGCAAAAGCCTGTCAAATTATTGCTTCTATCCTGGTTGGCAAGGATGAGAAGATTAAAGTTCGCCTTCCACCCCCAGCAATCCTAAAGGTTTGTGATCCTGTTCTTTTATTTTAACTGTTGCAAAGAGTTCTGGCCATGATTTCTCTTGGATATTTTGCATATTTAACTCTGATCTCGAAGCCAGCATTTTAACGACAGTTGTTCTTTGAGAAGTGACTTGTACTGTAAACGTGTTATGCATGGGGATGGGGAGAGAAGAAGCAGGGCTCAATGCAGCTGTTTTAGCTTTTCAGTGGATCAGGCAGCAGTGCTATGAGAATCATACATCAGGGCCATGAGGAGAGAAAAGTGGTGGAGTTCAAGGAGAATAACTAGGGCACTGCAGTGGACCTGTTACGGTGGAGGGTGGAATCCAACCAAACCATCTGTGCTTTGCCTCTCCACTACACTGAATCAACGATGCAAAGTGGCACATTGTGCTACCTCCATACTCTTCCTATAGTTTGGAAGAGAGCAGGCCTAATCTCTCATACCTGAGAAATGTTGCTAAACAAGAAATACAGATGCAAGGGAAGTTGTCTACAGGTATGAAGGGTTGGAATGCAGGTGATGTGATTTGTCACCTCAGAGCCTGTACCTTCCTTTGCTCCTTGACCCCAGTCCTGATGCTACTTCCTGTGTGCTGAAGCCAGGGAGTCTGAGTAAGGCGGGGGAATTTGATTTGGAGGGGGGAGCTGCATGTTGGTGCATCAGAACTTGGATGGCTCATCTGGTACTGGTTGCTTTATCTGCTGCCCCCTCTGTGCATTGAGGAGCCCTGTGGGTTCAATGCACATGCCTTAGTGTAGAGGAACTTGATCCCCCATTTTCCCATTTAATCTACCCTTCCCTTGCTCCCCCTCCCCCCCACATTCCCATTGACTTGTCCTCAGCCCCTTCACAGTGCCATGGGGAGTCTAGACTATTTAAGACATTGAAGAGGCCATAGGGATGGTGGGGGACAATTGGGAGTCGTGGGACTTGAGCTTGGGGAGCAGGGTCTGGGATGGAAGAAGTAGAGCAGGGAAGAGCCCAGCTCCATAGCTGCCTACGATCCTATTGCATATTCAGCTGCACATTTTTTAATTCTCATGACGCACGTAAGTCTGTAATGTGGTGTTCATACATAATCAATATAAAAGTGTCAGGAGAAGATACTCATGCACTTTTTATTTTGATGTAGAGGAATTTAATGCATGCATTGTGGTTATCCGCTGAATAAAATATTAAGTAAATGACTTACAAATGAACATGTATACTGGTACCTAGAGTGATCTTAAAAGTGATAAATATCCATTTGCTGGAGTGTTCAATTATTCATCTGTTCAGAGGATACTGGAACTGGAGCATCAAAGGATAAAGGACAGAACATTTAGGGGGAAGTCAGTTTCCAGGTGAGGTAACGGTTTTCATTTGTAACAAGACACTGATTCCACGACAACTAGTTTCCCTTTTGCCAAATGACTGATGTAGATTTAGTTGTTTGTGGCAGTTGCTTATGTTGGCTAGCTGCGTTTCATTTGGCTGAAGTACATAACAGTGTGATCTCCAAGCCAAATGCACAAAAGCACTATATACTGAAAAAGAGAAACTAGTTTCATAGCAGCAAAATTGGGAGGGCTGAAGTGAAGATAGTGGTCATCTTTATCTTAACTTTTCCTTTTATTTTAACCAGCATCAGAGTGAAGTGGTGGTGGGGAGATAGTGTTGCACATACAGCTGCTCTCTGTCCTTTATTCAAAAACACTGAAGTTCTGATTCCTCAGGGTAGTGGTGTTTCTGTTCTCGCTTAAGTAAGTGAATAATGGCAGCCATCCCAGCAAACTGGCTGTCAAGGTTGTTCCAGCAATGTATTAAACAAAGTTGCAGAACATCGCATTGAAGTTGGCCGTTTTGGTACTGTAACTTTATCGAAAACATTCTGTCTCTTTCTGATACTTCCCCTTTGTTCCCTCCAGCCTGTAACCCTGTGGACAGGAAAGCAGGTCTTCAGCCTCATTCTCAAACCTAGCGATGACTGTCCTGTGAAAGCCAACCTCCGAACCAAAGGCAAACAATACTGTGGCAGGGGGGAGGATCTGTGTGTCAATGATTCTTGTGAGTGACGTTGACTGCTCAATCTTGTTATCCGTTCATAACAAATCCAAGCCAATGACTACTTTTCTATTAGCCGTCCATAATTCATTTCACAACAGGGAAATGTAACTGAGGAAAATGCTGCTAAATGCTGTTTTTCACTGTTAAACATGAAAATGTGAGTAGAAAATGCAAGCATGTGTTAAATATCTGATCACATACAAATCAGGCAATATGTCAAAAGTTGATCGCTTGGACATAGAAAACTAAAGAAAAATTGTGAATTTTATTAATACAACCTTTATATGGCACCTAACTTTTCATGACACCTTCCAGGTATTTTAAAAAAACATAATCTTTGCCCCAAAGATCTTAGTTTTCAACTTGATAAATGCAGAATGTGATGCTAGACCAAGGAAGGTGATAAGGAAAGCAGAGAAGGAGCAAAGATGAGTTGCTATACAGGAAGCAAATTACACATTCTCTGGTATGTTTAAAGTTCAGACTGAGGTACAAGGCAGCAGAGAGAAGTGAAGGGGAAGTGAGAACGCTTTGGATGTAAGTCCAGTGACAGAGAGTAGTGGGTCAGGGGGCTCAGCAAGTGTGGCTGGAGAATGACAAAACACTGCAGTGAAGGGACTGGGGGGAGATAGGAGCGGGGCTGTGTAGGGCCTCTAAGTTGCAGAGAGGGAATTGAATACCTATGTGAGAACAGAGTTGGCAGAGTGGCTTCAGCAGGAAGGGAAGATGGATTTGGCTGCTCATCATTGCCCCAAAAGGAGAGTAATGGAAGCCAGAAAAGAGAAGGTGGTTACTGGAGACCAAGCAAAGAGAGGCTCTTGGTGTGAAACGGGCTTTGGCAATGGGGACTGAGATCTGCTGGATGTGTAGGGAAACTGATAAGACTTGATGAAATCATGGTAATGAGAAGGTAAGAGAGGAGTCAAAGATAGCTATAAGATGGCAACGTTGAGTGTTTCAGGAGTAATCAGCTCTCTGTGTTCCTTGGAAAGTTCTTGTACCTCTATCCTTATCCTCTTTAGCTGCTGTAAAAACCTGGGACCCCAGTGGGTGCGGGATCAATTCTTTGTTCTCCTCAGGTCCTATTATGTCTGGTTGGCTGCAAGGAGGGGCTATTAAACCAGAGGTCCTTAGTTAACCATTTCTGTAACCAGAAAAATACTTCCTCTGTTTTCATTAGTTTTGTTTACCCCATATCCCTGCCACCTTCTTCACGCTGAACAAGCTGCAGAGGAGCAAAACAATGTAAACCCAAGAAAATTCTCTCACCGTATGAAGAAATTGCAGAGGGGTATGACAGATCTTAGAAGGTGTTAGTGGAAACCCCAGGTTACTGGTGTTGGCAGCCTCAGAGGAAGAGACGATCTTTCTAGGTTTCTTCAAAGTTCATGTTGCAATCTCTGGCATACCTGTTCCTCTGGAAGAATCTCACAGCTTCTGCAAGAACTCATGAAATCCCAACGTGGTTGTTGCTGTGTATTCAGTCATTAATGAATATCAACAGCTAACATTTACTGTTCAGCAAGCAGAATTTGTTGCATTTCTATTTTAAATAAGTAATAGGTCAGGTTTGTCAGCTGAGGTAGACCTATCAGCTGAGGGATGAGAAGCTGTGCCAGCAGAAGTCCTAGTGATGATGACGTTACACCAGCGAAGCTGCCTTTTTACTGGTATTGATTGTTTAACTTGAGGGGGGTGGATTTACTATATCAGCCCAAAACACAGTTTTGGGTATAGCTGTGTTCACACTAGGAGTACTTTGACCTGTTGCTAGTGTACATAAAACCATGGTGTACCATTAGCGAGCTAGGACAGTGTGGTGACTTAAGTCCATCTATATACCCAGGCCCTTTTTGAATGGAGCATATTTCAGTTGGAGTGCTCACGTATTAAGTTCCTTGCTTGCTTACATAGTAAGTGCCTGAAGTTCATGTTGAGAAGGGACCTCAGTTTTTATTACCTGTAAGGAAAAATTCACAAGTAAGGTGTAATATCTGCAATTGACTGTTTTTGTTGAAATAAAGTCATTTGAAGCATACAGCTTTCAGGCACAAGGCTAAAATGTGCATCATATTAAAGGTACACTTCTAATTAAACAGACAGTATAGCCTAGCCTATCTTTTACATTACAGATGTACCTTCTAAGATGATGTGCAGCACAACTGAATTTCCAAATCCTTGGAAAGTGGTTTGAATAATAGAGAGGTGCTGCTATCTACTCACTGAAATTCTGCAACTCTTAATCCCAAAAATGCAAGAATTTGATTTTTCTAGTGATATGCCCAGTTACTGACTTTTTCCTAAATAAAATAGCTCTCCTAAATGAATCTTTGCTCACTATAGTCACTTAATATTTTTATCAAAGTTAAGTCTGACTTTTGGCTGGGGAACTGTTTTCGCTGATTTGCCCTGATTGCGTGTTAGTCCGTTTTTGACCTCACGGTGTAATTTAAGATATCTCTCTGAAGATTTAAAATTGCTTTTATCACATTTAATTCTTCCATGGGAGTTGAAAAATAAAAGTTTTTTGGTATTATGGTTGCATCTATGTTATGGGCTACTGCAGTTTCTTAAAAGAAAATGTGGCAATTCAAGCATGTACCTAGGGAAAGGATGGGAAATAGAGTTAAGTATATGGGAAATGGGGTTATGGGGGAGTATCATTTTGGAAACACTTTAATTGCATCCTTTTTATTCAGTGTTGTACTTCTACAGGCATATTAAATGTGTGTGGTTTTTTGGCTTTCGTTTTGTTTTTACAACCAAGACTTTTATGATTAAACCCTACTAAATTACAGGTGACAATAGTTTAAAAGCTCTTGGTGTCTTAAGGTGTCAGGCTTTCACTATTTTCCTTTGTGTCTCCAGATGTTACAATCCAGAATAGCCAATTGATGGGTGGCAGCATGGACAAAGGAACGTTAGGATCTGGATCCAAGAACAATATTTTTTACATTCTGCTGAGAGACTGGGGACAGGTAGAGGCTGCAGATGCAATGTCACGGCTAGCCAGGCTTGCTCCTGTTTACCTTTGTAAGTAGCGTGGAAAGTTCATTTAGTTGTATAATGATATTTTAATGTAAAAATGTAACCTAAATTAAGGAAGGATTCTATTTAAAAATGTAGCCTATTTAGATAAAGAAAAACCAAATCTATTTCCATCAATTTAGTATCTGTTCACAACTTTGTCTTGAATTCAAGAGATGCATTTGTAAATTCCATGCAATGGAAAAAAATTCCATGATAGTTACCTGCCTAGAACTCCATGAACTGAATTCTTTCATATGTCAATATCCTTTTGTAATTTTACTGTAGCTAACCGTGGGTTCTCAATTGGGATTGGTGATGTAACTCCAGGACAGGGGTTGCTAAAGGCTAAATATGAACTTCTGAACGCTGGCTATAAGAAATGTGATGAGTACATTGAAGCTTTGAACACTGGTAAGCTGCAGCAGCAGCCTGGCTGTACCGCAGAAGAGACATTAGAGGTGAGTGGTGCTTCGCTTGTTAAAATACTGTTGGATGAGTGCCACACACTCAGGCCGAGACACTCAGGTTTAACCAAAAGCATACCTTTCTGTTAAAACTATTATTAAAGTACGAAACAACACACACACGGAAAAAAGCCACAGGCAGTTACCGTCTTCTGGGGTATAGGGGTGTCATGGTGGATTGTTTCTGTGAAGTTCCAACTGCCCATTACAATCTATCACATTTTATTACTCTTCCAAATTACATATCTTTAGATATCTTCCAATCAGCATTAAGTATCTTTCATGTAACTCATACAATACTCATTTGAACTTTAATTGGCATGTAACTTTTTGCTGTCATTTTTGTGTTTTCTGATTGATAGTGCATATTTTGGCCTGGTCACTTTGACCTGTTTTTCTGCATGGGGTTTTTTTTTGCGGGAGGGAGCGGGGGGGACTTTTTGCTAACTTGTTTTGGCAACACAATTTATAGATGAGTTATTCTTCAATTTAAGCACATCCTGTGTTTAAAAACTTCCTCCTCTGTCCTATATAGTTCTTGTAAACAAGTTTACTTGATGACAGTCATTTAAAGTAACATTTTGCTCTTGTCAGGCTAACTACAAACTAAGCCAAAACTAGCCTTACTTACAGACAGGACTGATAAAACAAATCTCAATACCAGCCTATTACAAGATGGCTATTGCTGAGATTCGATTAATAGATGGCTGTAAATTTGCAGTGAAGCTTATATATATATATAGTGTGTCCTAAATATGACTGCTTGAAAACTGTGTGGAATATAGAGTTGTACTTAAATATGGACCTAACTTGAAGAACCTGGGTAGTTACATAGATGTCACATCTTTAACAGTTTCAAGCATTTGTCCTCTTTTCTATTCTAGTCATAGAAATGCTAAACCATTATTTTTCTTAAGATATAAAACTCTAAAATAGAATCTCACTTTGCTGATCCTCAAATCTGATGCTGGTCACAGCAAGCCGCAGTTTTCCGATAGTTCTCAAAATATGGTTGTAAGATCTCTTGTTACTAAGTTTAGTGCTTGCACCAAATACATTATAGAACGTAGACTTAACCCATGAATAACTACTATTTTGTGATGCAATATCTTTTAAATACATTTGCTTATTGTCTTAATGGCATAGTTTTGCCAGTCTGTAGTGGGTATCCTATTCCGTAGTTCATATCACTAAGATTCTAATGCATTTCAAAAAGCAGGATTTTTTTTTACTCTTAGCAATGTGCTGTTTGCCTTTTTGAAGCTACTTTAGACTTCATACAGAATATTACTGAAGTGGTGTTTTTTTGTTTTTTTTTTTTGGTGGCTGGCCCTAGTTCTCTATATGCATATTATCTGTTACTAATACTAAATGTATAAACTCTCTCATTATAGGCCTTAATCCTTAAAGAGCTCTCTGTGATCAGAGACCATGCTGGCAGTGCCTGTCTCAGAGAACTAGATAAAAGCAATAGTCCCCTTATCATGGCGCTCTGTGGTTCTAAAGGTAAGATGAGTCAGGTTTTGGAATTACATGAAGTTTGTTGCCTGCATTATTTGCTCTTATGTTCTTATACGAGAATTACTCATTCTGCCTTTGTGTTAAACATTATATAGTCTGTTTTGTCTAAAACACGTAGCAGTGTAAGCATTAGATTCATAGCCTGTATTGTTGGCACCAATACCTTCTGAGGGTAAAGCTAGCTTCTTTCTGCCAAGAGCATCCATCCAGCACTTTAGGTGTCCCTGAGACTCTTGTAGAAATACACAAAGACAGACATGTTAGTTACCCCAAGGTCAAGTAACTCCTCAAACATGTAAATGCATCAGAAAAATAATCATCAGGAAGAATTGTCACTTCCACTACCAAATTATTCCACTTTCTGTTTTCCTCGGTCTGCTCCTACAAGATAATTTGAATAGCTTTTCTGTTTGGATGTTGTCTGATCTTCGCCACTAATTTCCTATGTGACCATGGGCAAGTCAGTTGCGCTCTCTGCATCCATTTACCCATCTGCATCAAATGGGGATAATACTTCCTGGAGTGAAGAGGTTTTATTAATATTTTTAAAACACTTTGGGTTCCTCAGGTGAAAGCTGAGCAAGTCTCCATTGTTCTGACTGTTCTCAGAAGGAGTTATCAAATGATGCTCTGTCTGCAGAGAAACTGAAGACTCTAAATTCAAGATGGGTTTTTAAAGTAGTTATTGCATCTGTCAACCACGAAAGAGGTGTTGAGCAATGAAATTACAATAACAAATGGCATTAGCAGACCTGGATTATAGGCTGTAGATAATATAATAAAAAATACCAAACAAGTTAACGTAAGACCTGTAATCAAATAATGTCATAAAGATCCATGATTCAAAGAAACATAAGGCGTCCCTTGGAGGGACGCCTTAATTTATTTAGATTGGTATCTCCAGTCTGTGAATGTAAGTTGAACTGAATAAGATAAATAACTGAACAGTTTAATTGATTGATGCACATCAAAAAAAATAAACTTTTGATGACCTAGTAAGTGGTGCACCCCCGATTTCCAATTTGAACAAGGATCCTTTTATACAGGAGTACTAATTTTGATGTCTTTTGTTTCTCCAGGTTCCTTCATTAACATATCTCAGATGATTGCCTGTGTAGGACAGCAGGCTATCAGTGGGTCACGAGTGCCTGATGGATTTGAAAATAGGTCTCTGCCTCACTTTGAGAAGCACAGTAAGGTCAGTAGTCTTGCACTAAACAGGATTTAATAAAATTCATCCATGAACCGGGACTAAGATCAGATGAGTCACTACTCAGTCTTTCACCAGTGGAAGGACCACCTCTAAGGATGAGGGTAACACCATATTGTTCAAGTACAACATTTTGAATAGGGAAGTAGGGAGGGATTGCTGATGCTTTTTTGCCTTCATTTGTTTCCAGATGTTTTAATTAACCTGATCCTAAAAACCAAGCTTTGAACTTCTGGTTGCTCTTTTCTGGCACAGAGTCCCTTCCTTGAAATAGTTAAACAGTACTTTAATATGCTAAATTAATATTTGTTGAAATAACTTTAAGATAACACCACTGAGGATACATTCATGGGTCTTGTATTGCTTATAATCAATAGATTCCCTTAATCTTAGCCTCTTTTTTTTTTTTTCTTCTTTTCTTTTCCCTTGAATGGTTTGCTGCTCTAAGGTTTCTCATGGCTGCTTGTTTTGCTTTTATGATTGATTTCAAGAAATGTTTAGTGCATGTGAAATAGATGCTTTTCACTCTGGCATCTAAAATGCTCTGTGGAACAGATACAGCATGACAAATAGTACTGCTAACTTTATATCCATGGTTCTTGGTCCTGTTGTATAGAGACCACTTTCTAGGGTCAAGAGACTAGAACTGTCTCCATGCTAATACAGGACTATCTTGAGAGTGCCAGTTAAAATAAAGGTATCCATCCATTTCCTAGAGAAGAAGAGTCCACATTGCGACCCCCAAGCACCGCTCCCCCCTCCACTCCCCCAGCTTACCAAATCATGTCATTCAAGTCACTGAATACCTGTCAAGCGGTAACTTTTAATCACTAACTGCCAGGGCCCATTTGCAATTTCTGAACGAAGAGAAAGTTGCTTACTGCTGTCCTGTATCCTGAACCTGCAGTTCCCTTTTTATTAAACAATAATTCCCTGGAGTGTTCTCTTATGGGAGATATGTAAGTTATATACATTCTGTGAACTTTACAAAGAGAAAATGTCCTAACTTTAATTTCCCAACCTTGTCCATTTTTCAAAACTGTTACTAGTTAAATGATGGTACAAAGTAGCCTCGTTTACTGGTCAGTGCCGGTTACCTTCTGTATTCACTGCTGGATTCTGGATTCTGCTGGACACAATATGGGAATGACTTTTGGTTGGGATGCTAGGGATGGAGTTAGGAATAGTATAGAGAAGGTTCCAGCCAATCATCTAGATCAGTGGTTCCCAGCCTGTGGCCCGGGGGCTAAAAGTGGGTCTTTCAAAGTGGCCTGCCACTTCTCTCCCACAGATTGCGGAAGGGAGCTGTTGTCTAAGGACCCAGGGCGCACACATTGCCATGGAGCTACAAGACCCATGCAGGCTCTTTGCTGTAGCCAAAAGGATGGGAGATAAGCACTCCCCTCCCCCTGGCTGTTGCAGGAAGCATGGCAAAGCGTTCTTCCTGGGTCCCTCGGCGCTGGGGTCCCTGTTGGAGTCAGAGGGAGGAGAGAACTGATGTCCCATCCCCCTGATTGCAGAAGGGAGTCACTGCCTAGGGACCCAGGTGGAGCACATGGGCTACAGGCCATGTGCGGTTTCCCTGCTGCAACCAGGGGGGACGGGCGATCAGCGAGGACTCTTTCCATCTGGCTGCAATAGGGGAGGAGGTTGGGAGCTGTGGTGGAGACTGGTGGCCCTTCAAGGTTGTAAAAATGATAACTGATCCTCAATCACCAAGGTTGGGAACCATTGGTCTAGAAACGCCATTGCTTTAATAAACTTGTAAATTGACTTTACGCAGTTTGTGTAAAATCCATTGACCAGACTCTCATCAATGGCCAAAACAAGCTATTCAAAAGAATTAGAAGCCCCAACACACTGAACCATGATACATAATCCATGTACTATAGGGCCAGATTTGGACAGTTCAAGTAGAATTAATGTCTTTGCCATACTTCCTCCTTCCCACCCAAAAATGAGTATTCATATTGTCCTCTAACCAGGTTGCAACTCGAGAGTGTGCCTAGAGTCCTGTTAGATTTAATGTTTTTCTGTATGTAAATGCTTTTCTATCAAAGACATTCAGAACTCTTTCCCCCCTCCCCTCTAGCTTCCAGCAGCAAAAGGTTTTGTTGCCAATAGCTTCTATTCCGGCTTGACTCCAACGGAGTTCTTCTTCCATACAATGGCTGGTCGTGAAGGTCTAGTTGATACAGCTGTAAAAACAGCTGAAACTGGATATATGCAGGTAATGCTCAACACTAGTTAGATATATATAACAGTTTTGGTTTTGCAGGAGTGTTATGGTTGTCCGCCATGTCTTTCTGTGAGGTGCTGTTAAACCTCATTGATCAGGGGCTGGATTTGTCTTCTAAAATGGACTTTCATTAAGTGACACAGGAATGTGATTGTCTTACCTTCTGAATACAGTGACAAATCCTTGTTTTGAAGGGGCCTGATTTGCTGAGCAAAGTGGCAAGGGCCTTCAGCTTCTCTTGAAGTTAGTGGAGGCCTGAAGGCATGTAGCACCTCAGAGGATCATGCTCACTGCGTTTCTTAATCACACATCTGTGGTGATGCTTTGATCACTTAGTCATTATTCCAGTAAAATACAAAGATGATACTAATGGAACTTTAAACTCTTGGTCTGAACCATCAGAAGAAAAGCAGAGTTGCAAGCATGGACTGTCCTGGGGTACACCTGGGTGAACAGTCTCGATGTCTTCAGTGGAGTGACTCAAGTAGAACGAGCAGAATTTGACCCCTTCAGGAATGAAAATTTATTTTAAGGTGTGTGATATTGTTCAAAAATAGCTCACAGCTTGGCTAACTCTGCTTCTGTTTAGATAAATGGGAATTCTGCCATTGATTTTAATCAGAGTTAAGCCCATGTGAGTGCTCGTGAAATCCACATACTTCAGTGCTTAAGATAGTATTGAAGTTTCTTAGTTAGAGGCATTATTCAATTTGGGTGCAATCTCTGATCCCATTTAGAAGGTTTGGCATTCTGGGTTGGAATCCAGACCGGTGAGGGCCTGTGTCACCACCGGCCTGACAACGTTGGCTGCCTCATAGCTTTGCTGCTGTCGCTCCTACCTGGGCCACTCTCAGCCTCCCAGCATGCAGGTCACACCTGAGTGCATACAGCCACAGTTCTGGTCCAGCAACACTGACCCCAGCAGCCTGTCAGCAACACCAGATAAACTCTGGCTTCCAGCAGCCTTGGTTACTACTTGCGGGATGACCCCAACACACTCAGAGTCGCACATTTTCCCCAAAAAAAGTGTCCAGCTCTCTCCTGGGTTGTCAAGATATATTAGGTCCCCCCTTGGCCCTTTAAGGGGATCATTTTACAACAGTTTGCTACCATAAATGGAGTTTCCCCCACTGGATTAGCTTTAATTAAAGAATAAAACTGTGAAGAGATTGTCAGTGCAAGACATTAAAGTCAGAAATGGTTACAAGAGAAATAAAGATAAAACGTTTTTAAATTTAAATGTTTTCAAACTAGACTTGCTTCAAGATGAATTTTTCACTACAGGTTTCCAGAAACATTGTTAACCAAGTTTCAGGTCAGGATCTGCTCCCAAAGTCCATAGGCTGTTCCTTTTGTTGTCTTAGATGAAAGAGAGAGAGAGAACTTGGGCTGTTTTTGTCCCTTATTTTTATAGTTCAGTCACACTCTGAAATGCAGTTTCCTGAGGATTACCCCTAGATAAAGCTCCTTCTGCCTGTCAGGATGGAGATATGAAGTCTCATTATGAAAGAGGTTTCATGTTGTTTGCTAAAATGTAGATGTGATGTCTCCTTCTTGCTTTATTACTTAAAGCAAGGACCTTTATTACTAATTTATATGTAAATTGAAGTAAAAACACATTCTTTTGTTCTAAGACCTTCTTGACCAGTCCTGCCTTATCAGGACTAGGTGGGTTTGAATATGTGCCATCAACGTCATTTTGGGAAATCCATAACTTTACATATAATGTTGCTACACACGTTTTACCATGCTGCTATTGACCAGCAAGTTATTAGTTTTTCAAATGAGACTTCACAAGTCATATTTTGCACAAAAATGATTACAGTAGAGTTTAATGTGTGAATATAGGGGTGCATTCAGTCACAAAGGGACACTATTGACTTGAAATGTAGTTAACTGCAAAACAAGCTAAAAACATTTTCAGATGGTGATGCTTAGGGTGTTCACCCAGGCCAGTCACAGTCTGCCTGGTACCCATGGGTGCTTCTGTGCTGTGCAGCTTTGGCTCAGAGGCCTGGCACCAGCAGCCTGCTTACAGCATAATGACCCTCACCTTGGCTTCCACCAGCCTGGTTACTCCTGGCAGCACTTCAAGTTCTGAGTTTCCCCTGCAGTGCTCAGCCCCACTCCCTGGACCCTCATATAAGTTGTTGCCTCCAAAGAGGCACACATCAGCATGTTCATTTGGCTCAGGATTTTACCATTGGTTGGTAACACTGCACTGTTGTATAACACAACAAGAATAAGTTTATTAACAAAGCACAGATATTTAAGTGATACCAAGTAGAAGAGAGAGAGAGAGAAACCCTTCCGAGACTGAAGTCTAACTTAATAAACCACAGTCTTTTAGTCACAGTAGTTTTCCCACCAGTCATCTTCTAGCATGGCTGGCCACGCTTCAGCCACAGTCCAACACACAGCCCACTGCATGTGGTTTCTTGTCTCCTCAGGTGAAAGATATGAAAATGGCTTTCAGTTTATATCTCCCAAAGTTCATTGCCCCTGTTACAAGAGGCAGGAAGGCCTCCCATGAGTTCAGTTTCCATCCCCTGTCGAGAAAGTAGCCATCTTTCCCTATTCGCTTGCCCAATGGCTTGGTTCACCTGCAATATAAATGTGCTTTTCGTTGCCTTTGGTCACATGGGAGATGCAGCCAAACTGCAAAGCAACATTCCTTCATCTAGGGCAGATGGGTGTTAGGCACTGTCTGCTAAACATGTTTTAGGAACATATTTCCAGCACACATCTGTAATTTTTTATGTTCACTGTACATACATCACACACAAATATTAATGAGGAGTGAATTACTAGTTTTCCAATGATACATTACAAGACTTCTTGGGGGCGGGAATAGGATAGCTGTGAGTGGGTTACAGTGAGCTGGCCAGGCCAGCTGAGACTCTCTGCTACACACCAAGGCCCTTCCATTTGGCATTCAGATTCTGTTAGGGGTCACACACAAGTATTACCCTTATCTTTTCTCTCCCTTGTTACTTTGTGAAAGACTGGTGCAAACAAAAGGAGAAACTGGCTACACAAAGTCCTATCAGAGACACAGAGTAAACACACTGAGTTCTTTCCTCTATTTCAGTAAATAGATTTAATACAAATGAAAACAAAAGTGGCACTTCACTTGAGACTGTTGTAAATACTTTTATTTAAAAAATGTTATGCTCTAATTCTTTTAAATGACTCTCAAATACTGTCTTTTCTTTATATATCTGCCACATTGCTCTCTTTGTAGTAGCTATATTGTTCTGCATCAACACAGGAGGAGTTGTGTGTCGTCAAGGAAGTAAATTAGCCCCTGGTCCTGCAGTTCTCTGGATAGTCCTCTTAAGTCCCAGGAGAGTTCCCCATATAGAAAGCTTGTAGAATAAAGCCCCTAAGCTGCATAAAGACTAGAAATGTACTTACATCTGCTATCGGGAACTGTATCTGCTTTTGTGGGGGTCTTGAACTAGTTTAACTGGCCTGTTTTTCATCTCTTTATGATTTAAAAAACTTGAGCCATACTATGTTCAGCTTCATTTAGGAACAGCAAGGAAAAGCCTCTCCAGTGAAAGCTGACAGTTCAGTGCTGTAGGGTGTTGAGCACATACTTGCAGTTGGAAGTGCTTAGCACTGCAGAGGCTCACACCATTGATTTTAATCTTACAAAGTCATAATACATGAGAACAACATAATTATTTGTTCTTCACGCCACAGTAAAATCTGTGAATTTTGGATTCTGCAAAATGGACTGATTTGGGGAGGAGAATAACATTTTATCTCTCTAAACTGTTACCAGTTCATATTTTGAAGTGTCCTAAACTTGACAGTACAACAGCAATCATTTTTAAAGTAGAATGGTCCTTAAGTACAAATTTTTTTCCAGCAACTCCAGCTTTTGATCTCCAAGGATAAAAGTTCCAGTTCAATGTGTCTAATACAAAATGCATTAACTCTAACATGAGATGACCCTAACTCATGCTTAAAAAATTGCATGACCCAACCAACCTTGATGGCTAACTCATAAATTATTAGAAAACTATATTTTTATTAAGGTCAGCTTCAGAGGCAGGTGTTCAGTGGTGTCTGCTCTTTCCTTCTCCCTACAAGACAGTATAAGTGCTAATGTCTCCTGTATTCTTGCATTTAAAAAAAAAACTGGAAGCAAAGCTGATTAGAGAGAGGTGGTTAAAAAGACACTTTCCTGAACATTTTCTTTTAAATTCTAGATAAATTGGGCTGTATCAAGTTTTAACAGTGGTAAGGGGGGTTGGAGAGCGCAAATACTAAATTATGTGAGAAAGGGAGAGGAAAGCTTGCAGACGTTTGATGTTGCTGTGACTTTATTACTGCTGAGGGTTTTTTGTGTCATCCCACCCCCCAGGGGAATATAAAATTAAATTTTATGGATGGTGTATGACATGTATGCATATTACTTTTTAAAAAGGAAAAAAAAAAGCTTTCTTTACTTCCCCCTCCCACTTCATCCCTCAGAGACGGCTGGTGAAATCTCTTGAAGATCTTTGCTCTCAATATGATCTGACCGTCAGAAGTTCCACTGGTGACATTATACAGTTCATTTATGGGGGAGATGGTTTAGATCCTGCTGCCATGGAAGGCAAAGATGAACCTTTGGAATTCAAGCGAGTCCTGGACAATATTAGAGTAAGATATTATGAAATCTGTTTGAAATGCGTTTTGGCTCTCTAGATTTCAGAGCCATGAAATAGTATTTGGGGCATAGAGAAGAAAGAAGTGTCATTATAAACACGAAGGATAATTCTAATGTAAGGATTTCTTTTAAACTCAAATTCTTGCCAGATCTATCAGTTGCACTTCCTTTAGCAGGTTTATGTTAAGTACAGAATTCTACAGCTCTCTTTGAAAATGAGCGACTAGATTAGCATTTGGGGTTTTTTAAGATGTCTCGAGTACACTGTTAGTGCCTGACGCGAAGCCCATTGAAGTAAATGGTTGGGCTACCATTAACTTAATCGGGTGATGAACTGGGTCCTTGCGCACAGGAGTGTTGTTGGATTTCTCAGCTCACAGGAAGAGAGCCTTGTTGGTTGTCTCCATGCCTAGTATGGTATTGTGAAACACATGAATAACGGAATGCTGAACATCTCTTCATGTTTGTCAAGATAAAATATGAACATTCAGCAAAGACTAAAGGTTTTCCTGTGGAAGTGGCGATTTGGACTTGTATGACTGGGTGTGGTGATTTGATTTGTGTAATCAGAAAAATATAGATATAATTGGGACACTCTTCAGTGAAGTGTTAAGGGACTCCGTTGTCCATGTGGAAAACAAAACTAATCTCTCAAATCTTTACTGTAGTGCCCCTGTGATGATAGAAGTATAATTCTTTATGTTGTTGCTTAAGGCGGTCTATCCGTGTCAAATTGAACCAGCTCTTAGTAAAAATGAATTGGTGTTAACTGCTGAGTCCATCATGAAGAAGATCGAATTCCTTTGCTGTCAAGACAGTTTCCTACAGGTAAATCTTAATTTTAATAAACCATGAAGTAAAGGAAATATCACTTCATAAATTATTTCCCATCATAAATTGTTAAAGCTTTTATTTAAAGCGTTATGCAGAGCTTCTTAAAAAGAAAATTTTATCTGCTACTAGCAGCAATATCTACTGTACTAATTTGTCCTCAAGATATTTCTGGGTACTGCATTCATGTTGGGGTAAGACTAACACTTCAGTATGAATAATAAATTTCTTCCTTTGTGTTCTTGAATAAAATCTGTGTTTGATACAATAACTTGGTAAAGGAAGGAAAGTCTAGTGGTTTGAGCAGGTGTCAACCATTGACCTGCTGAAACACGTTGATCAAATCTCTTGACTGCTCTATGCCTCGTTTTTACCATTAAGGAACTTTAAATATTAAGAGAGCTGAGCAGATATGCACTGTCTCCTAATTTCAGTTTTTAGCATTTGTCATGTAAGGCTGTGCCTACACTACCCCGCAGTTTGGACTATTGGAGTGTGAATAGCCGTGCACACCATAGTACTGTGCTGTCACGTCTCCCTGTGGGTGCTGCAGGTGTGAACTAAAAGGTTCTTAATTTGCATATCATAATCCCAAAGAGGAACCTTTATGTTTGTGAATACAGCATCCACACGAGAATGACAGTGCAGCACTTTGGTGCATACTACTGTTCACACCCCCATAGACTGAACTGTGGGACAGTGTAAACGAGTCCTAAGAAAACAGAAGAATTAACGTGGATGTGAACTAATAAAGGTATTAACTTGAAATGTCCTCTGGCTTATCGATGATGAGACCATGAATTTCAGTGCTGAATCTAGTAGCTCTTTGCTATTTGTTATGGATCACTATGCTCCAGAACAGAAGGTGACAACACCTGTTCACAGCTCTTTATACACATGGCTTGCAAATGCTTTACAAATGCTGGTGCTGAGTCAATAGACTACTGAGGATATAAATAGAAGTGTGTATAAATCTTAACGCCATGGGCTGGTAAACCATTTGTTCACAGCTCCCAATAGTAAATTTTGGTCTGATAGCATAAGGTTCAAAGTTAATTCTCTTCATCTAAATTTTAATGCTCTTCTCAGAGTTCAAACTAAGTTGCGTAGATAAAGCTATATCACCTTAGCACTTCTCTTTTCTTTTAAAAGAGATTTATTTCTGTTTGCAGACATGGTTACTTTTTCTTATTTTTCCCTCCATTCGTCCTTGAAGGCATTAACTGAGAGAGGTTATGAAAAGTGTAATGAGGTAATTGTAGTATGTGTGCGCACTGTGTGAACATTAATGTTAGTGGTATTTAACTTAAGACATTTGTGCAAGAGCTTATAGTAACAAACTGGGCTATATACATTACTGCCTGGCAAACTAAGGTTTCCCCTGCAGTAATCCATGGAGTCTTTTGGATGAAAACACAGTTCAGATGTGGTGAGGTGCTGCTAGCTAAAATGCAAAATTAGCTGCTTGAGGCTTTATTTTGGCACACCGCTTTTTTTCTCTCCTCTCAAATCAGTCCTCTAAATCACTAAGATTATTAACTCAGTCTAACATCTTGAAACTCCAGCTTGATGTGGAAGTACTAGTAGAAGGCAATTGGAGAAAACGTAGCATCATTTCCCATTGACATTGAGAAGATCTTTGGAACTTGGTTCGTGGTTTTCATTGCTTCTCATGCATGTGTAAATAAATGTGAGAATAAAAAAATTCTCTCCAGTGCTTCACTGGCATTCTGTACCATCATTTCCCTTTGTTATGCTGGATAAAACTTTCTCATTTAATTGCGAATCATAGAAATGTAGGTCTGGAAGGGACCTCAAGAGGTCATCAGGTCCAACTTCCTGCATTGAGACTGGACCAAGTAAACTTCATCCCTAACAGGTTTGTCCAATGCGTTAAAAACAGCCAGTGATGGGATTCTATGATCTCCCTTCTCCCTCAGAAGCCTATTCCAGTGCATGACTACCCTTATAATTACAAAGTTTTTTCTAATATTTAAATCTTCCTTGTTGCTGTTCATGCCTATTCCTACCTTCAGTGGACATGAAGAACAGTTGATCACAGTCCTCTTTATAATGGTCCTTAACATTTTTGAAGACTGTTACCAGATTTTCTCCCAGTCTTCCTTTCTCAAGACTCTATATGCCCAGTTCTTTTGACCCTTCCTCATAGGTCAGGTTTTCTAAGCCTTCTATCGTTTTTGTTTCTCTCCTCTGGACTCTCCAGTTGGTCCACATCTCTCCTAAAACATGATACCCAGAACTGGACGTAGTACTCCAGCTGATGCCTTGCCAGTACCAAGGAGAATGGAACAGTTACCTGTCATGTCTTGCATATGATGCTCCTGTTAAATCACCCTAGAGTGATACTAACGTTTTTCACAACTGCATCACATTGTTGTCTCTTATTCAGTTTGTGATCCACTATAATAGCCAGACCGTTTTCAGTAGTTTTACCACCAAATCAGTTATTCCCCATTTTGTAGCTGTGCATTTGATTCGTTTTCCCCCTGAGTGAAGTACTTTGCATTTGTCTTTATTGACTTTCATCTTGTTGAGTTCAGACCAATTCTCCAGTTTGATTACCTAGCGTTAACAGCTCCGAAGCCTGTGTACAAAAGCATTCCAATTGTTTGTTTTGAAAGTTGTTTAGGTATTAAGGAACAGTTAAAGCAAAAAGAATGTCCGTTTTCTTGTCTGGGTCCTAGTCCTAGCTCTGTCAAAGATACTCTCTGTTGCTAACTCTTGCAATTTATTGCAAGTCTCACAATCTTTGATTTATTTTTGAGAAGCCCCAGCTCTGGGAGATGTGATTAAGTAAATATCTAGGCTCTCATTTTAAAAAAAGTAAATTTCTAGCCCTCCTAGCTAGAGAAGCAATTGAAATGTGGCTCAAAAAGTTACCAAATTTTATGGCTTTTAACCATCTAATCATTTTTGGTATCTTAGGGTTGGAAGTACTGCTTCCTGTGTAACCTTACCAAGTCCTATAACCTCCCACTCTATTTGCTCATCTGTAGTTGGGAGATGATGCTTACTTAACACAGTTATTTAATACTTATCTGTTAAGGATTAATTCACAAATGTTTGAGATGGTCTGATCCAAGGATCTGTTAAAGTGAAAAGTACACTTTTCAGTGAGCATGATTTAGGGGAGAACAGTATATTGCAAGGTGAAAATAGGCAGAAATTACAAATGTAATAACAGGTTATCTAAGTGGGGATAAACTGAAGCACTAATTCCTGTGATGTACTTTATTATTTGACTCTTCCGTTTTGACCTTGTCTGATTTACAGTAGTGGACTGTTAAATTAAAAGTGCCTTGAATGTTGAGCAGAACATCAGCAACTTGGGGTCAACCTGCAGAGTCTCCTGTGATAGATATGCTCTGTTGACAGTGTTTTATTGATGGTAGGTGCTGTGGATATGAAATGGCTAGAGAAGGACAGTTATTCCTCGTATATACTTAGGGGATGGAATGACTTGAAATGCCCAATTACTGAAGAGATTGGATGGTCCACGAATTGTTCGGTCGCCTCAGAGAGTTGGTGGGATTAGTGCAGTACCTAGTGGCTAAGTGTTCACCTCACACAATCACCAGTGCAAGTGACTTAACTCTGCAGGAACCATGAACTTTTTAAAATACACTTTCTCTGCTGGGCGAGCCAGTAAATAATATTAGCATTGCTGCATTTTAGTTACGTTGTTGGGGAATAGGAAAATCCTTAATGAGGGATGGGTGAGAAGGACGGGGATCCTCCCAAGTGGAATCTCTCAGGTCAGCAAAGTCAAAACTATTTTTGTCAGTTTCTAGGAAAATGCTGAGGAAAGATACTTTGTTTATTGGTACAAATCCTACTGTACTGCCATTGATTTTTTCCAGTTACACCAAGGGCGAATTTGCTTTGCTGTACCCACATACTGTGTGCCTATGTTTTGCTGTCTTCATTTTCATAGTGTGCACTGCTAATTTTATTATTGTAAAACAGTTCTTTCAGATCTGTAGCATGACCAATTAGCAAGGGGGAAAAATTGGGGGTGATAGGCGTGTATATAAGGCAAAGCCCTGAATATTGGGACTGTACATATAAAGTTGGGGCATCTGGTCACCCTATGAGTTCTGTAACCAAACAGCATTTACAATAGTGGGGCTGCAATACAAGACTCGTTTATTGCTGCATAATTATTGCATATTTTTTATTTCAGGAAATTAAAAAGTTCATCAAAAGCATTTCTGAAAAGATCAAGAAAACCAGGGACAAGTATGGCATTAATGACAACGGCACAACAGAGGTAACTGCCTTTGGAGGGGTAACAACAAGTACACTTGCAGTAAAACTCTATAACCCTTGGGATTTCTAACATTTGTCTCCTCATCTCTTCAGCCACGTGTCTTGTACCAATTGGATCGAATTACCCCAACGCAGTTAGAGAAGTTTCTAGAGACCTGTCGGGACAAGTACATGAGGTACAAGTTTTGGTTATTATTTTCTTCTCATTAACTTATATCAATTGAGTGTTCATCACTTACTATACAAGTGGGGGAGTTGGTTTTTAAGTGATTGTTTTAAATCTGAATATTTTACTGTTGTTAGAGTAGTGCTTAAAGGCCTCATTGTGCTAGGTGCTGTACAACACATAGTAGAGTCTTTGCCAAAAGACCATAAACTTGCAAAACAGACAAAGGGTCAGAGACCACTGGTAATAGTATCACTGTTTTACAGAGGGAGGAAATTGAAGCATAGAGATCGTGGCTTGCCCAAGGTCACAAGTCTGGGGCAGAATCAGAATTTGAACCTATATCTCTTTAGTGCCAATCCAATGCCTTAACCAGAAGGCTGTTCTTTCTCATTTATTTGTATTACTTCAAGTTAGTTGTAGAAGTAATATTTTGTTACTTGAAAAATTCTTTTTTCCATTATATCAGTCGTGAGCATAAATTCTTTTTTCTTTGGTCCCTAAAGAGCTATCTGTTTAAACTGCAGCTTGCGTATTCACAGACCATCTTTATCCTGTATGATTCTGAAATTCATAGCATTGAATTTGTGCTGTCGCAATTTTCTTCCATCGCCACAAAATTATTTTGTTGTATCCTCAGGATTGTGGTTTCACAACAGGTTCAAGCCGAAGGAGAACTAACAGGGTGCAAGAGTGAGGAGATACTATATAATGCTACTTTGAGGGAATTCAGGAAAATCGGTTAAGGGAGAACAGGGAAGTGGAGACCATATATAGTCTCTGTCCTTCAAGTTTATTGCAGTGATGAGTCCTTCCCCACCTCCAAAGACTTAGTGTTGGCATAATGTTCAAGTTAGATCAATCGGAGGGCCGTTACAGCCTCGACGGTTAACCTTGATCTATAAACAGACAGACAGTAGACAATTATCTTTAGTTTTGCACAATATTGGTTCTGAATCTGACAGTCATTTCTGGGAGATGGCTGCTGTGGTGTAAGAAAACATTGGCAATCTAGAGGCCCTTCTCTTAGTTATTGATTATGAGTTGATTTATATGTACAGAGAAAGTTCATAATGCCTTGGAATTGGTTCATTGGGATATAAATGAGAGTTATAGCTATCCTGTGGTCTCCTACCTGCACTCACTGCACTGATTAGTTGCTAAGCTTATTGCTGCAGTGGCTTGATGCTAGAAACATTAGATTTATGTTGAAGATATTTAAGAAGTTTGCTATGCATTAACTGATGTTGGTTTTCTTTGCTGGAATTACTTAGTTTGTGCTCACTTGGGTAATGTTCTTCAGTGCGAAGCATATGTTACCTATTCCACGGCTCCCTTTTTGGTGTTATGTTTGTATAGCCTTGGATGGTGATCAAGGTACACACTTAAATTCTGATTTTAAGTAAGGCCTTGATGTAGTAATCTTCCTTTTGTGATTATTACAATGGTATGCCTTTTGGAAGGGACGTAATTGCTATGAAACGTTTTTTTTGCTTAGTTACACTATAGTTTTAGCAAGAGCGGCACCACAGAGAACTCCTTCCAGGACTGAGGCCCCTGGCTAGATGTTGTATGGCACATAGTAAGACAGGTTTCCTACTCCAAGGAGCTTACAGCGTAACTTATAATATAGCGTAAGGGTCTGTCTATACTTAACCCTAAAGTGTAGATGCTCACTGCACTGACAGGAGAGATTCTCCAGTCACTGAAGTTAAGCCACCTACTTGATAGGCAGTACCTCAGTCAATGGAAGAAGTTTTCCATCAGTTTAGCACTGCCTACACAGGGGTTAGGTCGACATCGTTATGTCTTACACTGCTCTAGCTATGTCTCTCTAAGTTTTGAGTGTAGACCCGTTCTAACTTAAATAACTGTATTGTTTGCTGCCATACAACCTGGTTGTGGATTGCATCACAGGCTAACCATTGAAGGGCCTTGTTTGTATTGGGAAGGATATTCTCCAAGGACAATTCTCCTGGGTGATGCTGAAGGTTGCACTGGTGATTTAGTAGGTGACATTCTCCCTTGACTTTGGAGTTAGGGGAAAATGTGCACCTAGAGTGCTGATCTATTGGCAAAAATAGAAACGTTAATTCCAGCGTCCTGGCAAACCTGCATCTTAAAATGTAACTTGTCATCAAACCTCTGTTCTCCTTTATAGCTTCATGTTGCAGATTGTGGCACCCTTTGCTTTCTGTGCCATTCTGTTATCTGTTTGAATAGCTGATGTACTGGTGTGACAATAAAGCAATAATGTGATCTAAATTTATTCTCCTTAGAGACTCTCCCTCAGACAGAAATTAGGCTTCTTTAAGATCTTTAAGATGATCTTCTTTAAGATAAACTTTAAAACGTTCTCTCTTGAAAATAATAAAAACAAAAGGGCTGATAGAATGTACTAAAATCCAGCCTTCTAGCTTTGTCAACCCATCAAGAACAATTCCATAATGCAGTGTTTGTTGCACTTGGGATATGGAAACTGCCAGTATATTGGATCACAGTAGTCCATCTGAGGAAGAATTTGGGATTTGGCGATGGCCAATACCAAATGCTTCAGAAGATGAACTTATTTTAATTGACCTGACTATCTGTGGAATGTTTTATACCTGGGACAAAGGGATTTCTGTATGCCCCTGGCAGGCTTTCACATTGCATGAGATTGATGTCTGTTGGATATGGATGTCGTCTTTTCCTGCCAGCCCCATCGCTGGCAATGAAAATATAGCTTAAAAACTCTTATTAGCACTCCTGGAATAATGGAGTGCTTAACTTTGCTCAGCCTAGATTTAATGTCACAATGAGCAATTTTTTATCTGCGCTTTTTCCCTCCTTGGCTTTCTTCACAGGGCACAGATGGAGCCTGGCTCTGCAGTAGGAGCTCTGTGTGCTCAGAGTATTGGTGAGCCTGGCACACAGATGACTCTGAAAACCTTCCACTTCGCTGGTGTTGCCTCCATGAACATCACCCTGGGTGTTCCAAGAATCAAAGAAATTATTAATGCCTCCAAAGCAATCAGGTACTGAAACCTTTTTTTATCCCTCTGCTTTAGTGAAAAGTGATAAATGTGTATTCTAAAGTAGCACCTCCCTTACAAGAATGTGCAAGGCTTAAGCTATTAAATATCTAAACAAGATGAGGGAGGTTATATCTTAGTTGGCAGAAAAATCTCACATGTCAGTCCATCCAAATAAGTACTTTTCTAGTGGCCAGAACACAAAGTTAGGTGTTCATTTCCTCTGAAAATGAAGCCAGACGAGTCATTTCATAGCAGACTAAAGCAGAATGCTTTATGTCCCAAACAGTCCATTAAATATTACAGACTGTCAAGAGATTAGTCTACAGCAAATGAGTCTAGCTCAAGCAGTAGTTAAAACACTTTATTTTTGTGCACCTGGAGCCTTATTTAAGTACTGCTATAGTGGACTAAGCAATAAAAACTCACTATAATCTCTGAATGTGTATAACTGTTGGAGTGTGAGTTCCCATAATTGTCATATTACTCCAAACTTGAGATATTTATAGAATGATTTTCTTAGACATTAGTTGTCAATTTTGGGTGCTGTTATTTCCTGTAAAGCAGCAGACTCTTTTACAGTCTGTCCTAGTTATCCTTCTGGTAGATGGTAGTTGAGACAGACCACATAAGTTAGTAGGTAACAGAAAGCTGCCATTTTATAATGTAGCTAGTAAATGTAATAACTGGGTCTTGTTCTGTGTAGCACACCTATTATCACAGCACACTTGGACAAGGATGATGATTCTGATTTTGCCCGTCTGGTTAAGGGAAGAATTGAGAAGACCTTATTAGGAGAGGTAGGAAAAACATCGTTGGTAATACATTAAATTAAAAAACTCCTCTATTCTGTGGTGTTGCTGATTCAATGTTGTAGTGGAGAGATTCTAACTATGCCATTTGGATCTGTAACTTAAAGATTTCAGAGTACATCGAAGAAGTGTTTCTTCCTGATGATTGCTTTATATTGGTCAAGCTGTCTCTGGAGCGGATTAGACTGCTGAGACTAGAGGTGAGCTTTCCAGTTCTTGTTGACTGTACTACTTGGAAAACCAGATTGAGCAATGGTCTCTTCCACCATACCAGTTTGATGCCCTTTTCAAAGATGACAATCAAACAAGCTAGTTAAAAAGAAAACGAAAAGGGCAATCCACAGGATGTCCATATAAGATTTACATCTCCATTTAATACTCAAATTTGGCATTTCAGAGCATTACCTAGAGCTGGGAATGGTGCAGGCAGCCAGTGTTGCAGTTTCTTTATCAATAAATCAAGAACTTAAATAGAACAGAACTAAGTTGCACAGAATTATGGTCATCTTGTAAGTAGACCATTGCTAAAATAATTTTCTCTTGAGCCTTTAGCGAGGAACAGATCTTCTGAGAAGAATGGCTGTTGTGCTACATGGCCTTCAAAATGCAAGTATAGTTCTTTGAGGACGTGGGTGAGGTAGTTGTCACACTGGAGTGGCTCACAACTGTCAATGTCTAACTCAGGGCAGACACTTCATATTGGTGGTATGCTCTATAATTTAGATTTCACCAAGCCAGTAATAAATGTGAACTCCTGGGTCACTAGAACCATCTTGCCATGGAGTCACAGACAGGCCCCTTAGACTCTGCAGTCTACCTTGCCACCCAGGTAAGCTGGATCTAGAAATGAATGGTCACTTAAACCAAAAATCACATCCTATTCTGGTAGCTTCCAGTCCCAAAAGGCCAAGACACTTACCCCAGATCAGTTAGTACCCTAGATCTTTCACCAGACAGTGCCTGTAGCCAATCCTGTAATAAACTATCTAAGGTTTATTAATTAGGGGAAAGAAATACAAGTTGTTTACAAGTTAAAGCAAGCAAATATATACACACAAATGAGTTATCTGTGATTCCCCAAGATGACAGAGATGTTGCAATCTATCAATTCAAAATGTCTTTCAGGGTGGACCCAGGGGTAACCGCTGGCGATCTCTGCTCTCAATTAATGTCTCTGGCCCTGTGAGAGTTCATATAGCAAAGAGAGATGACAAATGTTCATGTTTTATCTCTTACATTTGGCCTTCTAGTCCATGAGAAGACCACCTTGCATATGACATTTCCAAGGCGTGATAGGGCCATTCACCAATCCTTTGTACTATGGTGTTTCATAATGGCCTGTTTAATCTTGAAAGGTCTCTTAATGGATGTGTGTGATGATTCCCATGTCAGGGTTCAAAGTTCAGAGCAAACGTTTTCAAAGTTATAAAGCAAAACTTACATATTTCCTTATTGTCTGGGAGACTGGCATTACAAGTGAAATTAATGCATGCAGCAGTTTACAGGCATTTCATAGGAACTAAACACTAAATATGTCTTGATAAGACTAACACCTGTTTTGACCAAGACTAACATACAGATGAGGTGGTTTGGTTTCCAACTATGATTTTGTCAGTTCATTGCTAATCTGTACAGGCTTGTCCAGAGCTGGCACTTGGTTAACCAGCGTCACAGATATATCTCTTTTATTCACCCTCCTGGTGTGTCTAGTATCCTGGAACTGACTCATCTGCAGCAACTTGGCAAAGAGTTTGGTTCTGAGTCATATTCAATAAAATTTCACCCCTATACAACACTTTTAAGACTTCAGGGAGACTTAAGTGGCAGCTGGACCCGTGTGGACCTTCTGCACAGGGGCAAATTTCACTGTAAGAGCAATTTTGTGACAATCTGCAAGCATTCCATTTGTTAGACGTATCCAGCTGCGATAGTATCATGGTAGATTTAGATTAGTGGAGCAGAAATCTGATTTCTGCATGGCTGAAAGCTTTAAAGTAGTTAAGGGATATATTTTAATATTCAAGGGAATCATTTTGCTGCAGGTGAATGCAGAGACTGTGCGATATTCTATCTGCACATCTAAGCTAAGAGTGAAGCCTGGAGATGTCGCTGTTCATGGAGAGGCAGTTGTGTGTGTGACCCCTCGTGAGAATAGCAAGAGTTCTATGTATTATGTCTTGCAATCCCTGAAAGAAGAGCTACCAAAGGTAAGTAGAAGCTCTTTCTTTTGCAACTGGTAACTGCTTCAGTCTGTATGTGGGAAATACGAGTATTTCTAGATGTCGCTGAGTGTCAGTATGGTTTAGCTGTCTGAGCCCAGATCTCCTGTGTTTGAATTCCAGCAGTGCTGCCGGCTCTCACTGCTCAGCGTTAACCTTTTCTGTGTCTCGTCTCTTACGTCAAATGAAGGTTGTAATCTTTTTCTTAAAATATTCTTGTGAAGTAGGTTTGATCATAAGACATTTTGCAATTGGAAAGTGCTATATAAGTTACTAAATTTCCTGCCAGTTAAAAACAGGGCAGGTTTTGAAAGGATCCTATAACATAATCTGTCAAAGGCATTTGCAAACAAAAACCTGTGACAGACAGGGTGCATGGGTATCCTATTGAGGAAGAGGCAGAGATCTGTGTTAGGTCTGGTTTTCTGGATCCCTAATACAAAGTGTAAAATACAGGGTCAGGGAAGACTAGTTATAAAATAATAATGTGGTGAGTGCCCCTCTTACATGTGTCTAGGGAGCATTCAGCACATAATAGAAATCAGACACTAATATTTATTTTAATGTTCAGGACACTGTGATTAACAAGTGGAGTTTATAGATGCCTTTGAGGACTAATGTAAAGCCTTAGATGTAAGTTTTCTCATACTGAATATTTAAAGCTGCATGGACACAGCATGTTGAGTTAATACAGCTTCTTATTTTACAAAGATTGTAGTGCAAGGTGTCCCAGAGGTGTCTCGAGCTGTCATTCACATTGATGAGCAGAGTGGCAAGGAGAAATACAAACTCCTGGTGGAAGGTGATAACCTACGAGCTGTCATGGCCACCCATGGAGTCAAAGGAACAAAGACCACTTCTAACAACACTTATGAGGTAATGCTCAAGTGTGTATCATCACTACTTCTAGCTGCAGCTTGATTCCAACTTACCTTTTGTTTGCAGACAGTTAATGCAATTTGCGACTGATCACTTCTCCTTTCACAAGTAACTGTCAGTGTGTATTACCATAAAAGGCTAATTGAGCTGCCAACTTCACTCACTTTTAATAAGCAAATGTTTTTATTAATTCAGGTCTTTAAAAAAAAAATTGGTGGGTGTGGGGGAAGCTGCATCCCAGGAAAATCACTTCAGATTTCCCAATTAGATCAGTAAGAAAATCTTCACTCCCATGTGCAAGGAAGGAAATGTTTCAGGGCCCCAAGCACTTCACCTCCTCATTTATCCAACATGATCTTTCTTCTAGGTAGAGGGAACACTAGGAATTGAAGCTGCTCGAACAACCATTATCAATGAGATTCAGTACACTATGGTAAACCATGGTATGAGCATTGACAGGAGGCATGTTATGCTGCTATCGGACCTGATGACCTACAAGGTTTGTTCTTTTTAGTGTCACTTTGGTCTTTTTATCCAAGCTAACTGTAGAGTCAACTATAGGTTATATTCGAAGTAACTGCTGATGACGCTAATTGATCCCTGGGGCTGAGTTAGTATCTCAAACTTAAATGATTTAGTGAATTAATCCATAACTTGAGAAGAGCAGTCTGTTTCAAGAGCTTCATTTAGAAGTTGAGTGTGTCTTTTTCACCCTGGAGGTCGACTAGCTGGCACGTTACAGTAAAGAGCTTAGGGTTGGTGTGGGCACTCAAGCACGTAATATACACCCCTGTATATATCTGTTCATATATTTGAAAGCACAGCAGCTGCACTGCATGGCAGAATCCTGGCAAATGGAAACAGATTACATAATGGAGTATGGATAATGGTTCTAGCACTGGCCATTTTGATGCAATGTCAGTACTCCTCAGGGAAGGAAAATCACTGTTCATATCCTCGATAATGTGTGTTGACTATAACTGGGCTGTATTTGTGTTAATGTACATAATGGAGCAAATCCTTTCCCACCTGTTGAGCCAGCGTACAGGAGTTCAAGGGACTCTGCCCTTAGGTAAAAGGGCTAAGGATTTGTAGTTTTGCCTTGTTCCCCAAAGCTGTGGGGAAGTTAATATTGCATCCTTGGGACTGCAATAACCTCTTCGCTGGTTGTATCACCTTCCCAAAACTGTCTGCTGCAAAGGCAAGCCTCCAAACCCCACTTTCTACTTGAGTGGAGAAGGGGCCCAGAGTACAGTGTTGGCAAGTTTGTCGGGTTCCCAGCATCCGCTTCTTTCCCTTATCCATCCATCTCATGCATCAGAACTGTACTAGCTCCATTGTAATCAAGGTGCCCAGTAGCAGCATGGGATAGAAACAGGATTAGATCTAATACGTTTAAATTCAAGTGGATTTTGTAAAGTGACTAGAGTGGAGGATTTGCATTATTCAGTCATTTTACACTTGGAGTTAGATTTATCAGCTAACAATAACTGACACTCAGCTAAATTCTTCATAGCAGCCTCCTAGGAGCCTCCACAAAGCGGGGTTTGGTTTTGTATTTTAGTGGCTGATTAATAGTTGGACTTTTTTCTGTCATCCAAATGCCTTTTTTGATTCGCATCTTTTCCAGTTTCCTTGATGACATAAAGTTTCAAGCAACTTATAGCTGATCTTACAGCTTATGAATAATGTTTTGGTTATTCTAAACTTTCATTACTACCAAAGCTTTAACCTTCAAAAGACTTAAGCATGAAGAAGTAGAATGGAGGCTATAATTTAGACTGTAGACGTTGGTTCAGTACTGTTAAATAAACTACGTTTTTGTCTAATCTAGTTGCTTTGATTCTTCAACAAATGAAACTGAAACTACGGAACCATGACTGTCTTTTTCTGTTTCTGCATTGATCTAGGGTGAAGTCCTGGGCATTACTAGGTTTGGACTGGCAAAAATGAAGGAAAGTGTGTTAATGCTGGCTTCTTTTGAAAAGACTGCAGACCATTTGTTTGATGCTGCCTACTTTGGGCAGAAGGATTCTGTGTGTGGTAGGTATTGTAGGTTAGACTGCAGCATGAAGTATTCACTCAGCATCAGCAAAACTCCTTTGAAGTGTGTGTGTACGTTGCCCACCTGTCAAAGTTTTCTGTGTGCCTCCTAAAACAGTAAAATGTATCTAGGTCATATGCTACAATGTGGCTGGATAAAATATCTTGACCCCAGAAGTCAGACAGGCACTACCCCAGATATTTTTCCTCTAACTGAATGAAATAGCAGGAAATTAGTCCCGTTACTTACCAAGATAAGTGTTCTTGTGTTCACTCTACTAGTTTTGTTGACCTTCACTAAGACCTAAAGCAGATTAAGGAAAATCATTCTGTTTCATTTTTAGGGTCCCTTTTTGTTTGTATTTTAAAGTGTTACATGTGTCTAAGGTACTGTGAATAATGAATAATTATGGTGGGTTTCATCAATGGCAATAAAAAAACCCAGAAAGCCAAGAGGCTTGAACTCTTAGGCATTCCAAGGCCATGGGGATAAGCAGGGTATAAAATCCTAGAGAGAAGTGTAATTTAAACAGATAAAAGCTCCTCAGTTCCCTTTCAAAATGTACATGCATGTTTCTGGGCTTAAAAGTCACTGAACTAATATCAATTGCAGCTTTCTCTTATTCCATTAAATGGATGAAAGGCACAAACTTTGCCTAAAACTAAAACGTGAAAAAGGTGATGTACTTTTCTAGATCAACTGTACCCTAATAGTTCAATATTTTGAGTTTTGTCCTTTGATTGCATATCGTTTCAGTATCTTAATTTTAAGTTCTCACACATACTCTTTAAATGATTAGAAAGCTCAGCTTTTTCCATTCTCTCCCCACATCCACTTTTAATCCACATTGAATTTTTTTTTTTTTTGGCAGACATTTCTCTATTCAGTTAAACTGAGGAGTGGGGGAGACAGGCAGATTGCACTACGACTCTAGTTATCTTGACTACACATTAGTTCAGAGCCTAGCAAAGCGGAGCTATTATCCCTCCTTCAGCTCTTGAAATATAAAAATACTAATAGAACAGGCCTCTTTTGGGGTGGGTTGAAAATTAGTGAAAATTAGAGCTGAATCCACTGACTGCTTTGTGGATTGAAATGCTTGTGAATAAATGGAGATTGATTGATTGGAAAGCTTGGCATGGCTGGTCCATATTTTAAGAGCTGTGACTCTGGCCATCTGTGCCTCCCTTGTGATTGACTTTTATTGATGTGTGTTTTCATTGCTGTGATTGTGGTTAAAGCAAAGTCCTATGCTGAACTTGCTCCATCCTGAATGGTATAAGGAAAAAAAAGTTTGCTTAAAGTCCCTTCTGACTGAGTTGGTTTCTTTCTCCCTCAGTTGAGTTTTTACTAAGAACCTTTTCATGCTGTCCTCTTCATGTAACAGTTCAGTTTTAATAAGGAAATAAGATGGACAAAGAACAAAATCATCTTATTTCCAGAAGTAAAGAGGTAGTATTAGCACCTTTTCTTAAGCAAGCTATGCATAATTACACGTTCATGTCAATAAAGAATAAAGGCACACGTTACTACTATTCATTATTACCTACATGGTTTATCATAGTGTGTTGAAGTCCCAATCATGAGTAAGGATCCAATAGTATTAGGCTGCACAAACTCAGAATAAAATAAGGTCCCTGCTCCAAAGAGCCTACAATCTAAGTAGAGACAAAACTATTGCTTTTCACTTTCATGTGTAGTAGTTGAAATCTTTGAATATGTAGGTGTTCTAGGAGTACATATCTAAAACACAGTAACACAACACATTGCTGAAAAGTTAGGAAATGACTTCTTCTGTGTACACAACAGGCATTGCAAGCATTCATGACTTCACTTCCAAACCATATGTTAACTGACACATCAAAGGCACTTGGGCTCACAATTCATGGCAAGAATGATAACTTTCAAAACATGCACTTTTAAGTTACCAAAATGCAAAAAATTTAATCAGAACAGCTAGACTGGTGAGAAACTCCAGACTTCGTTTCACTTGAAAAATCTGTCAGCCAGAGAGAACTTTACCAGACTACGCAAAAGCCTTGCGGCTGTGACAAACAGTAGAAAGGTCAACATACAGGATAAATTCCCAAAAGAGTTTGTTTCGTACCTAACAATAGGCAGTGCCTTGTCTGCTGTAAATTTTGGTGTCAAACAAAAAAGCTGTAAATCATTTTATAACTGGAGCTCCTTCACGGCTGGTGGTTGTTTTTAATCCTTGCTAAACTTTTGGGATTCAAAATAACACATTTGCCATTTATTGCATCTTGCTTAACTGTGTCTGGTAGACAGAGCTTTTGACATGTTCAAACCTTGCATATAAAGCTGAACGAGGTTTTGGTATGGGGACATATATGGAGGGGAATTGGTAGAGCAGGTAATTTTGGAAACCTTTTAGTCACTAACCTTGCGTTGTTGGGTTTTTTTCCCCCTCTCCTAGGTGTTTCTGAGTGTATCATCATGGGAATTCCAATGAACATTGGAACAGGACTCTTCAAACTGTTGCACAAAGCAGACAAGGAGTCAAACCCACCTACGAGGCCCCTTATCTTTGATAACGAATTCCATATTCCCCTTGTCACGTAGGAACTGGACAACACCAATTTGCAAGAAAATGGTATAAAATTTAAACTAAGGTGTTTTTACTATATGCATCTCAAAATAAGTTTACAGGTTGTGACTGGGTGAGTGAAATATTGTCACCAGAGTTGGGCAATTGTTCACTAGTTGCTGATACAGACTTTTAAAAACAATACTTGTCGATACAGAGAAGTAGAAATCGGTCTAAAATGAATGTCAGTTGACTATGCTTACTTGATGCAAGAATTTTCCATGCTACAAATATTAAAAGCAGCAACACACTGAAGATGACTGGAGGAATTGTTACATTGCTCAAAGTAAATACACCCAAAGCTTGGTGGATGCAGTGTAGTAGGAATTGATTTTTCTATTTCCTATACCATCATAAATAAAAACACCCATTTTCCAACAAATGCATTCAACATTGTGGTGTTAGGAGTTGAGGTGTTTTGACTACAAAGCACAGATGCAATGTCATTGGTGTCTTTTGAAGTAGAAACTTTTGGACTGCTACCACTAGAGGGTCACTAGTAGATCTGCTTAGAATGACTACAAAAGGTGCATATAAGGTGTTACAACTAAGAATTATATGTTAAAGCAGGAGGATACCAGAGGAAGGCAAGCTTTCAGTCATCTAATAAAATTTCTTTACAAAAGAAATATAATTGCTATTAGGTTTTACAAGATGTATTGGTCCATGCAACATAAAAAAGCAGTATAAACAATTTGTCTGCAAGAAAAGAGTTTTTTGCTCATGGAGACAATGTGTCCTTTGTGCTGAACCAACTAGTTGAGATTGGCAAAATACTGAAGTAAGAAATTATTAAATAGAGGCAGAAATATACTGTCTTGTTTCCCTGAAAATCATCTATGCAGTCCCTCTGTCTCTTAAGGTTTCTCTCTGTGTTATTGAGCTTGACAAGAGATGTAACACTGTTTCTGGTGTTCTCATGACAAAGCTAAAGGAAATGGTCAAGTAGTATGTGATGGTTTGTCATTAGATGTTGATTGCAGTGCAGGATGATAGAAGGTACCATTTTATCAGGGATTTTTTTGCCAAAGAGCATGTGATTATTTATTGCTGTATATCCATGGTCTGCTGGACTGTAGATATGAAGGCTTCCTGTAAGCAAAATCTTGGTAGCAACACTATGAATAGTCAGGAAAATAAGTCTACGGTGAATGTGTTCTCTGCGTTTACATTAACTAACTTTTTAAAGTGGGGGCAGCTGAACAGGGAGGGGTGTGTAAAACACATGCATTGCGTGTGAGGTTGTGTAGCACTAGATCTAGGAAAAGGTAACATTTATGCAGTGGACATCTGAGGGAGCTGAAGTTTCCTAATGTGTGAATAGTCATTAGGATTCTTCCAGTGTGACAGGCTGTTTTACCTTGTAGGTTCTCGCAGTGCTGTCTAGGGTTTTAGTTTGCTTTTATCTATATGATTGACCTGTTTTCTATGTTCAGGTTCGATGACGTTTTGTTCAACACACTCATGCAAATATTGGCAGGGTGTATGTGGAAATGGCCTTTCAATGGGAGCTGCAGAAGTCACATCTGTAGTTCCTAAAGAGGAAGCATGAGCACTAGAAGGTTGTATTGAATGCCAAATTTGCACCACCTTTTTCCTCACCCAAATGCAGAGTAAGAGAATCAGACCTTTGGGAGGCATATACCAGAAGACCAACTCACTTCTGTTTTGCTGGTGTAATGTGAGTGACTGAATATTGCCATTATTAATAGTCAACACAATGCTTTCTGATTCCTGTGCAGAATTGTGCTGTCTGTATTAACATTTCCATAAACTCTTCTTATTTTAAATGATTATTTGGTGCTGTATTTTCCTCCCAATGATCCGGTTCCAGTGAGGTTACAATGTAGGTTATAGAATGTGAAGCAAAACTGACATTACATTTGGAGAGAAGGCTTTGTGTAAAAGAATGATACAAAGCTAACTACTTTTTTCATGGTATAGCACATGTTATATTGCTGAAACTGTAAGTGTGTGGCAGCCTTATTTTTGTAAACATCTCCTAAATCAGCAAAGGTTCGTTTAAACTTTGTTTTATTTTTAAAATGAATAAAGTAGAAAAGTCATCTTTCATGTATGGAAATGAAGGAACTGAAATATATTTACCTAATACTAGTTAGAGTAATGTTGTTTCTTTTCTTTTAGCCCACTGGAGTTGGAATAATGCCTTTATTTTCTGTTTAACTCATTGAAGTAATCTTCAAATTGAAGATACTTAAACCATTCCATATAAATACAATATTCCTAAATGTATAGTGGTGATATGGGGGAAACAGCATTTTAACTCTTCAGAACTGTTTTTGTTTTTGTGGTAAGCTATACTGCCTAGAAGCAGGCACAGCCAATTTGCTTCAAATACCTTCATAATTTGGGTCAGGCTGGAAAGGGAGAGTGCTCTGAGGACTATCCTTTTCTTCACTTCTAAGGCTAAGATTATACAGTCATGAACTGAAGCCAGCCCAGTGGATAACTTGCTGTTTGCCTGGGTGCATCCAGAGGTGACTCAGTCTTTGGGATGGGGTGCATGTGATTTGAATTACATGCAGCAGCCAATAGAAAGATTCAATGCAGTGTTATGAGAACATCAGCCCTGTTGTCTGTAGAGTCTCAGATGAAGCTGTGATTTCTGTACATGGAGGATGATGAATTAAAAATGAAGAAAAAGATAAGACCTAGATGAAAATCTACATATAGCTACCTTAATCTGTGGATTTGGGTGAGCTACTGAGCATATCATTGTATAAATTCAGGTAGGGTAAAAAATGGACGAATTTCGATGCCTAAAAATCACCAGTGTAGAAATTGGTGCTAAAATCATGACAAACCACTCTGAAATATTTTTGGAAAGCAGTAACAAAATGCAACCTGCAGGGTAAATTTACATACTTCAAATGGATGGCCCTCTTGCAGACTAGTAGACCTATGTCAGACTATTTGGGAGGAAGGGGTATTATTTTAAGGACGCGACTATAAGACACAAAATGAGGGAATGGCCCATAATAAACTTCTTGCTGCAGATAAATTCTTGATTGTAGAATGCAAGATTCTTGTAACAATGTACTGTGTTGCTGGGTATAAATATTTTTCTAAAGATGTAACTTGAGTGGGCCTCGTATCGGAGTAAGTGGCTGCTTCAATTTTTTGTAAATATGCATAATAAAACATTTAACATCTTAAACTTTACTGTGTTCTAAGTGTGCTTTAATAGTCTTCACTAAATGAAATCTGTTAGTTGCTCATCTTGAAATAAGAGGGGGAAAAGGAACAAAGGAAAAGTTGAAATTTTAGGTCTGCTTGCTGATGCATTTGCTGTTTCATTCAAATGAATTGGGAGTAAATTACTAATGGTGACCTGGCTTCTTTCTCGTTCATTTATTTAAAGTGATTCAGACAGCATAGAATTAACAGATTTTTAATGCATTTTCTAATAGCTGGAAACAGATCATATTGAAGACTTAGCACAATGTTGCAATACTAGATTAATACTTTCATTGACAAAAATAATAATTGATGTTGAATATGTAGTGTTCCTTACATTGAAGATGTGAATGGACTCTTTGCAATTGATTCGTGGTTTGAAAAAAAATGTATTGGTGCTACAAGCCTTTAAATTCAATCTGCTTCAGTGAATTCCTTTTGTTGTTGTTTAATGTCAAGCCACATCTTATTTTTGTAAGATACCACTATGCAAAGCTCTGTGATGCCTTACAAGTGTAGCGTTTGGGAATTCATGACAGCAGCCTAAAACTTGTAAGTCAGTTCATGAATACTAAAGGGAAACTAACCCTACAAAATCCTTCTCAAGTAGTCTGGTTTTAGGCAACAATCAAAATGGATCTGTAGTGCAAGACTGAGGCCTGGTCTATGCTGCTGGCGAAATTTGGCAGCAGTTGACGGGAGTTACGAAAGCTATGCAGAGCAGCTTGTGTAACTCCCATCAATTTCATAAACTTTCTTCAGCACGCTGGCTCCACTGCACTGCGCCAATGGGAAATGTGTACCTGTCGATGCAGTGCTACACGTTTTGGGGAGGGGGTTTTATTAAATCGACTTGCGGAGCGTTTGAGCGGGTCAGTTTAGACTTACCCTCAGTCATTGCTTCCTCTGTAACTCAGATACAAAGTGAGTTAAACACATTCGTGTTGAGTACCCCTTTTAACCAGGCTATGTATTTGACAATCAGTTTAATTTTTTGAATTTCCATTTGCTATTTTTATCAATATTCAATATTTTTTGGTTAAACTTGCTAATGAATTTCATATAGTAGAACCTAAGATCCAAACAGCTTGGGAATGGAGGTGGTTTGTATCTCTGAAATGTTAGTAACTCTGAACAAAACATTACAGTTGTTCTTTCAAAACTTTACAACTGAACATTGACTTAATAGGGCTATGAAACTTTACTTCCCCTACCCCATCCCACTGTACCCTGCCCCATCCCCCTTCCCCACTTGCATTCCCACGTCTTCTTCCCTCTGCCCTATCTCATCCCTCATCCTGCACCACCATGGACGCTCACCGCTGTACAGGAAACAGGATGGCGGTCATGCAGGGTGCCCAGCACGCACAGAAAGGGAAGACAACCCGCACTAGGACCCAGGAAATGGTGTCCAGCTGCAGAGGTGCTCAGGTTCTAGAAACATGCCCAGGGAGGAGGGGTGGCATGTGGAAATGAGAGCCTCCCTCTGCGCCAAGCAGAGCAAGCCCTGGGCAGCTCAGTGTTGACAGAAATCGAGAGGGGCAGAGACCAGTGGCACATGACCTTGCATGCCCCCCACACCTCGCCTCGTCCTCCCTCCCGCAACTACACCCCTGGGTGCGGTTGACCAATCAGTTCATGTCTCCCAGGTTCTACTGTGCTGCTGGCTTTTTGTCTGGCCATGTGGACAAAATAAAGCTAATAGTATGGGCTTCACTCCTCGGCAGTTTGGGTTTTTACGGTCAATTCAATAAAACCCCGACTTAATTTCAAAATACGAAAATACAATTCTGATTGCATTGGTCTCCCTCATCCATATTTCTCTCTCTCCATTTTTTTAAAGCTAAGTTGATATAGCAGGATCTTTCCTTCTCAAACCTCACGTCAAACCCATCTTACTGCAGCTAATAATTGGGATAAGTAATTGTTTCAAATACCAACCTTTTTTTCCAGGGACCCATCTAATCAGTAAGATGAACTTTTCAAAAATTTTCTTTTGTGATCTGGTTTTAGGAGTTCGTGGCTAACAGATGATGATCCAGAACATAACCTTGCAGATAGCAGAAGTACCACTGCAAGCCGTGGCATTAGTGATGCCTCAGAACTGGCTATGTGCTGATGGTTACTTAGTGCTCCAATACCATAGCCCCTTGCTCTGGGGTGGAGGCTATTAGATACATCAGCGGTGTAAAACGTGTTCACCAAAGGTGCGTAGGTAGCTTTCCTATACGTGTATGGCCAATGTGTCCAATTTCTGCACAATAGAAGCATTCACTTAGACTGATTACAAAATAATCTCAAAGCTGAGCATTGTAGCTCTTGCTGCTATTCACATTCAAGCTGAAGGGGGAGCTCTCCTCCCTCAATCTGTATTGCCATCTTCAAGCATTCAAAAACAAATGTTTGCCTTCTAGTTTTTAGTCTTTAGGGTTCATGTTTTCACCTTCCTTCCCGTCCCACACACAACCATAAGGGTTAGAAACTTCCCTTGGTGAGGTTTTTGAAAGCTGAATTCCATGTAATGACCTGTCTCCAAGAGCTGGGGTGTTAAAGAACCCCAGAAGCCAAGTAAAACTGACACACTTGGGAAGCATGTGGACTTCTGCCTCTCCTGGGCAACTGAGCAAATGGGGGAGCAGCTGCAATTGTTTCCTTCTGGAACTTTTGGACTCTTCCCTACTCTGCACCTGGTTACAGAGGCAATGAAGAATAGCTGTTTCCCAGGGCTGCACTACTTCTGCAACAGGCCAGCTTCTCCCTCCATTACTGACTTTTGGCCTAAGACTGGAAATTTTGAAAACTAGGTTTTTGAATAAACAAAATTTTTGCACAAAGTGTCTGTTCTGCAGAAATGTTCTTAAATTTTTGTCATTGGAAAAGGTTTTATTCAAACCAAATCGTTCAATTGGGAAATGCTGCCACAGTGCTTCGTGGGGGCTGTCACTGACTTGCCTCACATCCCCATGGCCTACTAGGCTGAGCTCTCCAGCCACAGTACGTCTCCCATGGTTCCCCTTGCTTCCAGCTTTGCCCAGATCCATGTGTGCTGCAAGTGGGAGATGTCGTCTGATCAGGTAGCGCAGTCTTAAGGGAAGAGCTGTGATTTCCAAATCAATGTTTCAGGGAAAATTACGTCAAATTTTATTTACTTCCATTGAAGGGTTTGGGGTTTTTTTTTGGAGGGGGGGACAAATATTTTCCAATCAGATCTACTGCAGCACCCCATTCCTGGAGCACCCCTTCTTTGCCATCCTGTCCTGTTCTCCCATAGCCAGTCCCAGACTGTGCCCCCTCTGTCTCCCTAGAGAAATAAACCTGCTTTCATCACTACCTCTTACGGTGGCAAAGACCCCTGCAGCTCCAGGGCCTTTCCTTGGGTGGGGAACTAAGTAGAGCAGAAGCCCTGGTTCCTCTGTGGGGCTGGGGGAGTGGGCTGCCCCACCGCAGCACAGCAATGAGGAGAAGATTGGAGGCCTGGAGGGCCGAGAAGATGCTAAGGCCACTGCTGCAGTTGTTTGTTTTTCAGCAGCAGTTTCAGATGTGGTGGCATTGGGAAGTAAACTGAGTTGGGGTATAGGGAGGAGAGGCATGCTGGTGAGTTCAGTGGTAGTGGGAGAATGCTGGGGGGCTGCGGAGTGACTGAGTGGAGTGATAATAGGGCAAGTCAGGTGGAAAAGCTGAGCAGAGGGGCGTAGGCAGGAAGAGGTGAGCTTGCTGTGAGGTGCTGCTGTGACATGCGGGTGAAAGGGGTTGGCTAAGAATATGCAGAGGAATGTGAGTAAATATGGAGCTGTGTGTGTGTGTGTGTGTGTGTGTGTGGTTGTAAGGTTGGGGTGTGCAGGACTGCAGGTGTTGGTGTTAAGGGTGTCCTGGTGAGTGTTCTGACAGTCTTGCAAATCTGTATTGTGTTACTCTGTAATGTATGTAACCCAGATCATTCTGACATGGCTACATGTCATGGTTACAGAAGAGGCTCATAATTTAAACTAGTGGAATAAGACTTCATAATCTTTATCCTTGACAAATATGCTTTCAATGTCTATTCCCTGAGTCGTATTTAATACACAGAATATTTAGGGTGCAAGTGTTGTGCAAAGAAAAATTAACTTGTATGTCAATAAATTACAATAAACTACTGAAGAGAGCAAAACTTTCTGGGGAAGGTGCTATGTAATAAATATAATCTTTAATATATTTTTTCTGGAAATTGTTTCATAAATACATCGTATTTTGCAGATGGAAAAACCAAAGCACATAAGGGACTCTTCTGAGTCATCGGAGAGTTGGCAAAGCTGGGAATAAACCTAGATCTTTGTTGTCTTGCCCACATTAAGTTAAAGAAATCTAATGTAATATAATATCCCGCATAATTAATACATAATCTATCTAGCAAACAGATACTGTAGTTTATCATATGCAATTACAAATTAAAATACAGCAAAGTATTTCCTGATTTTTTTTTCTAGATATCCCGAGTACCCATCAGTGTTTCAGTGAGTTAAGGAAGCAAGACAGTAAGTTAATTCCATGAGTTTAATAGCAAATTGTGAAGCAGTGTGTTCAGGGACTGATACACCCTCAGAACCAGCAGCAGGTAAACTATAGTTATGTGTAGTATTGGCATGTAAGTGTTAGTGAAATGAACAGGCATGTAATTGATCAATCACACTTTCCATCTTCAAAGCACTTAGCTAACTGTCTTATGTATTCAGCTGCTGGTGAGTGTAGCAGAAGGTAAAGTTGAAGAGAGAAAAATAAGCTGAAAATCCAACCTTCTTAGTTCCTGCAGTACAATCATAGAATAGTAGGACTAGAAGGGACCTTGAGATGTGTTCTAGTCCAGTCCTCTGTACTCAAGGCAAGATTGTTTTATTTTTTAGACCATCTGTCACAGATGTTTGTCTAATGTGCTCTTAAAAATCTCCAGTGATGGACATTCCCCAATTTCCCTGGGCAATTTATTCCAGTGCTTAACTACCGTGACCATTAGGAAGTTTTTCCTAATGTGCAATCTAAGCCATTCTTGCTGCCATTTAAACCCATGGCTTCTTATCTTATCAGAGGTTAAGGAGAGCATGTTTTCTCCCTCCTCCTTGTAACAACCTTTTATGTACTTGAAAACAGTTAAGTCCCCTCTCAGTTTTCTCTCCTCCAAACTAAACAAACCCAATTTTTTCCATCTTCCCTCATAGGTCGTTTTCTAGACCTTTTGTTGCTTGTCTCTGGACTTTCTCCAGTTTGTCCACATCTTTCCTGAAATGTGGCACCCAGAATTAGATAGACACAATACTCCAGTTGAGGCCCACAGAGTATGGGGGAAGAATTACTTCATGTGTCTTGCTTACAACATTCTTGCTGATATATCTCCGAATGAGGTTTGCTTTTTTTGTGACACTGTTGCCTCATATTTAGCTTGTGATCTACTGTGAGCCCCCAGATCCCTTTCCGAGGTACTCCTTCCTAGGCAACTATTTCCCATTTTATATGTGTACAACTGATCGTTCCTTCCTAAGTGGAGTACTTTGTATTTGTACACTGCATGAAGAGAATCAATTAGAACCATGAATCAGCTGAGTCAAATATGCAGAAAGCTATTATATAAACCAGTAAAAACATATAGGTGTGTTTTTCAGATGTGACCACAGCATTGATTCTGTCACTTCAGGGACTAATCTTGAACACACATTAAAATCATAAGGGTAAATTGAAAGAATAAAAGATTGGCCTTCAGTTGTAAAGAACTGTTGTACTCCATTGTGGGAGCGCTCAGGAAAACAACCGGAGGTCAGCTGCATCTGATTGAGCTTTGCATGGGAAAATTAACTGTGATCCAAAGGAAGTTTCACCATACATGGTTATCAACCCAAGAGAAGCAGTCCTCCACTGATTGTTCACCATTCAGTAAAACAAGTAGGTTAGCTACTGTACTACTACCAGAGAGCAGCATTCAGTTATAGGGAGGAAAAGGTGGGATAGTTAGCGTTCATTATATTGGAGGAACTGTTAATGGTGTGTATGATGCTTTGATTATGTTTGCAATGTCAAAGCGGAAGCATAGCCGTGAGACAAAAAATAAGTAGGCAAAATTAGTCACATTAAAAAGAATATTCAGATGATAGTAGCACTTTGTGGATAACCAACATTACATAGTGTCTAGTCCCTGGCTCCAGTGGTAGCTGACCACTCACATCTCAGGATTGACCTCTAAATTCAACCAGACAAATACAAGGACACAGTAGATGAAAGGCTAGCTGCAGAGTGATGTGGAGTTTATTAAAATAAGACTGATCGCTGAAGAAATGAGATGGTGGGGGGAAATAGAGGGAATGACGTGTACAAGAATAAGATGTTTTTTCCAGTTGGAGGAGGCAGGTTTGCGGAGGGAACTAAGCTGAGAGGAGGGAAGTGGTAAAGTGACAAGACTGGGAAGCGTGTAAGGAGTGAGAGATGGGTGTGGAATTAGAGCAAAGCTGAAATTCAGCGTCTCCAAGCCATGTACAGGTATGAATGCATTCAGTTTCAGGCCGTGCCTCTGTGAGAGGTAAGTTACGGTGTGATAATGCATGCAGATAGGTGACCTGAGACATGAATATTAGTGATTGTCACAAGGAGCCCCAGTGAGTCAGTCATGTGGCTGGGAATGGAGCACAGGCATCTGACACCTAGGACCCTGCTCTTATCTTTTGACCACTTTCACTGGCAATTAATGTTCCCAGAGTATATGGTCTGATTCGTAAAAACAAACATGCTGTGATAAGGTGTCAATCAGGACATCATTTGCTATAGGCCAAGAGGGGGGGAGGGGCAGCTGTCCATAGCCTCCCCCAACCTTGGTTTGCCCTTCTCCAGATTTATTATAGGTCAGTATGCTTTTATATCTTCTACTTTTTGCTCCCACCCCAGATTTTGGATACAGTCAATAGGAAAGCAGTGGTTACCTAGTTTGTCTCATTTGTGATGCTGTTGGGGACAGAGAATGTTCTACGTGCTGACAAAACAGTGCCTCCCCCAGAATTTTTCTGAAATGACACTGCTGGGGGCATTGCAACAATACTGATGGATAACAGAGTTGAATTGTTCGCTTCAGTCATCAGATGATTTGTCTGTAATCTTCACTCAGCGAGCTGTACAAAAACCAAAGCAGACGTTTGACCGTCTGTAGTTCAGTGCAAAACTTCCTGCCGCAGTCTACATTTCCACCTGCAAAATAAGAGGCTGCGTGATAATGTAGACAACTGTGAGGGTGAGTCAGATGCAGCCTTGTAGTGTTGACACACACAGACAAATCCTGAGCAGTGTTGGAAAATCCTTATGGCAAAGAAGCTTTATCTTATGTAAATCTTGCTGCTGGGGCAGCATACAGAAATGCCATAATTCATTAGAACAAGGTAAGGGGAATTTATCTCCCACTAAATAAAAAAGCTGAATTAGCATTTCATAAGTTTGGTTAGATCTAGAATCCACTAAAAAGTGAGACAAAAGCTATTCCTTGTAGAAGTCAAAAATTAGGTCTAATCCTTTATTTGGGATATATGCAGAAAGTCATAACATGTAGCACTGTTATCCCATCAGAGCTCATAATCTGAGCAGCAGTTCAGGGGTTTCCATATTTGGATAGCAGGTCTCTTTGAGCACACAGGTGCTGCTGAAATTGATTCAATAGGTGGCACTCTTCTCTTTTAGTTACCCCATGGTTACTCCTTGCTGGAGTTGCTAACCTCTGGCTGAGATATTAAAATGAGACCATGACTTCTAGCAGTCATTAAAGATCCTTCTAATATTTCTCCTAAGTATAGCTTTTTTTAAACCGAAGTATCTGAGTCAAATTCTAGTTCTTGTGAATATATTATTCCTGCCTAAAACGTCCTCAGTGGTATAAATTGAACGTAGTCTTCATTTCCTGCACTAAATAGTTAATTATTAGTCACCATTGCCCACTGGCAATTTCATCCAGAGTCTCATGATATTTGATGAATGATTATTTTTCTTACAGCCCCAGTCTCTGGAGTCATGTGATTACATGAGACACTCAGCTGTAGCTTTCTTAAGAAGTTTCTAGCTTTATGGTTGCAGAGAAAAACTTGAAATATGAACAGCATGCACCCTAAAGATCTAGATAGCTGCAGATAAAGAAAAGGACACCAAAACATATGACTTTACCAAAATGTCCTGATTTTTAAGCTTCTCATGATTTTTGAGGCATGATCCATGATATTTTAACATTGGAGGTTTAAAATACTGTTGTTTATTTGCACCATACTGACTAAAATAATGGTGTAATCCTTGCCCGAGGGAGCTTACATTCTGGTTAAACAAAACACAATGAAATAGTGGAGAGCAAACAAGTGAAGAGAGAGTTAGGGCATTGAGTAGCATAGGTAAATTGTGCTCACGTCTTGAAGGTGTGGGGAGAGTATTTCATCAGTCTTGCGAAACTGTTTTTGCATTTTTAAAACACTTTGACCTGGGTTGTTTCTACATCTATATGTTTGGGGAGGAATTCAGAACTGATGGAATTGGAGGCAGAAATGAAAGTGAGGGCAGGGAAGATGAAGGGAAGGTGAGGTTATGGCATGTGGAGAGAAGAGCCAAGGTTGAGGGGGAAAAATATAAAATTGCTAAGGACCAGAAGAACAAAGATGGTGACACGGTGAGGTGGGAAGGGGCAGGTGGTTAAAACCAGTTGGTTGGTATCAGAGATAATTGCAGCTTGATGGTGGTACGAAGCCAGATGCTGGAATGCAAGCAGTGAGGTGAAGATGAGTAAGGCAAAAAAAGTCAGGTGCCTTTGAATGGATGTTCTTGTTAGTTGTGGTGGTCTCTAGGAACCAGGTTGTTAGTGTTGCTTTTCAGCTAGTCTCTTCTACTCCAGCAGTGGCTGCAAAAGTGGGGAACTGTTCTGTAACCTCCAGGTGCTCACCTTCTTAATGACAGGTATTTTATTATCTTTTTTAGTAAATACACAGATATGTTGTTGTTTATGCCTTTCTCTTTTTGTGGAGTTGCTTCTATTGGTTGATGTGTCTTTTATTAGTGATGGCTAGTTTATCCATGTACATACGTTTAAAATGTAATCTTGATTGTGTAGCTTTTACCAAACTGTAAATAAAGACAAGGAAATTAAATGCTAAAAGATTTGTAAGTACAACTTCAGGATTGCACAGCTACGCTCACAAAATACTGGCAAACACAAAAATTAAGCCGAAATGAGATTAAAAAAATATTCTAGTGTCCTGCTTTGCTATTCTCACTCTTTTGCTAGATGCTGTCTGATAAACGTGACGTAGCAGTATGAAATGACAGATATCTTTAAAATACTGATACATCCAGTAGTAATTTCTTCATTTACTGCTTACAGGGCTTGGTTCTCAAAGTAGTTCGTTCATCCTGCGGGCCAATTTGAAAAGCTGTGCAACCACTGGTAGTTCCTGAACTCAGATAAGAACCCCTTATTCAGGTAAGCTCAGCAGCATTGCTACTGTGTGCTACAGTGTTGTCTGACCTTTCACAGTAGAATGCATTAGGGCAAGCCTAGCGAGTCAGGCTGATTAGATCTCTTTGGATCCATAGAACAGCAGAGGTGAGGTTAGATGGCTTGCCTCTATTGGGAATACTAGGTAAGAGGCCCTTGTCACGCTAGGGTGAACTGGGGAGGAGTAAAAGACACCCTACATTACACGCCTCCCCTTCCCCACCCCACCCCCACTTTCCTGCATACCAGCGTTAAAGCTTTTGGCCTGTGTGTGTTTCTCTGGACATCCTTTATCTCCCCCCCACACCACCACCACCACCCACCTCCTTGCTTTCATAAGCTATTCTCCAAGAGATTTGCAGCTTATACAAATGTTGCTTTCCACTTGCATATGGGAAGCCCTTAATGCTTTCATCTTAAGGAGAGGGATCTATTTATTTTAATCCTTCTGCTTGAATCTGCTGCTGCCCATTTTCTGTGATTTCTTTTTATATCTCGTTTCTTCTCCCTGTCCTTATTCCTCATATAGACTTTCCTCCCTCTGGACCTGCAGTGACTGTCACTGGTGGTGACAGCGCTTCCCTGCAGCAGAGCTATGTTAACCATATTGTGCCACGGGCTTGCTTTAACTCAGCGGTGCAAGGTTACTCTGAACCCCTCCCTGGAGGACAATTAAACTGCTCAAGGAAAAAGCACCAGCACATCTAGATGTGGAAATGTATTGTCAACAGAATAATGACTCTGGACTGGAGTGACTCCTAGGGAAATAACCTGTTACATAGAGAAGTGAGTTTGTACTTTGTGCATCAACTTTTTGTGTTGCTTTTCTCTTCACTGATTGTACCTCATTCTTAGCAAAACACACAGATTGTCTTCCCTACATGTCGGTGCACTTCCCATGCTGAACTCTTATTTATTCCAATGGGAGTTAAGCACAGGTAATAGGAAGGAAGAGTAGTCCGGTGCTTAGGGCACTAGCCTAGGACTTGGAAGACCAAGGTTCATTCCCTGCTCTGCCAGAGATTTTCTGGCTGACCCTGAAAAAAATCCCTTAGTCATTCTGTGCCTCACTTCCCCATCTGTCAAATGGTGATCCTAGGACTTCTCTACCCCACAGGGGTAGTGTAACAATTATGGCGTGCTCACCTGTTTTACAACTGGCATCATGTCAGCCTGTAAGATAGATAAGATATATAGGACTGAGGAAAGAGCTTATTCTTATTCAAATTCTTATACCATGCCCATCATCACTGCCTGAGAAGCTTCTAGAAGAACATTAAATGATGCGACTAGCATCTGTCATGTGTAGGTGGTTCTTCTTTTTATCCCTCCCTTGAATTTGCTCCAGTTGAACTCAATGGCAAGACTCTATCGATGTCAGTAGGACTAGGTCAGGGCCAAACCTGGCAATGGAGCAGTTTGTGATCGTCATGTATCAGAGAAGAGATGTCATGGAGGATGTGACAGGGAAAAAATCTCTGTTCATATGAATGGTTTGTGGCTATACTGCTTTGCTACTGAGGTGGATTGATTCCTCTATGGACCTATCCCTAAGAGTCTTGGAAACTTCATATTTCAGTTGTGTTGTGCATCATTTTTATTGCAAAGTCAGATCCTGATCTAAAGCCCATTGAAGTCAATGACAGAGTTCTCATTGATTTAGGGGGAGAGTAGGCTTGGGGAGAAATGTTACCAGCAGTACTAACTTAGTTATCTGGCTTTCACTATCATTTGTAAAAATCATACAAAATCAAGGTAGAATTTTATAAATAAACAGAGCGAAACAAAAGTGTGAATTCAGAATGCTGAAACATCTCAAAATACAGCAAAGTAACTGCTACTTTACAATTCATGAGTTTGCATCTTCATTTCATGAAACAAGCACTTCTGTAAGTGCGTATTTTTCATCCCTAATTTTTCACACCTAAATGGCTTTACGCCCAACAGTAAAGATCATATGCTATTTCAAAGCAGCCTCTCTATCTCTCACTGTATATTTTTTTTAAAACATATGCTCCCTTCATTTGGAAGCTAATGCATTACAGACCTGGTCCAAAGTCTATCAGAATCACTAACTGACTCCCATTGACTTCAAGGGGCTTTGGATCAGGCCCGAGATCCTTCCACTGTGCCGCAAGTTCTCAGTGATTTAGAGTCAGCAGGATAAATTCTGCTGCTACGTGTGAGAACAGGACTATTTACAGTGCGTAAACTTGCAAGCACGTGGCTAAAACTTTGCAGGATCAGCACTTCAAATGTGAAAAGGAGTAGAGGGAAAAAACAATTAAATATCTCTGTTAGCTTCAGGATTCCTTAGACTTAAATCTAGTTTGAATACACTTATTGCCGTGACAAATCAAAAGGAGCTGTTTAACGAAGTAAAGTGATGTATTTGGTAAGCGCTACAGGAAACCAATTTAGTGGCTTACCAAAGAAATCTTAGCCATTAAAGTCACCTGTATCTTTCAAGTGCCCGTTTGTCTCTTTCACCTAAATTATCAGTACATGCATGGCCTCTTTACTACTCTCTTTGGGCGATAAATCTATTCCAGTGGTTACCAAGAAATGTTTGACTGCCATTTGCTTCTATCTTTCATCAGCACTAAAAGAAGTAAGAGCAAATGGTTGGCATAAATGGCCTGTCGGGACTCAACTCCAGAGCAGCCCCGTTAGCCTGAAAACATTCCAGTAACCAATTTCAAGCAACAGTCCCTTTACATTTCTAAAGCGGCCTGCATTACAGGAGGTCAGCTGGGGCAGAAACCAATCCCACCACAGAATCTGATCTCCTGAAGATGCTAAAGAGAATGCTCCAACTTCATTCAAAAGAGTCTGGCAACCAGGCTGGGTGTAGTAAGTCTCTGCTCTCAGGAGGGTGACAGTGCTGAATGCTTAAACGAGGAATTCTGTGGCTGACAAAGGAAAAGGATATCCCTGAAGGACCATAGTTAGTCTCTGGGTCTGCGAAGCACAGCAGATCAACCAGTTTTCCTTCACTGTCCATCTCTGGAAGCAGTTTTCCGAGGAATCAAGACAACGGTGCAGGCACAGAGCTCTAAGAGGGGTTTGCTTGGTGAACGGTGAGCACTTCAGCTCTGCACTGCAGTTAACTTTTGCAGTAATAAAACCCTTCCTGCTAAATCTTGTCATGAAAGATTTCAGCCCTGGAGGAAGGTTTCTCTTCCTCTGTAGCTAGATCCATCAGTAGCTCCCACAGTATAACGGAGATGTGGCTTGTTTTGCTTTTTTGTGGTGGTTGTTTTTTAATGTCAGGTGTCTGGATAACTTGGTTCCATTGAAGTCACTGGGAGCAGGAGTCACTTATGCCTGGTCTGAGTTTCACTCATGCCCACTAGTTCATATCTAGCCCCAGGCAGTAATGACCAGAAGTAGTTGCACTACCCTGTGTAAGATAAAGTGATGGTTCATACATTTGAAGGCCAAAAGGAACCATTATAATAACCTAGCCTGATCTCCAGAATAACACAAGTCATAGAAACTCCCCCCAGTAATTCCTGCATCAAGCCTATAACTCCTGGTTGCCTATCTTTTGGAAAGACAGCCAATCTTGACAGTTCTTTTCTTACACACACATCCATGTTACATTTGGCACTCGTTAGCAGTTGTGGCAGAAGATCCGAGGCCAGAAGGACCAAGAGGCCAAGTTCTCATCTCACTTCAACAGGTGATCCTTCCAGCTGAGCCACTCTAACTGGACCGCATGGAGAAAACTCGTATTGTGGCTTTTTCCTGTTCTGTGGATAAATGGGAAATGTCAGTTCTGCCCAGTTAGACTAATTAAAGGAATATCAACTTGAAAAATCCACTTCCATCAAAAAACGATGTACTGTCTATTTGTTCCAAGTAATATGTAAGAATGCTAGAACAGAAAAAATATGTGGAGGATGGCAGGAACTCCCTGACTTTTGTGTGTACTTTGTGGGGAGCCAGCTTTGTTCTTGGTTTGATGGTCTCTTGCATCACTCTCCTGCACCGGTCTTGAAGGGAGCATGTATTCGTGCTCCCTTCCAGACCGAGCTTTACAGTGGTGTCAACTCTCATGACTTCATTGTGAGTCTCACAATCTTGGACATGTTGCTGGAGTCGTGTGATCCTGTGAAAACCTTAGCTTTTGTTTTAGAAATACCTTCTTGCTTTCATAGAGAAGCGTGAAAACATGAATCCTAATGGCTCAAAAACTGGAAGGTAAATAAAAACTCGATATACTGGTTTTAAAAAAATCACAGGATTTCTAAGGAAATCTCATGATTTTGAGGGGAGCCTGGTTTATGGTTTTTTAGTGCTTAGATTTGGCAATATTTAAGAGGCCGTTTGCCAAGAAAAGGGCAGCAGCAAAGCTGCTACTGAAACAGAAGAGGCAATAAGCAGGTGTACACAGAGAGGAAAGAGGGACAAATGAGCATGTTTAGTAAATGAACTTTTGAGCCAGCCCTGCTGTGTTTATAGCCAGGAGGAGTAAAACCCTTATAAAAATGTTTTTAGAGGAATCTTTTTTTTTTAAATGTCAGGGCATCCTATGTAAAGGATGCTCTGTTTAAAAAAAAAAAAAAAAAAAGTCAAGATAAAAAACAAACCCGTTCAAATAGACCGTGTCCTTGATCACTATTTTATAGTACAGACTTAATTACTTTGTGTTTTGGCAATAAATATATACTAGGATGTTAATGCAAATTTAAAAAATGAAGCTCGAATGGCTTTATTTTTGCTTGCTGCTCAAGTTTTGAACCACCTTAAGATATAGTCTCAAAGGAACAAACAGTGTGTTCTGTTCTGAATGTGAACAGTAGGTATTTCATTCATGCATTGGGTTCTGTTCTTCCTTTGATATATGGATATCTTTCAGCATCATAATTAATTATGCTGGTATATTGACTTGAACGTATAAGTCCCACAGAGGAAAACATATCGCCAAGCAACTTAGTTTGCATAGCAGCTCTATTTTTACTTTATAGACTATTAGGCTATAAATTTTCATCTGCCATGTGAATTTAAATCTCGCAGCTGATCTCTAGCTTTTAAACTGAATCTAGTAAACATGGAAGACAGAACCTTACTTCAGAACATTTGCTGCTATGTTAGCACGAACAAGCACAGTTGTGGTTGCAGAGCAGAAAGTCTGCATACCAGCAACTTCTTCTAGACCTGATTTTGCTCTTAGTGATTTCCTTAGGAGCAAGATTGGGCCTTGCATCATCAGATTCAAATTTCTGCAAAGGCTTAGGTATATGCTTAAGTTCACATACTGTGATTAGTCCCGCTGAAGTCAAGGGACTGCTCATACTGTGTCTAGTTAAGCATGTACATAAAACTTGCACGATCAGAGCCTAACCCTTCTATCCTGCAGACTGCTGATTTTGAATAGAGTGCTGAGTGTTTCATCCCAAGCAGAGCATTCTGCAGAACAAGAGCTGAAAAATTACTTTACAACAATGTTGACCACTGACTCCTGACCTGATCATGGAGGGTTTATAATTTTGGGTAAAATGTAATTTAATTTATTTGCTAAGCACGCTTATAGGAATAATAATGAAAACTGCCTGCAGTAGGTTTTTCAAATGTGCTGGTTAACAGATGTCAACATACCTTTTCTAATCTAGTCTGATCCTATCCTAGTCTAGATGAGGACACACCTTTTAACTAGGTTTTGTCTCATATTGTATATACCAGAACCAGTGGGAATTTAACATCCCAAACTCCTACTGACTTCCCCCAGGTAACACAAGTGGAATAACTAAAATACCCAGTTAAATACTTACTAATTCTAATACTGCATAATTATGTATTTGGTGCCTCTGGTTCGAGCTTTCTTGTACCAACATACCCAAACTGCAAACCCAAGAACCCATTATCATTTTCTTCTATCCTAGATCCACCCTTTAATCTCTGCCCCCAGTTATCTCCATCCCTTCCATTGCCTGTCACATTCTCCCACCCTTTCCTATAAACACTCCCCCTGCCTCCTACAGGCCTTTTCATTTTTGTTATTTATCTCTTTCTCTTTACCCACAGCCCAGATAAAAGTACTACCTGATTTCCTACTCCTCTCCTTCAGTCTATGGCCCTGATCTAAATGCCTTTGAAGTCAGTGGAAAAACTCCCATTGATTTCAGCGTACTTTGGATCAGACCTATATCCTCTGTATTCTTGTGTTTTCTGTCCTTTGTTTTCCCTCTCTTCCTATTCCAGATATCCTGGCCACCCCCTTCTCACTCCTCCTGCCACATCACAGAATTGAAGAACCTGATCCTACTGAGCCCAAAAGAGAGCAACTGCACTCTTGGGGTGAAATCCTGGCCTCACTGAAGTCAGTGGCAAAACTCCCATGGACTTCAATAGCTCTAGAATTTCTCCCTAGGTTTAACTGCAGTCCTTATGCCTTTCTGCTGTAGCCAGGTGTGTGTGTGATTTCAATGCTTTTAGTGGTGACTGTTAGGCAGTGTAAATGAGAAGCCAGGAGACTTATGTGAGGCATGCATGAGACACCCCAGATTTTTAACCAGAACTCAGAGTTTTCTCTTTTTGAACTTGAATCCAGTCCTCACCACAGTTTGTATTGTTGTGTACTAGTATTAACATCAGAAAATTCTCCACCAAGGACAACCGATGAATGTGACTTTACATACATTTAGTTTGAGACTGTCAGTATAATTTAATCTCTAAATGCAACATCATAACTTTGTTTTTTCCAGATTCTAAACATTAGTTGTGGTCAAACTTGTTGAGCATTTTGAGCCCCTCTTGATTTCATCTAGATTTGTGAGTGATCAGCACCTCTGAAAATCAGACCATTCGTTTTTGTGGTTAATTTAATACACTGTCACCAGAAAATGATACAACATTATGATAGGACCTACAATAAGACTACCTAGTACAGAGGTGGCAGTCTTCTTTCCATGTCATGAGACCAATTTATCAGCATAGTTCCATGGAGGAGGTAAGAGAGATAAGATATGTGATTTGGAAAAGTGACACAGAGAGACATGCACACACCCTAAGTGACACCAAGAGACACAGAGACAGAGAGGTACGCACCCTAAGTGACACCAAGAGACACAGAGACAGAGAGACACGCACGCACCCTAAGTGACACC
>ML675609.1:10588805-10735741 GCA_007922155.1 Mesoclemmys tuberculata | reverse complement strand
GGCGGAGGGGGAGGCGCCGCCTCGCCCGAGCCGCGGGGGGCTCGGCCGCCCGCCCTCGCCCGCCGCCGCCGCCGCCGCCGCCATGGAGCCCAAGCACCGGGAGCTGCTCGCCCAGTGCCGGCCGCGCCTGGCCCAGGCCATGAGCGCCGTGGAGCAGGTGATCGAGCTGCTGGAGGCGGCCGGCGCCCTCAGCCCCCGCGAGCGGCGCGAGCTGGGCGAGGCGGCGGCGGGCGCGGGCAAGGCCGAGCTGCTCCTCCAGCTGCTGCTGGCCAAGGACCGGGACCATTTCCAGGACCTGCGCGTGGCGCTGGAGAAGACGCAGCCGCACCTGCTCTCCGTCCTCTACCTGAACGGCGTGGCCGGGGCGCCGCCCGCCGAGAGCGCCGGTGAGCGCCGGGCCGCGCCCGGGCTGGGCGGGGGAGGGGGCTCGTGGCCTAGATGCGCTTGGGGCCGGGTCCCCTCGGGGGGCCGCGTTTCCCTCCCAGGTGGCCGAGGGAGGCGACTGGTTTGGGGGGGGCGCTTTCTGGAGGAGGAAGAACACGGGGGCGGTTGGGGGCCCCCCGCAGCCAGGGCGGGCGGCGGCGGGCGCTCACAGCCCCAGGTCTCCTCACGGCGTGTCCCCGTCGGAGGGCTGGGGCAGCGGGGCAGGGAGATGGAGGGACTTGCGCCGCCGCTCGGTGGCGGGCTGGGAGTCGAGCCCGAGCCGGCTGAACTAGCCCTAGGCCGCGCTGCTCCTCCTCCTCGGTGGCGGGGAGCCGAGGCACCGGCCTTAGTTAAACGGCGCGAAGAGCGGCGCCCACGTGCTCGGCTCAGTGGGAGTCGGGTGTGTAAATGCTGCTGAGGAGTTGGGCCCGAATCCTTTACTTCATTGCTGGTTTCCTTCAGGCTGTAGGGTTGTAGGGGGGGTTGTTTTTTGGTGTCTCTTTGCTCCCAACCTTCTTTCCTCTTTTCAGGAAGATACTGTGCTGCTTGTTGCCAAGTTACTCTCAGTGCTGATGTCGTTACTGTACCTGCCTCGCCTTCCCCAAGCAGTGGCTTAATTAATTCATTCATGCTTTCATTATAGCATACCTGTTTCAGGAAACCTGGAGTCAGTGAAGACTAAGTTAACTGTTCCCAAAGTGTTGGCTGGTACACCATCTGTTGTTTGTAAACTCCACTAAAGTTAATGTTATTAAACAGTTAAAGTTTTGTGACTAATCGCAGCTGTGAAATTGTGTGTGTTACAGATAGACCAGCACCATTCAATCAAACAAAACATGAGGAGAGCTTTTTGCATTTGGTATTGGAGGAGAATGGCAAATGTTTTGACAGTGGCCCTATTTGAGTATAGATTCAGTGGGATCGATACAGTAACTTGTTTTTGTTGTGGAGAGGAGAGAAGCAACTTGTTTTGTTGTTTAGCCAGGTGGAGATGAGAATTTTGAATGTAAACTTCCTAGTTTATCAAAGCACCAACAAAACCCCTTTAGAACTCTGTGTGTGTTTAAAAAAAAAAAAGAAAATATGAAGTTGGTAATATTGAGGCCTTATGAATGCAGCTGTTCCTACAAATTAACACTACTACAGTTGATGTACAATCTACAGTGCAGTCTTGAAATGGCTTTAAAGAATATTCATTTGTTAGTGTTGTTTGCCAGTGCTCTTTTATAATGGTTGTCAATGTTTGGCAACAAGGAAAAGGCTTTTTTACATCAGAGTTGGATTTAGACAGGGTGACTTATCTGTTTGTAGCAAGAAAATTATCCAGGGGAGGTGCTTCCTGGCTCATGTCAACCATATAGTTTTCTTAGGAAAGTTGAAGTAAGCTGTCTTTAAATCAGACTCTTAAACTTGCCTGTTTCATCTGGAAGATATTTATGGATGTGCCCTTACAATATACTCTGTCACAGTGTGCACCGTACTTTTTTATTTTTATTTACATTAGCTTCAAGAGTATATAATAAACATGGAAAATATTTTTCTTTTCTTTTTAATGTCATTATATATTTATAATCGTATCATCTCCTCTAACAAATGTATACGAGGAGTTCACAGAATGGGGAAAGAAGCTGAACAGTGGACTTAAGGACTTCTAATATTATGTGATCTGACATCAGTGGGAGTCTAGGGAAACCAGTGCTTTGCAGAATATGACCCATAATACTTTTACTTGATTAGATTAATGCTCAGTATGGTCTTGTTTGGAAGCTGCATTTCATGTACTCATGGTATTGGACTACTTGCATTTCCAAGTCTTTAAAAACAGAAGTTTAAAATGGAGCAGATGTAGCCATTCTGTGTTATGATATTGTGTTTCTAAATCTTACTTTCAGTTTATTAAGTGTTACCTTACTGAGATCCCAAGGGAGGAAGCATTTGAATTTAATTGGCAAAATTAGTTATTTTCTTGCTGCATGAACTTATGAAGCTGATGTTAGTAAGACTATACCCCTGACAAGCTTTGTAAATAAAATGAGATGTTCCTGTTGATGGATACTCTTTTAAAAACATTTTTGTTTTTGACAGTAAAACATAATTTGAAAAATGCATAACATTTTCCATCTTATTGAAATTGGCATTTTTACAAGTTAGTATAGAAGAGATTATTAAAGTGACTTTACCAGATACAGTACTTGGGTGTGTGAAAAGATTAAGGTCCTGATCTTGCAGTGTACTTAAGTTTGCATGCCTGAAGAGTTTCATTGAAATCAATAGGACTACTCATGCATGAAGTTAAGCACTTGCAAGCATTTTTGCAGGATCAGGACCTAAATATTTACTTGTTTACTAAATGCATTGGAGAAAAGAGAATCTTTAATCATGGCCACCTGAAAGGGGCATGTTTGGTCCCATGTTTAAAATGATCCCTATTTTATGTTAAATTGGAAATGAATTTGCTCCACACTTTGCCATTTACCTAGTTGACTCTTTGCACTTCTGTTGATTGTGGACAATGGAAACAGACTAGTTTCATTTTCTTGCTCTCATGTAGGTTGAGTTGCTGCAGCGTTTGCTACCCAAACGCTGAAGGAGGAATGGTTTATATCTAAACAAAAATGTTCAAAATTTAGAAAGTAACTAGTGATGATCGGTCAATTAATACTTTCTGTAAAATGCTTATGTTTCTAAAAGGTAAAAACTAATCACTGGGCCTAAATTTAAGTGTCCCTTTGATTTAATCTAAGGGATCTTCCTGAATTAGTTTTTCAAGTTACTATTTAGAGTTTGGTTAATGAAGGGATTTAGGACAGGCACAATTAAATTATGGGCTTGTTTGGCAGAAGCAAGGTTTATTTGAAGTACGCAGCAGACTGCTTACACTTAACACATTTGGGGGTGTTTTCTTCTTCATGAGAAAGGGGTTTAAGTAACCTACATCAGCATTGGTAGATTGGTAGAAGTTCTAGACATGTCTGTCTCACCTCCCCAGTGAGATTACTAATCCACCGGTGTACTACAGTAATTTTCAAAAAAATTTAATTTGTGGACTCCTAAAACATTTCAATTGGCGGTGCAGACCCCTTTAGAAATCTTAGAGGTAGTCTGCAGGCCCCCAGGGATTCGTGGACCACCAGCTGGAAACGACTGGTATATTTGATGTAAAGAGTATATCATTAGTCTTGCAGTTCTGCAGCATTGTGCAAAAGCCGCTGTTGTCAGTTAAAATGAGAAGGAAGAAAATATCATCATCTTTTGGGTTTTAAAGGTGGTGTATATTTTATGGTGAAAATCAGGCTATTGTTTATGGCTAAGAAATTACTGTGGCTGATTGTGTGATGTAAGTAGGCGCACACACAACAGAAATAAAGCCAGTAAACATCTGTTCTGAATATTTTATGGAGAGATTGGGAATTCTAGTAATTGCTAAAGGACTTTTAACATGGATAATGATGATGTGCTTTACAAGGAACTTGCTTTTTTATAGCATTTTCCACAGCTCAGCAACTGGTAAGATTTGAATACGTGTTGCACATATATAGTAGTTCTAACTGGGAATGACAGTTGGTCATTGTTCTAACTTTTGAAAAAATCCCCTGTGCAGATTATATTAAATTTATTATTGTGAGTTATATATAGGACATGGCTTTAATTTTAGAGCATGCTGAATGACATTAATAAATTTACTGCAAAACTGACAGGCAATATTCCGACAAAGCAAGATCAATGCAAACTTGGTGCTACATGCTCTATTTTGCTTAGTCACAGTACAGGCATCATATAGTTCTTAGGGGGTCTCCTTTTGGAAACTTATTTAAGATGATGAAGGTAGAAAATTAGAGTATCAAGATATGCTACTAAATTTCTGTTAATACTTCTAAATTACATTATAAATCTTAATGTACTTCCCGAAACTGGAGGGGCTTAATTCCAAGTTTGGGGCGGATGTATCCTTGTTATCCCAGTTATTTACAGTAACTTTTTGAAAATATCTATTTGAAAATGAATCAATGTGATTTGGGGGCGGGGGCATTTTTAAACTACTCTGAACTTTGTGTGAGTGCTAATTCTGTCTTCTAAGCAGTTTCATTTGTTCTTCTGATGTATTTTTGCACTTTCTTATATGCCTCTGTGAACTGATGGTTGATTAAATATCGGACTTGGCCAGGAATTTGAATGATGTAGTAGTTGTGTATCTTAATAGTATAGTTTTCTTCCTTTCTAATGGGGTATTAACTGGCTTATTTGAATGTAAGACTACTTACATGCTTTATCTTGCTGAATTGGGGCAATATTGATGTTGCAACTTTAATGTTGTGAAATGAGATCAATTGCAAAGTGTTTATCAATATGTTTGGATGTATTACAGGTCTATGTGTATTTTGTGTTAATAGTAAACAGTATGTAACAGTTTGTGTCTAACAAGCAAAACAGAAATAAAAGCACTACAAATAATGTAGCTGCTAAGTTAGAATTGAAAGAGAAAGGATACCTTGTGAAACTTGTTGGCTTTGAAGTGCTGATATTTCAGTGCTAGTTTTTTTTGTTCTTCATTTCTGTGGTTTTCTAGGGGAAAAAGGAAACAGTCCAGAACTATTTAGGTTGCTGAACTGGTAAGTTCCTTGCTGCAGAGTTAATGGGTTTGTGGAGCTACAAAGGTGCTGTAAGCTTCTTATTCCAGAGCTAAAACAATTTACTGAATTTAAGAGCCCCAGTAAACCTGGCTTCAAAGCAATTAAAATTGTGAACCTGACAATTTTTTTATTTTAGCAGCTGGTCTGGTAAATTCTTGTAACCAAACAGCTGCTTCAGGTGGTGAAGTATGTATGCATCTATCTTTAAATTTGCAGCTAATAACATAACGGAACTTTTTACTATGCACTTCCAGTGTTTCAGACCTTGATAACTGAACACATACTACCGAGTAAGGCCTGTACGTAACAGGGCATGAGACCAAAAGATGCTGAAAGCCAGTGCAAGTAGTTGTGAAAGTAAAGTTACACAGGTGCTTACGTGTTGCAGGAGTAGGGTGTAAGTTTGAATTGTCACCATTTACTCATTTTGTGAATTTCAGTTTGTAAACCTAATTAAAAAACAGCTGAGTTACTTAAAGTTGAATTGTTAATTTTTTTTTTAAAACTACTTTTGAGCAGAGACCAAATGTGTGATCTCCAGTTGAACAGGTAAAATTTAAGAATCTCTAAGGGTCCAAAAAAATGGAGGTGGAATGGAAACTCTTCTTGTTTCAACTTTAACATTGTCAGCTTAATTCAATCAATTTTAAAAAATGAGTAAATAACTTCTGATACTACTTCTGACCCCCAAGCGAGCTTTTTGTGGATTACTGTTATCTTTTCATGTTTTTTTAAAAAAATGTGTTTCCCCTGTCCTGCTGCTGTGTAACTAGTACTAGTGAACAGAGGGGAGCCTGGGAGCCCCTTTTCTAGAGGGTAGTGATGAACCAGAGAGCAGAGTAGCTGTGTAGTGGCTGACTGCTTCCCTAAAGGGATGCTGGGGGTAGAGAGTCTTTAAGTCATTCATCCTTACCCAGAAGTAGAGTGGGGATCAGAGGAGCTAGTGAATGTGTGGGTGGAAGATTTGAGAGGGAGTGACTATGAGAGAGATTTGGAGGGATAGGCAGAGTGGGAGGTGGTGGAGGACCTAGAGTAGGAAAAAAAGAGGAAGTGATAAAAGGGGTGGACAGAGAGAGGGAAAGAAATAGCAGATGATGAAAACATGCACTGTGGTAGGAAAGAAGAGATCCTGAGAAGTGAAGAGAAAATTTATTTAAATGTAACAATAAACAGTTAATGGGCTTCTGGAGGGCGGTGTGTGTGTGTGTGTGTGTGTGTGTGCAAGTTTCTTTTCTTTTTTTTTAGTCTAGTTAGTAGGTATCAGATAAAATATGCTGCAACAGGGTTTAAGTTTAAGCTTCATGCAGAAGTCATGCAGGTTCTCCTACAGTTGCCTGAGTACCATTCAGAAAAAAATCCCCCCAAAAGTCTGAGATCTGGAGTCTGGGTGGTTAGTGAAACTAACCAGATATTTCTTAGCTAGCTTGATCTCAAATTTTGAATGCCTGCTCAGATTACACAGATATTTTAAGAGAAGCAAGAAGTATGTCCAGAAGCGGTATCCCCAATGAAATATCAAGTTGTAGCTGCTTGGAAGTCAACTCTCAATCTCAAGGAAGGAAATTTGCTACTTAATAGTTTACAAATACCTAGGGAACTACTAAGTTAAATACGATGAATAAGTTTAATAAGGTTATTGAGGGCTTCTTTGCGGTTGAGCGTTTGCTCTGATGCTTATCCAGCAGTGGCCAACCTAGAAGAATTCATAGAAAAATGCAATCTGTTCCTAAAAAGAATGCTTCAAATCAGTAAGGGAAATCAATCGTCTTTTGTAACTTGGAATTAGCTGTAGTGTGCTTGTTGCAACTAAGGATTGCCTTCCTCAGTTTTCAGTCAGTAGCTTAGATATTAGACCGTCTTCACTCCTCTTGGTTACATTGTGTTTTCCTGTGGCCTGATCCAAGGCTTCAGTGGCTCCTCCTGCACACCCATCAGGTATCTGGCAGGGAACTCGCATTCCAGAAGTATCAGTCTATATAGTTCCAACCCCTTTCCGAGGCTTATGGACTCAGTTAAGAACAGTATGGGATCAGAACTAGCCCCCAGGAGTAGAGAGTCCTGACTAGACAAGTGATGTCAGCAGACCGGGTTCTGCAATTTGAATTCTGAATATTATTTTCTTTCTGCTGTTTGTTCTGACCGCTTCCTGTTACTGTCCTTCTGTTGCCAGCCTCAGTCTCCCTTTCCTTCCAGTCCCCCAGTTTCCCTCTCCCCTTTATGGCCATTAATTTTTCTGCTCTTATTTTCATCTGTTTTTTTTCTCCCCCACTGTTATAAAATTTAAAATCCCCAGTTTACCCAAAAGCTATGTAACTAACTAGATGTGTCAGTAATCCTGAGCATTTGCTTATATGTTGTCAACTATATTTTTTTGTTTTGTTTTGGGGTTTTTTTTTTGGTAAACACCCATGATAATAGGCCTTAATGCTTCTGATGTAGGGGAGATTAAGTCAGCAAGTTTTGTGCTCCGTTGAGCTTCTGCATCTCAGGCAGGACAATGCTCTTCTTCTTTCTCTGTCCTTCTTCCTCCCCCCTCCTCCCCAAACCCCGTCATGTAACTGGAGGTGGGGGTTTGGCTCTTGAAAACGGCAGCATTGTGGGAAGCTAGAATTTGTGCAAAGGCCTGGTGTAGCTAAACCAGCAGTTCTCAAACTTCATTGCACCACAACCCCCTTCTGACAAGAAGAATTATTACACGACCCCAGTGAGGGCAGAGTTCTCAGAGGAGTTAACATTTTTAAATAAAAAAAATGCATTATAAGAGGCCATGTCTACGAAAAGGAGCCACTTAATATTTGAATTCACAAGGCCATCTTTATATCCAGCAGAAAAAAATAAAAATAAATATGCACCTAATGGGAGGGGTGAGCTTGTATTGATGAGTACAAATCAGAGCCCTCTCCTAAACCCCCTCCCTCGGCTTGCGGGTGGGCTACGGCTTCAGCCTCTTCCACTGCCGCTGAGCTCCTGGCTAGGGCTTGCTGTCCTGGCGACCGAATCAAAATGGGGTCGTGTCTGACTGTGAGCCTAATGGCAACTGCACTCCCCACTGATTTCCAAGCCCCACCCGAGGTTGGTATTTTAGTTAATGTTAACTCCTGTCAGCATCAGTTTCACAATGGGAACTACTGCAGGCTGGGGGGATAGTTTACAATACTGTGGCTGTGGTCATACCCTGGAGCCTGCAAAGGAACACTTTTTTGGGATTGGGAAGAAGTTGACAATAGGCTGCAGAGCCAGCAGCTTCTCTCGTTCCCTCTTCCCTTCCCCCACACAGATCATCTGCTTTTTGCAGAAGCAGAGGGGCCTATAATTGGGGTGGAAGCTATTACAAGTAAGAGATAAAGCCTGCAAGTGCATGTTTAAGGTACATTAGGCAAAGGATAATTTATTACTTCTGAAAGGCCCTTTCCAGTTCCGGTTGATGAAAGTGAGGGCAAGAACAGCCCCTATCCATTTACATGATACGTATGTTTTTAAGAAGTTAATGAAATGAACCCAGAATTGACTTCTGCTGTAACTTGCTCATTTGTAGCATAACTGGCTTGCTCTAGAGAATTAGGTTTTTTTTGAAAATCTTTATTTTTAAAAAGATGAGCTGAAATTGAAATAAGACATTACTGCCTAATTCAACAGGCTTTCCATGCATATCACTAGGCCTGTAGCTAGGGAAACAGAGCAAGAGAGAATGCCGTTGTAAAGGCAATATAGATTTCTGTTTTGGGGTGGGCCCGGATGGGAGGTTTTGGCTTCTTACTCTGGCAAAGTCACATATCTGGTGTAAATTCTCACTTGTTAGAAGATTTTATAGAGAGATTTCTTTTGTAGGTAAAAGGACAAAAACCTAAAACTTCGCTTTCTAAAGCCATATTCTAATTGTCTTGTTCATAGTAAGCTAGTCAAGAAAATTCACCATCATATTGATTAGTCTACAATTTTTTTATACAAACCTATATGAAAATCTTAACTACATTACCATGAGGTGTTAATCTGAATAGCCATATGAATGAAATACTCCAACCCCTGCCTGTCCACCCACTGTCCTGTTCATCATCCTTGTTCACTGTTGCATCTAAAACTTAACCTCTTATCCTCCAGAGCATGCTCTTAACGTAACGCATGTAAGTAGACCCTGTTTATTCATGTACACTGGGGTTTTCAGGATCAGGTCCCAGTAAACTTGTTCGGATGGACTGTCTTCAGTGAAGGACCTATTCTACCTTTGGGTGTTTTAAGTAATGAAGCTATGTACTCCGATTGCAGTAGTATTCACAATATGCTGGGCATTTTCCAAACACAGCAGAAGACCCAGGCCTTTCACCAAAGGGTGTATAATCTGAATCAGTGGTTGTCAATCAGATGTGCCAGGGTCATCCAGGGGTACTCATCTATATATTGTGCCTATTTTCACAACAGGCTACATAAAAAGCACTAGCAATGTGAGTACAAACTAACATTTCTGTGTATAGCATATATAAAGCAGTATAAACTAGTCATTGTTTGAACCACTTTTTATTTTCAATGACTTTTCAAGCAAGTCTATTTTCACAATTACATCCTACGGAGTTGATTGCTATATCTTAGAGGTGATGTGCAAAGATGTGTGTGTGGTAGGGAGGGGTTCCCTTTTTCTTGCTTCTTACTTTGAGAATTAAAGAACTGAAGTTTTTATTGTTGTAAATCCACTTGTTTACCTTAAAATATCAAGAATGTCCAGTCTGGTCTTCACTCATGAATGTTTTCAGGGAAGACTGGTTTGTTTGCTCAACCCTTAATTGAAGAAGCAGGGCGTATTTCTTTAACAAACAGATTAGCTCTTCCAATTTCTTATAGAGCATTTGATTTGGTTAGGTGTGGTTAAAATACAAAAGCAAACCCAAAGCTTTCTATTCAGTTGGAATTAAAAAATGTTTTCCATCTCAATTGATCAACTGTTTGAAACTGACAATGTCATAATCTATTCTTCAGTCACCTGAGTAAATAGGGTAGCCAAGATCAGAATTTGTTTCTAATCACTCTTCTCTTTGTGAGGAGAGAGGCCCTTAAGAAGGAAAACACCTTTAGACTTGTCTTTACCTTTGCTAATCCTTTTTAACAGCTATGCTCCTCTTTATTTTTAAAGCAATCAGGGTTCCTGTGTGTGAGAGAGACAGAGTGTAAATACTTCTGGCAGTGGCTGACCATTATAGAAGATTATGGTTGGCAGGAACCTCAGGAGATACCATTCCCTACCTGTTTTTGTTCATTTACTGTTCTACAGCAGCCAACAGGGCTTCTTGTTTTTGCTCTGTCTGTGCACAAGCACCCTTGATGATGTTGGCTGGAACGTGCATATTTCTGGAACTAGTGTTCGTGGCAGCGGGGGAATGGATACCTTATTTTGGGTACGTCTGGCCAAAACTATAACTGTTGGGGATTTGGGTACTCGGCTTTTTTGGCAAAGAAACAGAGAATTCCAGGAATTAAGGGTCTGGTCCTTCAATCCTTAATTAGGCAAAAATCTCAATAATATCCATGAGAAGTTAGCTTGAGTTTGTACTACAGGAGTGAGCCCCTAGCTATGCATTGTGGTTTATTTTTTCAAATTACTGGCCTTGAAAATATCTAGGCCAATGTTTTTAAGATGTATGACATTATCTCGCAATCCACGTTTATTCTTCTATTGTTTCATGAACCTCGTTTGACTTCTTGGCATCTCTAGTAGTCTGGAGTATTTTGTTCTGTGGTATAGTTGAAAATGACACACAGACAACAGTGTTTTGACTGAAAGAGAAAATGTTCGCTGATAATAGTAGGGGAAGCAGTGCCATATTCAAGTCAAAGATTTTCTGCTAAATCCAAAGCTTAAAATGCTTTTGTTCATCTGAGTACCTGTGTTGGCCTTCTGCATTCTTAGAGAATGGCAGCAGAGTGTTGAAGGTACAGTAGAACCTCAGTTACAAACACCTTGGGAATGGAGGTTGTTCGTGACTCTGAACAAAACATTATGATGGTTCCTTCGGAAGTTTACAATGGAGCAATGACTAAATACAGCTTTGAAACTTTACTATGCAGAAGAAGAATGCTGCTTTCCCGTTTATTTGTTTATTTATTTGTTTAGAGTAGTTTTAACACACTATTGTACTGTATTTGCTTTTATTATAATTGGTGCCTGATTGCATGCTCCCAGTTCCAAATGAGGTGTGTGGTTGACTGGTCAGTTTGTAACTCTTGAGTTTGTAACTCTGAGGTTCTACTGTACTGATATATACTTACAGTATAAGTACTTAATATGAAACTCGGTAATTACATATTGAGAAACTTTCATTTGGTAAACAAGGCTACCAGTGGTCTTTTTGTATTAAGTATTGTTAGGATGAAACCTGAAATGTGAATCTGACTTTCTGTGGTGGCTCTCTTCTCCTGCAAATTTAGGTGAGAAAGCTTTGTAAATGACTTGTGCAATGTTGCACATGGCAAATGGCTTCTTTCCCCTCCCCTGCCCTCCTTACCCAGGATGTTAAGTACCCTTTTAGCTCAGATCCAGAAGTACACTCCCCAGATACTATGAAAAAAGCATGGATGTGGAAAAGCATGCGTCTTCAACTCATACAAGTCTCTTCATTATCTCCTTTAGCATGACGTCAGTAAGGCAGAATTATGGAGCTGTAAAGACAGTTATTTAAATACCTGACTATATATACTAAAAACAATTCCCTCCCGCCCCATTTTTTGTATTGCATTCTGTTTGATAAGGATATTCATTGTATAAGAATGGGTGCATCATTCAGTGTGTGGGAGAGTTAAATTCTCTTAATTTCCCCTGTAAGTATGCAATGCAAGGCTAAAGTATTTACTTTATTTTTGTACTAGATATATGTTTGGATTTCTCATCGGGCATGTGAGCTCACATCTGAGAATTGAAGTAGCTGATGTAGTGGATCTCTGAGTCCACCTCGTTAAATGTGCAGTGTTTTTTAAAAAGTATGAAAAGTTTTGCAGAGAGGGACTTGAAGTAGCATGCCCTTGAATTGAGAGTGAGTGATATTTTTATTGACTTGTTCCTTCTTCCTGTTTGGAGAGAATGGGTTATTTTTATGGACTGTTGAAACAGCTTTAATCAAATAGTTGAAAAGTATCCCATGAAGTTTACTTAAATATGTACATGCAAAAGATACAATTTAAAAAAGAAAAGCCAAATGTTGCATGGGAACAAGTAACCAATTCCCCACTCTGCATAGCTGTAGCAGAGCAGTAGAAACCCTGATTATCCCTGAAAAAAAGGTTGTCATGTTATCTATGATGTCTAATACTAGCCAACCTTAGAAATGTAGTACAGTGTAATGTAAATCATACTGTAGTTGATGACAGCATTTTACTTCATGAGGTATCGCTCAAGGTTATTCAGGATTTTAATTTAAGCAGAAGTATAATTATTTGCAAATCTAGAACAATAAGTGGAGAACCCTCAGATACTGCTGTTTTTATGTTAGCTTTACTGGCCATTGATATGCGTTCGCTGCAATTTACATTTCTTTAAAACAATAGTCAGTCAGTTTGGCCCAGTGTTTTGGGAGTGTTTTGGTTCACCAGCAAAAGCCTGACTGGGTAAGGCGTAACTAGCACCTGTCATGAGCAGTGCAATGACAATCTCTTCATGACACCCTTCCAGTGTCAGTAGTGATGTCTTGCTTTGCAGAAAAAATGACCTTTAATTTTTAAATAAAACTTACGTTGACTAATCTGGGTGCAAGCAGGACCCTGCAGCAAAAGTTTTTGATTCTCCTAGCATTGCTGAGGGCACGCCACATCCTCTGTTAGCACAGCTTCTGGCAAAGTGGCTACAAGGTCATTCTTGAGGTAGTTTTCATAATTGAGTAAGCATTTGTTTACTCACAAAGAGATGCGAATGGAAGATAGAAGACTGTGTGAGTAATGATTACCTGAAATTACCATTTTAAACTGACGGTGTTAGAGGAAAAAACGTGCAGGTTTTGCATTTTGTGGTGGTTTGCTTTGCTTTTGAAGAATTAATGAGGAAAACTCCAACAAATAATAGGAGCTCTGCAAACAGATACCATGTATGAAGGGAGGTTAATTTTGAACCTTAACACAGAGTCTATTTGAGTGAGTGTGTTTAGCAAGAGAGCTACTTGGGAATAGGATCAAAAGCAGAAGATGGCCATTTGATGATTGCCATTTGGCATCAGTCCCATGCAGGTTGACTGGCCTCAGAGGAGAGTGAGAAAACTGGCTGCTTCTTGCAATGATTAGAATGTAGTAGCTGGATATGAAAAAGAGCCTAGGGGTTCACAAAGCTCATCATCATACAGTTGCATATGAGAGAGTACTTCACTCAGCGTCTGCATTTATTCAAAACCCACAGTGATCAAATAAAGCTGAAGTTACATTGTCAGCTTTCCTCCAGCCTAGGATGTCATGTTTTGTCAACTTCTGCCTTTTGAGTGCTTTCCCCCAGCCTGAAAACTGCATTATGTTATAGTGTGCTTGACTCAATTTCTGTTTCATCCATCTAGATCCAACCTTAAGACTGTCAGCTTGGCCTGTGGAGAGATGGTAAAGACAGCCGGAGGCAGGAAGGGTTCAGGAGAAAATGATGTATGTTCCACCCTGCAGGAGAATGGTATCCTGCTTAATGTATTACAGCATTTTCACTCTGCAACAAGCATAGAGAGAACTTGTATGAAAAATTCCTAGTTGTTTAACTTTCCTGTATTATTGAGAGACTGGGTCACAAACAGAGCTGGGAAAAAACTTTGTGGTTGAATAGTGAATTTGCCAAAAATGCAATTTCATGGGGACCAAAACTATTTGCCGAGTTTGACTCAAATTCCCTAATTAAAAAATGAGGAAACTTTGGCTTTTTTGGGGGGGAGGGGAAGAGTGGATTGAACATGCTAAATAAATCATTGCAAAACGTTTAATTTAGAAATGTAATATTGATTCAAATTGACACTTACATTTGAAAATATTTATTTGAATTGACCTGGATGGTGTGGTGGCTTGTTTTTTGTTTTGCCTTTTGTTTTCTGTTTTGGTGGGGGAGGAGATTCAATTATGGTCTGGATTTTTTTGTTTGGGTACTGAAACAAAACAAAATCAATTATTCGCTCAGCTGTAGTCACAAATACCATTTAGAATGGAGGTTTAAGCCATTCTGACCTTTGAAATCCAGTGATGAAATCTTAATGTGTATGGTTTTAATTCTACACAATATCGGGTGTTGGGTAATTCTGGTACATCTAACTAGGAATCTTATTTTAAGTATTAAAGATTTCTGGTGGTCCCTTTCCAGGATCCGATTCAGGAAAGCATTTAAACAGATGCTTAACTTGACGTATGTCCATAAGTCTGATTGGAAGTCAGTAGGACTTCAGTACATTCTTACGTTAAGCATGCTTTCCTGAAAGGGCTCTCGGTTACTTGGTTCTGTTTTGCTCTCCCTTTTCTCATTGTCAAGATGACTTTTTCAAGCAGTAATAGGGCTTGTTGTGCAGGTGTCATTTGAGCTTCCCTGATTTAATCTCCGGAAAGTGGAAGACTTCAGGATCTCCAAAGAGGTCACCCTTAGGTGAATTTTAGGTATCCTTGGTGGCAGGAGACCTCTTTTTTGCGTCATCTAGTGTTAATTTAAAAAAAAAGAAAATATGGCAATGTTTTGTTTTTGTAACCCGAAAAGTGATTCTGTTTTGTTCATTTATTCCGTACAAAACTGTGCAACCTCTCCCCTTTCATCCTCCCAAGTTTAGCACTACTGTCTGAAGAAGAGTCTCCAGGAGCCTAGGTCTTACTTTGCTTAGTGGATTAAGGTATTTAATAGTTGCTTATTTTATATGGGACCCTTTAAACAAGCATCACAGGGTGTTTTACAATAAGCATAAAATAGGTAGCAAGGAAAAACTGAACTAAATGTGTTTTTAAAAAAACAAAAAAACCTTTGATTTAAAAGCCGTAGAACCATGCACTTCTGCACTTAGTGGTAAGTAATCTTGCAAAGTGGGAGCAGAGAAGTTTAAAGGAAACTTTTATAGGGCAGGTCATATTTTGTGTTCACTTGATATCTTTACATTAACAATAGCTGTAAAGCTCCTAATTCAGGTCATGAAACATTAATAGTGCAGGTAAATGTGTATTAGACTTTTGATTTTGAAAGTCTAATGACTTGTGGATTGAAGATTTAGATCATAGAACATGATATAGGTGAGGGATGTTGCTGTTCTTGCATTATTCTGGATAAATAGATCTGCATGCATCTGTAGCTTTTTAAAAAAGGGAGTTATTTGTTTTGAACCTTCATAAATGCCTAAGGAAATAGGGCATGTGTTAAGAAACACTAATGCCAAGGTCGTTTATGGGTCATTGGATAGTTATTGAGCTGTGGCTATGTGTGAAATGTCTTTGAACTAGCAATGGATGTAATTTCACTAGCTGATTGTCACACATGTATTGTGAAGATGTAACAAAACATTAGTTTAACTAGGGATATACAGCCATGTAGTGATTGAATGCCTTAATAATTTCAGCTTCACTTTTTGACAAGGGTTTTGTGATGGTGGCAAAAAATACTGATTCTCACTTTTTGAGCATATAAGGAAACATGAATGATATAGGGGGATTAACCCTTTCTCCCACAACTTTTTTTTTAAGTGGTCTCAAATAACAAGTATACAGGGCAAAAATCATGGGAAATTTGTAATTTTTAACATAAAATTAGAGTCTGAGCTTATTGAAATTCCTAACAGTGTAATAGTAGTTAAAAATTTTGTGATCTTATTTAAATTTCCTTATTTAAAATTCCTATTTTTGTCTTAAAATCTGATAACACAATCTGGGAGAAACCAGCCCAAATACTTATAAACTTGTCTATTAGTATCAGGGGGATTTCTTTAGATAGGGGTCAACTGCATTGACCAAAATAACACAGTGGTCCCTAAACATTTGTTCATGGTAGGAATGGAGTTTGAAGGCGGCAATTTTTTTAATGTTCTGAAATTTTATATAGGTGTGCTGGTACAAGCTATTTAAAAAAAAAAACCACACCTCCCTATTTCTGGCCAAAAATGACACTACAGTGCCTAGCTGGTGGTTATCCTGAGGTTTCCACCTCAATCTTGCATCCTCAAGCGTTTCATTATAGTTGGAGTCAGTATCAATGCCTGTAGTTAACGATGCCCATTTCTTTATATTGTAAGACTGTTTTCAGTGCTTATAATTTTGCCAAAATGTAAGTTATTGAGGCTGAAATCTTCCAGGCCAGCTGTCTCTCTGTGCAACCTTCATTTGGCCAATTTATGTACATGCATTATGATAGTCTTTAATTACTTGGTCACATAACGTTTTTTCCTCTGGGCAGAGAGAGGATGGATTGTGCTCTAGCTATAAGTCAGAGTGTCAGGGAGGAGTCATGACTAGGACCCCGGCCTCATTGGTTGCAGAAAGTATGTAGTTCTGAGTCAAGAGACTTGAGGAAGAGAGAGGATGGTTTCATCTTTAAGGCAGTTGAGTGCTGCCTTGGATTGTATTCCTGCCTCTGCGACAGAATTGCTGTATAATTCTGGATATACTTAAACTAAACTTTTCATAGTTGGCCACAAACTTTTCTCGATGCCCAATTTGAGGTGCTGCAGACTGATTTTTGTGAGTACTGAGCACCGATCACCACAGCTGCAGTCAGTGGGAACTGTACTTTGAACATAGCATTATAGAAAACTTGATAAGTACTCTGAAAAATCAGTTCCAAAATGTCTCCGATGGGGCGCCCAAAACTAGTGGACACTTCAGACCTTGCATCTCCTTTGCCTCTGTTTCCCTATCTGTAAAATAGGATAATGCTATCCCTTTGTCTTATGTGGGTTGTGAAAATAAATTCATTAATCTTTATGAAGCATTTAGATACTACAGTGATTTGAAAAGCTCATGAGGAAATTAATATTAATCCTCTAGTCAGGGCAGGGTTTGAATGTTATGCAGTATGTAAGGCAAGGGGCCACACTGAAGGATGAAGATTAAATGAAATGCTCATGTTGCATTGAATGACACTGGGGTGCTGTGAAGAAAATAGTATGTGATAATGTAAAGACTGATTCATAATGTGAATTCGTACACAAGGGAGATCAGATAATTTTAATTCTGGCATTTCTTAACTTTTTAATGCAGTTTTGCAACCTTAATGCTCTTAATGTTTTTTGTTGTTATAACACAATATAGATCAGCATCTAAACTAGTAGTTCTCAACTTATTTACCATTGTGCGTCGCAAATGCAGTTCTGTGTTATGTGGGCCGCATCCATGCAATAGCTATACTACCATATGGTCCTGAGGACGTCACATGGGCTGCAGCTCTGTGCTGATTGGGCCGCAGGTTGAGAACCACTGATCTAAACTAAACCTGAACTATGGATCTTACAAAGTTTTCACCTTGCTACTTGCTGATAGAAATGCATCCTTGTAATAATGGCCTATTACACAGGTGTCAAACACAAGGCCCGTGGGCCGAATCCGGCCCGCTGGCTTGTGTTATCCGGCCCGCGGGCCGAATCGGGCTTGCCGCCTTGTGTTATCTGGACCGGCAGTTTTTTCTGAGCCAAGCTCAGTAAAAGTGTGCGAGATCTCGTGTCAGCACGAGTTACCACAAGATCTCATCTTAAAAAGGAAAAGGCCGTCTGACTCTCCCACTCTGCTGCCGAATTTCACCCTGCAGGGAGATTTCACGGTGGAGAGTGGAGTCTGCGAGTACTTGTGAGTCCCTGCTGTGTGTCCCCCTCTCCAACTCTGCCGCCGAATTTCACCCTGTGGGGAGATTTCTCGGCCGAGAGTAGAGTATGTGGTGTTTTAGTGTTTTACTGTTGAGTTTGTATGCGTTTGTTTAGTGTTTTAGTGTTTAGTTTGTATGCGTGGCCCCCTTGAGCTGAATTTAATTTAAATGTGGTCCGCCATAGGAAGTGAGTTTGACACCCCTGGCCTATTACTTACCTCATGTTTGCGTATTTATTTATAGTTGAGGATTTAACTTGAAAATTCTTTTCTGTGTGTGACAGCACTGAATCCCAAAATAAATTCTGAGCTAGCTAGTTGGTTAGAATGTTATTGTGTGCACTGATTGACTTATTAAGACATGGGATTTATAGAATTTTTTAAGATATATTCAGTTCTATCCAGATTTCTTAGCTGCACACAACAAAACTCATTGTTTCCAGAATGGCAAATCCAAAACAGTGATTAATGATAAACTTTGCGCAGTTAGAATACAGCACTGTGGAATAGCTGGCAAAAGTGCAGGGATTTTAAGGTCTGCATAAAAACCTTAGCCCTTATATAGAGCTTAAATGACCCATCTAGTTTTAATAAATAATACTTATTTCTTATAGTGTTTTTCCTCCATAGGTCTCAAAGTATTTTACAAAGGAAGATAAGTATAGATTGTCCCCATGCATCACATGGGGACACAGAGGTGAAGTGATCTTTGTCCAAGATAACACAGCAAGTCCATAGCAAAGTTGAGGACAGAGCCCAGGTCTCCTGACGTCTAATCCAGATGCCCTATCCCCTGGTCCACATTACCTCTTTCATCAAGATGCAGCAATACTGATTGGGTGTTGTTTTTTTTGTTTGTTTTTGTTTTTTTTCCCAAAAGTTAGCTAACACACTATTAAAGTATATATTAAGGATGTCAGAGGAAGTAAGCATAAATTGATCTCTGTTTGACTAGAAGTAATCATTGGAGGAATATTAAAATCAAATTAAAGAGTAGTGAAAATTACTAGGGATTTCCTCTTGAGGACTAATATCTGCAAAGCTACCAGCTGCCTTTACATCCTTAAATATGATTTTAATTTGGGAAACAATTGACTGAGATTTCAGGTAATTTCAAGGTGTTTCACGTTCCTGCTGACTGGAACAGCTGAGTAAATACTTTTATAGCTCTTTCAGTATCAAAACTTGCATCTAGTTCTGGGATGGAATGTGATTTTAAACATCTGCTTTGAGAAAGAGTGGTCAAATATGTTGGGCTGTGCAGCAAGACTTGCATGTGAGTCTGAAATAAAATAAAGCATTTGCTGATTACTTCTTCAAATATAGTACACTAGACAATGAGGTGTGCTAGGGGCAATAAGATGGGTAATTTCTGAATAACATGTCAAGGTTCCTAGTATTAGATAGGCTTGTTTGAATGGTTTTACTACTTTAACAGTCTTAAGAAATTATGGCTTTGACAGTCGATTATATGTACTGCCTGATTTTTATGCAGATGTGGGAATGAAAACATTTTCTTTAAAAAGCGTGTATATCTACTGCCATGGCTTTTGGTTGTGCAAATAAATTACCATAGGTGGAAAAGTTGTCTGTCCCACTTCCCAAAGATTGTCAAAAATTGTAAGATTAAAAACAGTTTCTTATCCAGAGGAAAAAGCATGTGCACATTAGGAAATGTTGTGGGCATGAAATGCTGTCACAGACCATGACTTACCTTTGTAAAGCATGTGTGGGTTAGTTTGTTCAATTACTTTATTCCCAAGTATAGTTTTGTATCATTGTTTTAAAATTCAATAGTTGTTTTTCTCAAAAAACCTAATCTGAAAGCATCTTAAAGATGCAAACAATAAGCTAAAACCAGAAAGCTTCAAAAGGCTGTTACCAAATGATATAAACCTTCTTAATGAATGTCTAGTTTTTGTGCTGGGTTGTTTTTTGTTATCAGGGAAGTCTTCAGCCACCCCCATTGGGATACTGCTGATGGACTTTGGCATTATACGCTCCTTCATCTGACTCTATCTTTATCCTGTTCTCCTAGGAATGATTTAAAATTAATTGTTGTATGAAAGAGAGATTGTACTCATAGCAGTAATTAGCAAGTAACATCAATTTTCCAGAGAACGTTATGTCTGAAAATTGGGTTCCTAGGTTCAGTGATCACAGGGCAAAACAAAACATGTTGATCTTCATTTCTTGGACATTAGAAATGAATTCTATATATATAAGAGAGTTCCCTTGATATCGCATCTTATTTTCCCCTTTTCGTCTTGCAAACCTGTGGTCACTTAATTAGCAGAAAGGAGAAAACAGAAGTCACATTTCTGTAATGGTAGTTAAATTTCAAAGGTTTGAATGTTGGGAAAAATACTGTGCTTTTTAGTTTGGTTCTCAGTTCTTAATGTGGCAGAACTCTGTTAGTGGAACTGCTTGAGTAAAGACTACAGAATTGGGCTCATGCTATTTTTTACTTAATATTATTAAACTACAAATATTCTTTTTGGTAAGAAGACATTTTCTAAAAGCTTCACAAGTCTTGAATCTCCATATACATATATTATCCTGGCTGCGATTAATCAGTGTTTTTACAAGCAGTGGCATGGTAACTTGATAATTGATGGACAAAAGGGATCATTGCTTCCCTATTTAAGAAACTCAGGATATAGCGTTAGGGATGGTTGCCTGCTTATGAATACTTTAGTTGGAACTTGTGCAAGCCATCAAAAAATTAATGTAAGGGTGGTAGTGGTTGGGTGGAGGAAAAGGACAATGGGTACTTTGTATGTTAGTTAGTTGATCTTCTTTGAAAAGTGCTATAATGTGATTGCGAAATGCAAAACCGTTTTTAGTGAACTATTTTTAGTCCCTTAAGTCTAATGCTTGGGGCAAAATGCAGACATGGTTCTAGTTCTTAGTGTGAAGTATGGATGAACTTAACAGGACACGGTTGTGTTGAAATAATATGCTCTCTCCCCATGTAACCTTAAAACGAGAATTCCTTACTTGGGTAACGAATCCTTTAACGCTCCAATTTAGCAAGGTACTTAAGCATGTGTCCAACTTCAAATACAAAAGTAGTTCTTTTGACTTCAGTGGGACTGCTCATGTACTTAAAATTGGGCATTGCCTAAGCAACTTTTTGAATCAGTTATTAAAACTGACAACTGAAAAAATAAACTTTCCACTACTTTGCTTTGTCTTTTCATTTTCATTTGAACATGAGAATAGACACTGCATTTAATATAACAGTTGCATGCATTACAATAGTACCACAATATTTGGATTGTAAATACTATAGGACAATGGTTTTAAGTGCAGACATCTTCATTGAATTCAGAAAAAAGTTCTGAAAACATATTTTTCCAATTACAGGCTTAGTAAATAACAAAACCCCAACGTTTTGGGCCTCAGTTATTGAACTCTCTCTTTGAAAAGCACTGTTTGAAAGTTAGAAAACCAAGTTCCTTCTTTTCCTTAAATTAATTCATGAGTTTCACGTCAGTGGGTCTTTTTGTTAGTGAACAAAAATTTTTTCTACGTTTTGAGATAGCAACAGTTCTGTGGAAAATTTGTATGTGAAGACTGAATCATGATGCATACATACCTGGGAGCTAAATTAAGGTTGCATAGGCATTAGCTGCAGGAAAGCGCAATTGCAGGGGAAATCCTGCTTAGCCCTTAGAGCTGTGAGATGGAGCATGCTCTGTCACTCCTTGGGGATGGTGCGTGCACAGAGGTGCTATATGTGGGTGAAGCGTAGCCAGTACAGATAAAATCTTTGGGAAAATCAGCTGCCAAACTGATGTTCCTGAACCATTTGCAAAATGAGTTTTGTGGTATTTTTGTTTTGTTTTGTTTTTCCACCGCAGGTTTATAAGTTGTCCAAGTTTTAGCAAATTCTCATGGGGACGACACAAGACACATCCCAGACCTTAAGGTGACTCCTGTTCCAAATTTCAGTTCCCTTTTCCAAAGCTGGGAAGTGCTAGATATTATTAATGAAACAGTTGAAATAATGCTGTTAGCATGGGCAAAATATTGTATTTTTCCCTTCACCTCATTCTCAGAAATGGCTGAATCATCATTTTTGCTGCAACATCCCAAATGGTTTAAAGGTTGGCAAAGTTGTTAAAAGTAACTGAAAACAGGATCTTATAATGAGACGTGTAGGGCAAAGCTACCAGCTCCATCTTTAGTTAAGTGTATTAAATATTTAAAATGTGGTGATGATATATTAATAAATTAATGCAGCTGTTTGGTTGTTAAAATGAGAAAATCTCATTGGTCTCAACTCTTCTTGTCTCGATTTTGTTAATATGCAAATAGTAGAGCTGTATAGCTGCAAGACATATGTAATCCTGGAGTTGTATCTGATAAATTACAGTTCATTAGTTTTGTTTACTTTTCCTCTGTATTATCAACATGGCTATTCTTTTCTCTGCACATTGAAAACTTGTGTTAATGAGGAAAAACAAAAAGCCCATTTAAGCTGTCACTCACTAATTAGGAGAAAACATATTTTTAAGTGTATTAAAGATTTAAAATTATCATGGTCCTGAAAATACTTTTGATTCTATGTAAATTATATTTAAATGCTCTCACTGAAAGGAAATAGGTAAAACTATCACTGACTTCAAAATAAATAACATAGGTGTAACCTTATAAGGTTTTGTACCCTTTTGCTGGTATTATATAGTGTCACCTCCACTTTGTTTTAAAAATTCTTGAAAACATAAAGAAGCATTGTGTACATGTATAAGCCTGTAAGATCTACAGTGTGGTTTTAAAAAGTCAGATCATAGCATGTCAGAGGGAATGTTGCTGTAATCTAATCTTAAAAAAATCATATACAATTTGTGCATGGTTGAAAGCTATTGTAAATTTTGACAAGGTGAGAGGACTATAGGAAAGAGTAGGGGTCGTTCTTTGCATCTAAGAATTGGGGCATATTACATTTTCTAATGTATTAAAATAGTAGCAAAATATTTAGACTGTTCAGAATTTTTTGTTAAACATGGAAATATTCTTAACATCTAACCTTTCACATACACCGCATTAAAAAAATAAATTGTAACATACCAGTGGCGATCACTGCCATGGAGAGGTAAGGAGTTACATGTCTTAATGTTCCACAAAGATTTAGCATGCATAGAATAACCTTTTTTCCTGTTGCATTAGGCAGAATTAGAGAGTCTTGTTTCAGGCCACAAACTGATTACCAGCTGTGGTTAAAAACAAATTACTTTTATGTTTCAGTAGTACACAACTGGCCACAGGAAGTATTTTATTACTGTGTCTTCCTGTATTGAGTCCTACTATCAGATTAGATGGTTGATTTGTTTCAGAAAAAAACCACAGGGTTTTTTCCTTCCTAACATTATCTGTCAGGATGCTTTGACTATTGTATAGAAGTGCGTGGTTGACACTTAGTTGGCCTAATTGTTGTATGGTGAATGATTCTAATAATTCACTGAAGGGATACTAGCAGTGGACTGAGACCTAGGGGATCTAAAATGAGCTGTGCACCTTCAGCACCTATAAATCAGGAACCTTTTCTTGTGATTAAAGGACTTTCAGATTTGGAAGATGTTTAAAATGTTTGATTCCATCCAGTTTCTTTGCTTCATGTCTCTTCGTGCTGTTGAGAGTGCTTCCAAAGCCACCTTAATAAATGAGGGTTGAAAGAAGAGAAACAGTCCATTTAAATCCGCAGTGGTGGTGTTGCTGTGTCAGACCCAGGATATTTGAGAGACCAGGTGGGTGAGGTAATATATTTTATTGGACCAACTTCTGTTGGTGAGAGAGACAAACTTTTGAGTTACACAAAGCTTTTCCAGGACTGGGAAAGGTACGAAGAGTCACAGCTAAATACAAAATAGAACAGATACTTTAGCATAAGTAGCTAGCAAATATTCTAAAGGACCATTCAAGACCACTTCACCTTAATATGTGCAAACTACTTATGCTAAACTATCTGTTCAATCTCCTATTTAGCTGTGACACTTACTACCTTACTACTTAATCTGTGTTGTGTGTAGATTGAAAGCTTCTTTCTCTCAAACAGAAGTTGGTCCAATAAAATATTATTTATTTTAGAGAATACCAACCTGTTCTCTGTTTAAATACAATATTACTGAGACAGGAGAATATCTTGCTGAAGTAATGCCTTATTAAGATAATATATCACTTGGAGGGTCAGTACTGTAGAGTAAGGAGTCTGCTAGATAGCATCGTAATGCACAAAAAGCTTTTATTGGTGCTGATGCTGGGAAGAGAGAGAGCACTCTGTAGCTCTGCCTAGATGAGGTGCAAGATTTGTGTGGTTTTTGAGGAAGTTGAAGAATCTTTTTACAGGTTCTACTTTTTGTTTTAATCCCTCCTCTCTGAACCCTATGTTTCTTGCTGTTCACCCTTCCCTTCCCATGAGTTTCCTGATCTTCTCACCCTTATCTTCCTATTTAAAAGAAAATTGTATTGACACTGCTCCCAGCAGCTTTGACAACTAAGGGGCTTATTTTCTTTGCTTCTCTTCAACCTGTTATCCCCCCCCTTTGTTAATTGGCTTGGCCAATGAATTTAACCCCAGCTTTAAAGTAGACGTTTGTGGAAAATGAGGGCACTTCATTTTTCATTCTCATTGTACATGCATGCTGTCCTCCCCCACCCTCCACACTTAATCACACATTATTATGTGGTTACTGTGCAGGCTGTTATGTTTCTATTGTAAACTAAAATTTGCTGTACAGTAGGTTTAAAAAGACGATATAAAATGTAAATCAGACATTTGCGTTCTGTATTAAGTATGATTTATGGTCATACAGAAGTAGCATAATTAGTTATTCAGGTTTTGTATGTCCTGAAAGTTAATTTGTAAAGGAACTAATACCATAAGTCTCTTAAAAAACCCAAAATAGTTGTATTGCGGTATTAAAATCCATTTGTAAATGACCTGTTAGAACTTGGTAATTCTACACCAACATACGAATTCTCTGGTAAAGTCACAGCAAGTCTTTGTCGTAACATAGACCAGCATACAACACTGGGCCAACTGGTTCAGCCACTGTGTTTGGTGCTATCTAAGAACAACAGGCCTTTGTTATATGCTTGGCTGTCCAAAGTGCATTGTCAGCAGGTTGCTGTGTTTGATTGTAGAACCTGTCAGCTAGTGTCCTAGTGACTTGGCCTTCAATAAATCATGCCGTTTGAGCTACACTGTGCTAGTAGCACAAAATACAATATATATCTATATAAAATCTATTGTGAGGATTTTAAACAGTGAATAATAGTTCATGGGGGATATTTCTTTCAAGAGTTGGTACTAAGCAAGCACTTGTTTCTACAGTTTATATGCTGAATCTTTTTTCTTGCTTGCTTGCTTGCTTTAGTTTAGGCTACTTGTATAAGGACTAATCATGTGAGTAAAAATTCAGTTTCTGGGTACAGTATTTTTAGTGTTGGTAGCAACTTTCCAATAAGACTGGTTTATACAGTTTCATTTAGATATAATTTCATGTGCATAGACAAGTGCTGAGGTACTGAACATATTTGATTTTTAAAAGGAGAAATATTTACACTCTAGCTCTTGTGTATTTCCAAGACTTTATATTTTGATAGCTTTCATAGCAATTATTTAGTTTACAGAGAAATACAGCATGCTTGTTTTATTTGTGCCGTGAAATGGTCTTCGTATCTAAATGCTGCTGACTTGCATGCAAGGGTTATTTATTAAGGATTTATGTGCCACATAAATACATTTTAACTTGCATTGGTTCAGAGATGCTCTCCCTGAGGTCACTTAATGATTCTGATGGATAAATTCTTGTAATTTTAATGAAAATCCAGTCTGCAGTTGAAGTAAGTATACTGCTGTTTAGCTGCTCAGTGTGCATAATTAATGTAATTTTAAAAATTAATTTTCCAATATTACTTCCACTTAAAAAAAAATGAAAAAAATCCAAGAACCAAGTGGGTAAACTAGAAATACAGCATGTGTGATTATAGGGTCCCCCATGTACTCTGCAGTTTGGAAAAGTGGTATGGCTACTTCAGAAACCACATCTCTTATTTTTCCCCAGGCTGCTTCTCTGATATTTATTTTCTAAGTTAGTGGCCCCCTTTGAAGCTCACCTTAATCCAGGTTTAAGGTTTGTCCTATTCACTCTGTCAACATTGGCTTTCCTGCCCTACCCACCCCAGAAGCTATTACTAGAAGGTGTATGAACAGTGGTGTATGTTACATATTTAATAGATTTCCCCTTTGTGGAATGCAACAGAAATAAATTTATCACATAGCAGAAATCCTGCAAATTATGAATTACTCAGTAAGAAACTGAGGCTGTGGTTATAAACTGAACTTGTGTTGCTTCAGACAAATACAGATCAGGATGCAGAGCATAGCCATGATGGGGTAGCCAATGGCAATGTTGCAACTGAGCCTTGCTTATCAGAATTTAAAGGTGATGTCACAGTTTCAGGGTAACTACACCAGTGTTCCCTTTCCAAAGTCCATCAAGGATACCCACTTAGGGTTTCTGGTTCCCAGTTGTCTCCTTTCTTGGATGGAGAAAGCTGGACCAGGATTTGAAGGCTGCACAGCTCCCTGCCTTGCACTGTGATGTCCCCAGCAAGCCATTCTGTCTAAAGGCCAATGCCTGTTCTTTCGTTTTCTCTCTGCGGGCTACGAACAGTGTATTGCAACTGCCAGCAGTTGCAGGTTACTGCACAGTTCGTTCCAAGCAAGCACCTTTATTCTTAAGATAAAAGCATTACAGAGCAAACATACAATAAACAGATTTAAACACACCAGGAGTCACCCATCAGTCTTATGGGGCCTTATTAGACGAAAGTCTTTCTAACCTTTCCCTTTGTCTGTTGCTGCATCAGGAAAAAAAGCCCAGAATCAGTTTAGCCACAGCTTTTTTATGTCCACAGCCCTTTCTCTGGGGGTGACTCACCTTAACCAGTCTTCCGCCCCTCCCTGCGCTGTTTTTGGTTCCTGCGGGAGCTATGGAAAAAAACCTCTTCCATGGAGAAGAACACACTCATACCTAGAGTCCTTAGCCCACAGTGATACACAAACCTAATACAATATGCTCCACCAAAGAGACCACATGCAATGTGTCACAGTGAGGACTGGGGGCTGGTGACAAAGCAAACAGTCCATACAGACAGCTGAAGGGCGGGGGGGGGGTTGGGGAAGGGGGGCATGAGAGCACAGCAACAATGTAAGTAGAAATGGGGAGGGAGGAGGAGTGACACTGCATTAGTCCTGCAATGCATTGAAAGGCATTAGAAAGTTGGGTGGATGGATTTGTGGGCTCCGTGTAGTTGTCAGATGTCCTTTTGTGCGGCTTCTAATTCCTCCCACATGTGTGGAGGGGAGAATGGAGAAAACATATGGGAGTTTGGGAGCCTCATTTTCTCCCCTCCCCCACCTGCTTCTTTGCCTTCCCCCTCAAAGGGGTTGATGTAGCCTTATTTTTTTATTTTAACTCTGATCTGTTTCTTGGAGAACTGACTCTCAGATACTTCAGCCAGGTGTTATATTAATTTATCCATAAATGTACTGGGTGCTTTTTTTTAAAAAGTAAAGGCTAAATTGAGTGGCTAAACTTTGTTTAAAGGAGGAAATACATGTTTATTGGCACATCACTAGCTATCTGCAAGTGACACATTCCAGTTCACACGTTATTTGTATACAATTTGAAGACTTCTGCAATGTGAGGAAGTCGAAACCTTTTAATCTTAAAACCAGGCTTTTTTTTTTGTGTGTGTGTGTGGCTTGTGTTATAACCCACTTCCCTTTGATAGTGCTCTGTGGCACATCAAGTCTTTCAGTGAAAGTCCAAACCACTCTGACTTCCTGTGGTTGATTTAAAGACTGCTTAAAAGCTTTGCAGAGGGAGAGACAGGACTGATTTAGTTGGATAGGTGTCCCTGTTTGGGGGAGGGAGTTATTTTATGAGGATAAAATGAATGACTTTTGCTGTTTGCTTTTATGGCGTAACTTGTTTTAAGTGGGCCACTTTCCAGGCTTAATATACATACCTTTCTTTTGTAGTCTCTCTTTAATATTGCAGGTGATTGTCAGATCCTACGTTAATCACACAGTGTCAGGTTTTTCAGTAGAGTAATTTACAGATGATTTCCAGTGACAATTTAATAAGGCTTGTTGAGGGGAGGGGTCATGAATTTTTAACCATCTGCTGGTGACACTTAATACATAGATTTAAAATCATAGTTTGAGGGGAAAAAAGGGGCCTTCATGAATCTGGTGTTGGGTTTTTTTTTCCCTTCTTGTGATGGTAGCCTTTGTTCTTACTTTTTCATTCAGAGACTAGTATTTCTGTGGTTGAAACTGAATACCTGTTACCAACCTGCATTTTGGCCTCCCTATATACTGCACAGCCAGATGTAGGTTTTCTGGTGAGGGAAGTTGGCTAATCAACAAGAACCTTAGTGACATGAGTGTTTTTTTTCATTTTTTTGCAATAGCCATAAGCATTTTTGTATATTCGACAAGCTCCACGTGTGAGTGATTGAGGTCTTCAGTTTGCAGTTGTGGCTGTTCTTTGGATCAAAGGCAGAACCAAGTGAGACTTGCTCTGGGATGGTTTTCTAACCAGCCCCAGACTTTTGATGGGATTGTGTGGAAGGGCTTGCTGGTTGTGGCGAGGGACATGGACATGACCTCCAGAAGCATTTGGGTAGATGAGTCAAGGGCAGGTCATATGGTGGCTAGATTGGACAGAGGATTAACAAAGAAGATTACTTTTTATGAGTAAGAGTTGTAGGATCAACCTGTGTACTGTCATGAAAATTTTCTTATCCTCTTTGTATGTTTAACCTTGCTATTCTAAACAGATGCATAGTTGTTTCTAGTCTGTAGACTCAAAGCCATGTCCTTGAGAGGTGTGAGCTTTTCCTATTTCTTTTTAATGGGATATTAACTTTAAAACCTATTTTCCCCATGTATATTGATCTTTAAGTTCACATGGTCAGGAGAAAGAAACCCTTTTCAACTCTTTGGAATTCTGAACTGAATGTGTATGTGGGCCATTCTTGAAATTGTTGCTTTTGATGCTTGCATTGCTCATTAATGAAGCCAAAGGTGGAATTAAAAGCTGCGGCTTCTGAAGCTGCATTTTTTTTAAAGTATATGTTGTGTGTTTAGGACATATATGCTGCTCATAATACCATTGCAGAGCTTCTCTTTGGAAACTGCGTTTAAAAATAAAATAAATAAAAGCAAAATACATAACTTTTTACCAAAACACATTCTAGTGATTTATTGCTCAAATAACCTGGGTTATGCATCTATATTCAGCATCAGGCATTTAGGTAGAAGCAAGTTATTTAAAAAAAAAAAAGAAAGTTAATTAACTTTAAATTTAAATGGTCTTAATCAGCAATTCAATCTGTATCTGAAGTATTACAGTGAATACTATATAAGTGATAAGTTTTCATGAATGCCAGATCACAATATTACAGTAAATATTACTGTTCTACATTTTAAAAAAATGCTTACCCTCACCCTACAGGTATCCATTTCTTTGCCCACAAAGGGGAAATTCACTTAGGATGAAGTTGATGAGTAGTGTTGGAGTACCAGAGTGCAAGATAATCAATACTGCTTACCTTCTGCATTAGGGTTGCATGTGGGGAGGAATATAAGTGGGGCAGAAGGCAGACAGTAAGACCTGTGCATCTCTTGCACGTTGTGAAAGGGCTATCTGCAGCAGCCCTGCAAAGAGCACTGATGGGGACAGCGGAGCGGCCATATAATCAGCACCTACATTGAGCTAGTGACTTGCTCCAGTTGATAAGTTGGAATATTGTCAGAGAGGCTGGAGGGGTAACACCTGGCTTGGGGGTGGAAAGGGGTGGGTGTTCACTCACTTCTTTCATGGCATTGAATTATTCAGGATCTGTGTTTTATGAGTGAAGTAGATTTCATCCCTGATGTGTCCAAAATTAATTGTGTGTGGAGTGGGGTGGCATGTGTGTGTGCACATATGTGCAGGTGTATGAACGTATATGCATACATTTAATTTTTTCATTGCTTCTGAATTATGATTGAAACATCAGTGTAGTTACCAAGCACTTGCGATCTGTGCAGACAGTTAACACAGATATGTTAAGATCAAGAGCTGTAGTTTTCATTATTGTTGATCCTGCTAGGCAGCATTGGTTTTAATTACTTTTGGAGGAAGTATGAGAAACTCCAGTTTCTTAATCACATTCTTCTCTTCTCCCATAGCCAGAAAGCACCTAGTGCTCATTCCCCTTGCCCGCAGAGCTCCTGCTTCTTTCATTCTTTCTATCATTGTCCTATTTCAAGAAGAAAGCAGTAATAGCTGGCTCTCCCAGACCCATTTATTTATTTACCAAGAGGGTGCCACATAGAATTAGCTGTCTAACTAAGTACAGAGCGTGCCATGGGTACGCAGGTTTGAGCAATTTCAGGAAGCTTTCCAAACTATCATAGCTAAAAGTAGAAGCAGCAGGCCTTTTGAAGTTGGCTTATGGTGGTTTTTTAGTATTTCTTCTGATCCAGAGATTTATTCCTCTTTTTAAAAAAATGTTGTATCTCTACTTGCCAACTGCAATGCCACTTAAACACATCTGCAAAAAGTCTCGAAATAAACTTTCATACCTTCTACTTGAGAGGATTTTTTTATTTTAAAAGTTCCCTGCTTTTCCAATGGAAGTTAAGTCACTATAATAATTTCTTTTTCAGGTTTTTTTTATTTTCCCCCAAGTAGGAGTGGGCACACAGTTCTAGTCCATCTAGGTTTTTATACTGTGCTTATCACCAGGGTACCTGAGCATCTTACAGTGGGGAAAAGGGGGATGAGTTACACTGCCGCAAGTTAGAGCAACTCATGTGGGTGTGGCTGGTATCCATATATGTGGGGGTTTTTTTGGTGTCCGTTTTTTAAGATATAGACTTAGGAAGATAGGGACTGCCATACTGGGTTAGACCAGTGGTCCTACTAGCCCAGTATTCTGTCTGAGAGGGTGGCCTGTCCCAGAACTTAAAGTGGAGTGTACAGAATAGGCAGTTGGAGTGATCCATCGCTTCCCCTCCCAGCTTCTGGTACTCAGATGTAAAGGGTTGCCCCAAACATGGGGTTACATCCCTGACCATCTTAGCTCATAGCCTTTGAGGGACCTATCTTCCAAAAATGTACCTAGTTTCTTTCTTTTTTTTTTTTTTTTTAACCCAGTGATACTTTTTGGCCATCACAACATCCGGTGGAAATGAGTTCCACTTAATTGTACATTGTATGAAAAAGTACTTCCTCTTGTTTTTATTAAACCTCCTGCATATTAATTTCATTGGGTGGTTCTTGGTTTTTGTATTATTGAAAAGGGTATATAACGCTTCTGTATTCACCTTTTTTCTGCACCATTCATGACTTTATAGACCTCTATTATATTTCTCTGTAGTCATCTCTTTTCTAAGTTGAACATCGGTAATATTTTTAGTCTCTTATGGAAGCTTTCTTATCCTTAATGATCTTTGTTGCCTTCTCTGAACCTTTTCTGGTTCTGTTATATCCTTTTAGAGATGAAGCAACCAGAACTGTATACAGTATTCTGTATACTGTATACAGGATATGAGAGTACATGGATTTATGTAGTGGCATAATATTTTCTGCCTTGTTTTCTAACCCTTTCCTAATACTCTTTTTCCTAACATTCTGTTAGCCTTTTTGATCATTGCTGAGCATTGAGCTGAAGTTTTCAGAAAACTATCCACAAAGACTCTAAGCTCTTCCTTGAGTGGCAACAGCTAATTAGAACCCATCCTTTTACATGCATAGTTGGGATCATTTTTTCCAGCGTGCATTACTTTACACTTACCGGCATTGAATTTCATCTGCCCGTTTATTGCCCAGTCATCCAGTTTTGAGAGGTACCCCTCTAACTCTTTTCAGTCAGCTTTGGACTTAACTCTTTTGAGTAATTTTGTATCATCTGCAGTCTTTGCCACTTCACTGTTCCCTCTCTTTTTTCCAAACCATTAATGAATATGTTGAACAATATGGATCCTTGGGGTACCCCACTGTTTACCTCTCTCCGTTGTGAAAATTGACCATTTATTCCTACCCTTTGTTTTGTATCTTTTAACCAGTTACTGATCTATTAGGGAACCTTCCTTCTTATGCCATGCTTATGTAAATCTCTGCATCACTCCCTGAGGTATTACAAATCAATATGAGGATACTTAAAATCACCCGTTGTTGTTGTTATGCTTTCCCCTTTTGTAGCATCTCTAAAATCCCTTTAGCATTTTGCACTCACTCTCACTATTCTGGTCAGATAGTCAGTAGTATAAACCTACTGCTATACTCTTTCTTTCTTTCTTTTTTTCTTTTTTTTTTTTTTGAGCATGGCATTTCTATCCATAGAATTTCTGTGGTAGTGAGTGTCAAGTAAGATTTTTACATTATTTGATTCTATGCTTTCGTTAACGTATAATGCCACTCCATGACCAACTCTGTCATGCCTATATATTTTGTACCTTGGTATTATGGTAGCCCCTTGATTATCCTCATTCCACCATGATTCCTATTATATTGATATCCTCGCTTAATGCCAGGGACTCTAGGTCACCTGTCTTCCCTACACCATTGTCTCATACACACTCTGAGATCTTGCAGTTCTGCCTGTCTTATTGGCCCAGCATGTGGAACTGGCAGCATTTTAGAGAATGCCACCATGCAGGTTCTGGACTTAAATATCTTACCCAGCAGCCTAAATTTGGCTTCCAGGATGTCTATCTTTTTCCCTGTCTCATTGGTACCTACATGTACCATGACCACTGGCTCCTCCTCAGCACTATCTACAAAGCTGTCTAATGTCATCTGAGATCTTCTGACTTTGCACCCAGCAGGCAATTCATCGTGCGGTTCTCCCCCTCATCCAAATGAGGGGGGCACACGGCACATTGCTTCTACTGCTCCCAATTGAGATCTCTTCTATCCTTCCAAGCCTACAAAGGAATCTCTTTTGCCCCATGCACTATGAAAGCTGCACCTCAGGAAACAGGGTATTAGTGTAGAAAACCATTTTTCGCATTCCAGGTAAATGCCCCGCTGCTGATGGGGGTTTGGGGTTTTTCTGACACATAGTGATTCCTGTTACTTTCTCCACTATGGAAGGCAAGCTGTTATTGAGTTGACTTGATTCTGTGGTGATCGTCATTTTTCTTTCTACCTTGAAGGTTTTTTTCCATGAATTCTTGTTGTAGAATTTTTATGAACAGATTGATTTCTGCAGTAAGACCTTGATTAGGTGAAGCATTTAAGTACATAGTTAACTACTTTCCTAAATCAGTGCTTAGATATATTTTTTTTCAGACTGCTAAACTTGATCTATGTCTGTCATGTCTCATCCTTTATTTGATTGTCAAAATGGAGAAATTCTGGTCCATGATTCCAGACATTTAAATATATTCCTAGTTGATGACTGTTACCATCTGCACCTCTGAATTTGATTATTTGGCTTGTCCCTTGGTATAAGCAAATGTTTGGTTAAAACTGTCTGTTTTTTTTTTTTTTTTTTTAATGAAAAGTTTTGTCTGTTTTTGGGAAGTTTCTTAAAACTTACTGTATTTAAAACAAACAAGCATTGGTTCCAAATTCTCTAATTTTAAAAACGGTCTCAGTGAAGTTATAGTATTGCTAGGCTTGATGTTCGCTGCCTGTCGGTGGAGATCACACTGTCCCTTCAGATGTTCTCCCCAAGTGAGGAAAGGCTTACCATGGGTGACTGGGCCTGATGGCAGTGCTGAGTGGAAACATCAGCCCCTCCTCCTCCTCCTCCTCCCGCTCCCCCAAAGTCAATGAGTGGCCAGAACTTCAGAGTATGGAGGGATTTTAGAGCTTGTGCTTCTCTCTCCCAACAGCTTAGCCACTTTGAGGAGGGCTGGGAAGAGGAGTTATCAAATGTGTGAGGGGACTGGAACTGAGGCCACTGGTTAGATGCTCCTGGGAGGAGCAGAGGCACCCTTGGATTTGAGTCCATTTTCCCCAGTTCCTCGCCCACCAGTTTCGGCAGTGGCAGGGAGAATGAATTTTGCTGAGCAGGGTCCTTGGCCTTACCCCTGTATTGCTGCTGTTTTAGTTAGAACTGCAGGGGGTGGGGGCGGTGGGGTGTGAGAAACAGGAGTTGGGGAGCTCTTTCTGATGCTGAAATCCTAGGACTGGTCATGGGGGAGCCTAGAAAAAAATCTTTGGTGGTAGGAGGATGTGGGGAGAGAAAAATGGGGGGACTATTAATTATTTGGTATGAATTATATCAATATTTTTCTAATACTAGTTCAATTAATGGTCCCTGTTAATTTGGATTAGTAGTTGAAAGTAAACTAGATATGAGACCTTCTCTATTTGAATATGTATGTAGGTTTCCCCACTACCACTGGACAAAAATAAAATGTAAAGCACTACTTTAATGTACTTGCATGAATCTGCTCATCCCTGGGAATAGTCCCCTGTTTCTGATTGCAGTGAACTGCATGTTGCATTACTTTTTATAGGGTCCTCTGTAGGGAATTCTTTTTATCAGTTCTTAGTGGATTGTGTCTGCCTGTCATTTCAAAGTTGAAAGAAGTTACTTCAGTGTTATTCCAGGAAATGTGAATCACTTTCTTTTAGAAGTGCCTGCTTTGATGGAAAGGGTAGCTTTTAAGAATAGAGAAGTCTGGTAATGTCACTTAAATTTCAAAAGTAGTATCTGGAACGTTCACTCCCACTTAATTTGAACTTGGATGACTTTATTGGTACCTCTTCTGACATGGTCTTTATGAGCAGTGGGACTGAGATGATTTGTAAATCATATAGGAAATGTGAAAACCGAGCTCTCTGAGATCTTCAGATATTTGTAACATTTCATAAGGAGAATAGCCTTTCAAGGAGATTAACTGTTATACCCTTCTGTCAAAAGGAAGATGCTTTTTAGCTGTTGTGTAATTAACAGTTTTCTCTGTCACTTATTTGTTCAAATTAGTTTTTATGCTATTAATAGAAGTGTGATATGTCTATCAAGTCACTAGATCTGTGAAAGTCTGTCAAAGGGATGTTCTTGGAGATTGACATATGTATTTGCATACAAGGAATTTTAGATACGTTGTCATGCTGGGCTGTCCGAAAAAGGATTTGGACTTTGGAATGTTAACCCGTAGTTGCTACCCCACTTCTGTTGACTCAGGCCTGGTGGTTACTGGTATGACTAAATTCAATGGGAGCATAATTTATTTTCTTTTTAACTGAAACTGTTATACCAGTACAACCCCTAATGCTGATGCAGTTATACTGGTATACATTTTGCTTTTTACCAGTACTGCTTATTCCCCTTCCTGTTGGGAATAAGATGACCGGTATTAAGCACCTGCATACCGGTGTATAACCGTGACCATGCAAGGGAGATCATACAGCTTTAACTCTGCCAGTATAGTTAAAGCAGCACAGACTTTGTGTGTAGACTGGGCCTAAGAACATGTGGATGTAAAAAATTTGAGTGACCCAGTAAAGTTTGAATTGTAATGTTCCTTCCTTTTGTAGTGAGTTTTATTTGCTAGAAAATAACTAGTTAGCAATCTCCTGTTACAGGCAAACTCTCTATTGTGTTATGCAGTGGGAAATGCCCAGTTCCAAGCATTAGTGAGTTAATGAAAGGACTTGATGCTTTAACAAGCTAATCTTGTGGAATTAATCACTTTCTCCTTACCTAGTAGAGTTCTGATGACCTGGCAATCAGTGTCTGCTGGTCAGTGTCAATGCCAGCATCTTCTCTTTCGTTTGTTCTTCTGTCTAGGTTATACGTTGTAGCAGGGCAACCCAATAAATAGAATAAGATTTATTGTGCTTTAATAAATTAAAATTATATTAAAATTAACATTTAAACTAAGTGTTACTTTATAGTTTACCCTTAATCTCACTTGGTGCGAACTTGCTATTTCATTTAAAGTTTTCATTAGCTCAGTGTACAGTTTATTTTCACCTGTATATTTTATAATCTTTATGTGCAATGGATTGAAAATATATCTATATTGCCAAGATAGTGTTGCTCCTTAAATAATATCAGAAGCTGACATTTAAACTATCGTTTTTAGGCTTTACATTTAACATCAGTCATCTCTCAGAGCCATTGCTTGCAAACTAAGGAAGAAACTATTGCATTGATTGATGTTTGTTTTTGACAGAGCTTTTCATTTTTTATTGTGCCAATTTGAGGGCTAGAAACTTTAACTTTCATGTAAAAGAAAAATCAACTTCTGTAGAAGCTGAATATCCTGCATGTTATATAAGTACAGATGTTTGATATAAGTGGTTTTGATTGTTTTGTCTTCTGGTTGGTGATAGCTTTTAATGATTAAAAAATGGTATTATTGGTAACCAGTGGGAAAAGAAGTTCCTTGTTCACTTAAAGTTGTTAGGTCTCTGCTGCTCTAAGTTACTTGCCTGGCAACAGAAATTAAAGGGGTGGTTAGTTTCAGGTTCCTCTTGCAGCTTCTGCTACTGAGTGGGAAGAAGGGAAGATTAGAACACTGGGTCCCAGAGGAATGAGGCCACATTAGTACTCCAGTGTGTACTTTCTCATTAGTACTGCTAGCCTGCTTGTTAAGTTTCCATTTTCTCCTTCCTGCGTGAAAAGTAGTGAGCACTGCAGTCCTTCACTGGTGACCCAGACGGAACCTGTGTTCAGATGCTGCATCTATGATTCCTTATGGTCTGCTGCCCAGGTCGTCCCAGTCAGCTTCCTAAAGAGATTCTGTGCTGTCCGTTTGCAATCCCAAAGAGCTACAATAGCCAGCAGCATCTGGTGCTGGATCTTGGGGGGGGGTTAGAAGTGCTTTCTGTTGGAGGTGGAGATGTTTCTCATAATAACAGCAGTCATTTTCTTGGGCAATTTTCTTACTTCCATGTCTTTCGATGATGCTAATCTGCATATTCAAGACACCAGAGGTTCACCCTGCATCCCATGACTTTCAGTTTCACACTGCACTTTGACCTGGTGAGAGAACCTGGATCGCCAAGTCACCAAGATGACAAGTAGCTGCATCAAGAAGGGCAGGCTTAGTGTGATGTCAGGTTTCATTGACTGACCGGAGTCCAGTGACTCTTAGCAAAAAAGTCAGTCAGGATGCTGTTTGCCACGCTGGCTTGGTCATTAGTCTCAAAAAGAGATCACCGGAAACTGTTCCCTGACTCAGCATTCAATTGGGGGAAAAAAGATTTCCTCTCTGACAATGGTGTCAGAAGTTTGGAGGCTGTAATTTGAGTCCTCAACAGAAAGTATGGACCATTTGGCCAAGGTGATTTTGTGAAGACCCAGAACACTGGTTCTCACTGCCGTTTTGCCCCCTCTACCCTTGAGCATCTATTTGCCTCCTCGGCAAGCGTCTGTTTGGAGGTGGGGGGCGGGCACCAAGATCCTTCTAGATACTTTACAAGCAGACAGGAGATTGATTTCCAATAATAACATGACTAGTAGTATCTAAAAATTAATTTGTTGTTAGAAATCACTAGGGAATCACCAGGGAGAATGATTTGATATTTTTCTGTTTTCTATATCATTAACATCCAATGATGCACAAATTTTACAGTACAGAGGGCCGGTCGTGATTTTGCAAGGACCAGACTTAATTTTCAAATGCACTTACGTAAATTGCATTCTGTGTCAATTTGTAGTCCGTGATATTTACAGTATTGTAACAGGTAACATCTATACATGTAGCTTTCAATCAGGGAAACCCCTCCCCCATGTTAATTAATTGGTAAGGTTACATTTTTACTTTTTCTTCCTTTTTGAGCTTATACCTGATTTCTTTATATAAGAAATAATCCAATTAATGCCATGCATGCGATAATACAAAAGGGAATTCGTTATACAAACAGACACTAGGTAGATTACAGCGCAGCATGTGGGCCAATATTTTCATAGTGACTAGGCATGTTGGGAACCAGCCTTAAAAGATTTCCAGAAAGGTCAGAGCACTCATACTTGGGAAATCAGTCCTGATGGAAGGCTAAAATCTCATCTGTTATAATGTTAAGGTAGCATACAGTGCCTATGACTTGTCAAGTAGAAAATGAATTGACTAAAGCAGATAATGAAAGGTTATAAATGGTCACAAACCAACAGCAAGTAGGCACAGGTAAAAGCAGTTGCTTTCTGTGCCGTACTCCATTCTGAACTTGGAGCATTGCAGGACTTTGTTCTGCACAGGGAATAGCTGCATGGGATGCTTGGAATATGAATTTCTCCCCTGCCCTTTGTGAGCCCCCATCAGAAGGAGTACTGAGTAGGGGGAAAAGGCTGATCACTGAGTCATTCTGTCAGTTGTCCAGGGAATGGAAGCAAGAGCAGTGGAGAACCATGGCAACTAGAGATTTCAATTGTGTTTGGAGGCTTGATGTTTATGGACTAGGTGTGTACCTTGTCCTGTGATCATAAGTGCAAAATACTCCATGCACTTGAATGAACTGGTGCTTGAAATGAATGGAGATAAAACGGTGTCATGCTTACAAATTTAATGGTAATTTAAGCTTTAAAAAAAATCCACCCCTCTAAACAGATTATAAAGTTGTGGCAGAACCGTTTATAGACTCTCAATCTAAGCACCAGCCTGCTACCCTGTGGACAGTAGGTGTCAGAAACTAAATTTTTATTTGTTCAGCTTTATATGTAATGCCTCTCCACAGTGCATCTTCTGTGGGCCAAGTCATTCCCTTTTCACAATGTTCTGAATGCAACTAACTAGGACAAATAATGGTAAGAAAATATGGGGGTCACAGCAAGTGTATCTTAGTGACTGACGGAGATCATGTAACTCAAAAGGCAAAGGAGGCTGGCTTTTTCCTCCCTCTCCCACCTTATTTTTTCTTTCTACTATTCCCTTTGCTTTTTATTGAAAAGGCTGCCTTCTGGTCTTCAGATGATTCACATGAAAACTCCAGTGACCCAGATCTTCTTAAAAGCTTTATTGTAAAATCTTTTCAATATAAATCACTACCAGCAACTAATGTTTTAGAAAAGTCCACTGCACTAACACAGTTGTTGCTATGGCAAGGTGAGTGGTTCTTGGTTTTTTTTTCCTTTGCACCTGTCTGATTCAATTTACTGTCTGTCCTTTCTCCTCTCTGCCCCCATATAACTGAAAAGTGGCTAGAAAATTAACTACTTTCTCTAATTATAAATGCCCAGTGTTGTCCCACTTACCACCTTATAATTAAATGCTGTACATGGTGGGGAGATAGGAACTGCAGAATCTGTATCCTGGCTCCTGAATTAATCTCCTTAGCCTTGTGTAAGTCGCTAAACCCTTCTGTATTCCAGGTAACATAGGAATTGATACCGGCTCAAACCAGAGGTCACCGGTAGCAGCTTCTGTTAAATGTTTCTGAGGGAGGTGCAAGCAACTTTGCAGTTATGGCAATTCCTGCCCCCAATAAACATTTATTTTTTCACCTCCAATAATTGAAGACTGTCTTAGGCCCTAAAGCAGCTATCCTTTCAAAAATTGTTTTCTTTTTGATGTTTGTATTACTATTTTTAAAATAGGACAACGTAACACAAAAAAGGGAATGATGTTCTGAACAACTACATAGAAACGCTGGGTTAAAGTCTGTAAAGCACTTGGAAGATAATTTGGTGCTTTATAAAGCAATTTACTGTTCCATTTTGCATTCACATTGTGGTGAAGTATTTTATACTTTAGAGCACAATCTTAAGGAATCGACCTTTTAGTATGTAAAATAATTTTACAAGTTAAGTGTGACTGGTGGGGAAGAAGGAGGGTTAGTTTTACTATGAGTGTTTTTTCCCCTTTTTATTAGGCATGCCAATCAGTCTTAAATGGAAGTGATTGTGAAACACCTGAAATAAAGATGGCAAAGACAAGCTGATTTCCTGTTAAATGTACTGTACTAGTTCAGGGCTTTGTGTAAGCATCACGTGACTTACAAGAAGAACTTAGCACTTGAATGACTAAGTATTTTATGGCTTCTGACAAACCTGACCACACAAGCTTCTAAGAAAAGAACAGTCTCAGAGATAAAGCATGGCAGATCCACGTGATTCTGCAGTTCCTTGGGCAGTTTCTCTTGTGATATGAATGGGAATGTCGTAAACTGGGTCATTTCCAGTTTTAATCCCCACAGCAAGTGGGAATCCTGCCAAAGTCAGTTTAGTTTGGTGCACTAAGATGTGGATAAACAAATGTTTGTCACACTACCCCTCTCATCCTGCATATTGGTCCTCCATCAGAAAGTGTTTGCTGACAAGAAGTTAAATGAGCTGGTGCCTATGGGGAAGTGGGCAGCAGGCAAGGTGTGGAGAAAAGTAGAATTTAATAATGAAAACTTGCAGCAGGGGGCTAGGAAGAGAATTGCTTGATGTCACTGTAGTTCAGAGGTGTAGTGAAAGGAATATATGGCAAAAGTAGCTGTTCATTTTGGGCTCAGTCCTGCAAAGTATTAAACCTTCTGTTCTCAATTCAGTAAAGCACTTAACCACATGCTTAACTTGAAACCTGAGACTACGCAGGTGCCTAAGGATTGCAGGATTGAAACCAGAGTGCTCAGCATCTTGCAGTGTTGAACCCCTAACGTCTCTGAAATTGAAGGAGAGCTTTGAAGATGTTTGTGGGTGTCTGGTTGTTCCAAATTCCTACATCTGAAGCAAATAGATTCGTTCAGACCGAACCTCTTACTTTCTTAAAGGAGCATGCCCAAGTAAATATTTTTTTCATCAAGCAAAGCTGCTAATTTAGAGTGCTTGACCTCTTATGTTATAAGGAACTGTATCAGATGCTATGGCAGATTTTGTGAAATGGCAGATGGGAAGTTCGTAGGTGACTGGAATTAGTTTGGATGTTCTGAATTGAATTACAGATTTAAACCTATTTTCAGGTGTTTTTTGTGGACTGGTGTTTATAACTAAAAAAGCACGTGGGAATAGATTGCTTCAACAGGAGAGGCATTAGCAGCATACATAGAATTGATTGAGTTTGGGCCAGTTACTTACGGTCTCTGTGCTTGAGCGTACCAGTTTGTATAATGGAGATACCTACTCGTGAGTGTGGCCCAGTTCAATATGACATTGATCAGAGGGCTGTGTTTGTGTAATGGGAGACAAAGATGGTAGGGGAACTGTGGTTCTGACAGGTGGCCTGATGGGTAGCCCTGAAATCCCCTTGATCTCAGTGTTGTGTAATGTGGATAGACTTTTTGCCAGCTGGCCACTTGGCAGTAAATCAGCAGTCAGTTGCAGTGATAATCTGGTAAGGTTCTATGCTTTCACTTTCTTGCAGAAGGAGCAAATCATCTTTTCCTATTTATGTGGTTTGTTTGGGCATGTCTTTTTTTTTTTTTTTTTTTTTTTTTCATGTCTACTCCAAATGCAGCTGATACGCATTGTGTGGTACTTGACAATTTGCAGTTAGAGAGACAGAAGAAGAGAAATGTTTCATTCAATTACTGTGGGGATCCATCTTCTAATCTCATACCTTTCTATCTTCTCTCTTCTCCCCCCTCCTTTAACTGCCTCTGTGATCTGCCATATTGGGTTTTGTGATATCAGCTGCTTGCACTAGGTACTTGAATGCCAGAGCTGCATTGCCTGGTGGCTGTCTGTGATTGGCATTGTTGAGGAATTAGCAGCATTTGACAGTTGGTATTCTCTTTGGATGCGTAACTCTCCTTCCCTACCCTCTCCCTCCGCACCTCATGATCTTTCTTAAAGTAGGAGAATGAGTCCTACTAAACTCAAATGGATATGACTCTCTCAATGTTGCAGGTCTGTGGAGGGGAAAGGAGGGAAATTATATTTCAGGTTTGCTCTTTGAGGAAAATAAATCATGGTATAATCCTGTTCTACATTCTGCGTTGACTCAGAGTTCAGGGACTAAAGCTAATCTTGACTTTTGAGGTACTTGAGGTAAATGGCTGTTATATCACCAGGCCAGTAAATAACAGGAAATAAAAACGGAAATCTGATAATCAGAGCAAGTCAGAAATGGATGGAGATGGGCATCTAGTCAAATAGGAAGTGCAGTATATCTATTAATGCCCCTCTCAGTGCTGTACAGACAGACAATGCAGGATTAAGGTCTAAATTATGATGATGTAGAATAGCAAATAAGAATTGCCCAAAAGTCAGTCCTGCTATGTAACAAAGGAGAAAATTGCTGCTGCTTTGTCCTTTTTTCTCTGTTTGTCTTTATTCAGCTATAAAAAGTATAAGTTAGAGTGTGTATAAAAGTCACTGTTCATTTTGGAACTGAATATAATGCACTATGTTTATCAAAATCTGATTATTTCAAATTGTAATCTAGAAATTGTTGAAAGGAAAGGTAATTGTTCTGAATCAGTGACTTGAAAGGAAGTGCAACAAAGTTTTGTATTAAGGGACTGTAACTTGGGAATAGTAGGCAACAAAATGATCTGTTGAAAGACAAGTAGCAGAAAAGTGTGCAGTGAAGTACAGTGCTTTTACATAAGCTTCTTTAACTATCACTTTATTTCATTAACCTTTTTTTACATTATATACTTAACTCTGAACACCACAGATTTCCTTGGTTTAATAGTCCACTTTTTTGTGGTATTGTTGACCCCAAACTATTCAGCAAATTAAAACTCGGTCTTGAAAAATCTAAGCTCCAATTTGAATTTTTTTTAATAAAATGCTTCAAAACAAAACAAATCACCAAATAGGAATCAGAACAGCACTTGCATTCAGTTGATCTCTCGCTGCAAAAATGGAAGTGCATTCGTTGAGAAAAATGTAGTGATATTTTCAATGAAATGTTCACTGTTCCTTCATGAGTGACCTTTGTGTGTGTCTACTTTAATTTAAAATTATCTGTGAAATTTGAGTTAAGTGGCCATTGACACAATTTTAAAAATCTGACAGTTGCAATTTTGAAATTGTGTGCTGTAGAAAAGAGGCCAGTTTTGTCAAATGCTTTACAAAACATCTATTGGAGGTGGTAATAAAATGCCCAAAATTCAAAGTTTGTGTTGTTTTGCCTTTTGTTCTCTTTCCCACCCCTTTCCAGTGAAACTCTGTCCTCAACCTTATTTAACTGGAGCAGGTTAGAACGATAGTTTCAGTGCTGAATCACTTGGAGTAGTCTCAGGTAGTGATAGTTGACAGGAATACAGTACTTCATGTAAGATTCTCTTTTGCCAATATGTAAACACTTACCTATTTTAGTCCATTAGTTACGGGGATAATTCTAACATCATGAAGCACTTATCAAACCAGTAAACTGTGCGCACACTTTCTGCCAGTTACTGATAATGAATACTAAGGTGACATAACTTCCAGACAGTGGCCTAATTTCCCATCCAGTGCCTTTATAAACAAACCCTAAACCCATCAGGTACACGTGCTGCAGGTGAGCAGACTCTTAACTTTCTAAGACTAGCTATTGTCTTAAAGAACCTGAGGAGCAATTTTTTCAGGGTGGGGGGGTGAAGTGTTATGGGATAGGTGACTCCTTCATTCCTCCTAGAGGTAGGATTTCTGATGACAGCATGCCACTTACCAGATATTTGCACCAAAGTTTTTGCCTACAGCTATACCGCTCCTTCCTGTTCTCTGTAGGAAGAAGTCATGCCTTACTTAACTAGGTCATTTTAGTATATTTCACAAAATGAAGGTCTAATTCTTTTAGCTTTTTTGTCTGCTTTTTAAATACTGGACTTACTTATTTTGAGGGTTTCAAATTCAGCCCTTCTGAAGATGAATAAAATAAGTGATCAACAAGATGAGATTTTATCTATTCTTGAAGAATCTACTGTGGATTTTGAGAAACAGCCTGTCCTGGCATTTTTTACTCTTTTTTTGGTTACGTTATTCTTAGAATATCCAAAATGAGAGCTTTGCATCTGTGTTATCTTTTAAAGGAAGGTATAACTACCAAGTGAGACATCTTTAAAAATGCCCATCTTTTCAAGATTGCACTTCTTTGAAAGAAAAAACATTGCAACAGATAGAGAGACTGCAGAACAAAATTGCCAGTACTGAAAAATATTGATTTGGCCTACTGGGTAGGAGGTGGTGGTGATAATTTTGCACCCAACTAGATACATACCAAACATCATCTAGATGTTTTTGCACCCTGGTATGGTTTCTGTTCTTAACGTAAGCCCTGGTGCTGCATGTGCATAAGCAGAGTTTTGCACCTGCATGGACTGCATTGACTTTAATGAGGCTCTGGATGCATGCATAAATTTGCATGCATGAATTTGCAGACTTCAACAGCTGTTTAGAGAAGGGGCCTGTCTCATCTTTTGTCATAAACTCCCTAGCGTGCATTTACATGTATGTACATGCTAATAAATGCCAAACCCATCATCCGTTTTTGACAGTTTTGAAGGCGTTCATGAGGCGTGCTGCTTGAAGGTATGTTTCCAAGGCATATTTGTTATATGCAGATCTGTCAGCCCTGCTTAGCCAGAAAAGATGTAGTGTTTGAATCTCAGCCATACCTAAAGGGGTCAGCTGCCTTTTTTTTTTTTTTTTCTTTTTAAAGCTGAAGACCAATGAGGATGTTTTGAACCGTCGTGGAGTCGTGTGTTCTTAAGTATCAGTGTTGAAATGATGTGCTATTGGGGTGACAGAGAAAAGTGTGTGCTTTTTTTCTTTTTTTATTTCTCTGCAGTGCTCATCATTGTAATATTTGAGTGCCTCACGATCATTGATTAACTTATCCTTTTAACCTTCCTGGGATAATAAATTCTCAGTTCAGGAAACTGAGATACAGAAAATAAATGATTGCCATTGGTAGGCTCTGGGAACAGAAGTCTGATCTTATGGGTCTAAGTCAGCGGCCTTAATCGCAAGAATCTTTCCTATCCTGTTGTTAATCAGTCCCTGGTGTCACTGAGACACCTTACAGAGTAGTACATTTTAGCTACAGTAGGACTTCAGAATTATGAACTCGCCAGTCAACCACACACCTCATTTGGAAGCAGAAGGATGCAACCAGGCAGCAGCAGATACACCCAAAAAAGCAAATACAGTACAGTACTCTGGTGAATGTAAACTGAAAAAGGCAAGGTTTTTTTAAACTGACAATTTAAATGAGAAAGCACACCATTTCCCTACCTTAAGATGGTTAAAAGCAGCGTTTTTCTTCTGCATAGTAAAGTTTCCAAGGTGTATTAAGTCCATGTTCTGTTATAAACTTTTGAAAGAACAATCATAATGTTTTGTTCAGATTTTCAAATATTTGAGACTTAAAATCAACCTCCATTCCCAAGATGTTTGTAACTCTGAAGTTCTGCTGTATGTACAAATCCACAATAAAAGTTTCTAGAGAAAAATTTGAACTTTTTGGAGTTGGAGCACTCCTGGATTTTAATTTATCACAAGCTCTTGAAAATGGCCAAAAAGTCATTTATAGTGGCTATGACAAGTCTCCCCCTTCCCCTCTCCCGAGTACTCCTAAAAGGAACCAGGTAATGAGAGTAGGTGATTTTATAAGGTAATTGATTAAATTTCATCTTTCAAGACATGTATTCAGATCCTGCTTCTCTCCTATGTTTGTTTGATCTTATCCCGGTACATGCTGTCTTTTGTCATAAAAACTCCTACTTCACTTAAGGTGTTGGCCAATTTTTGTTCTGACCCCCTGAGCTACCAGGCATGCTGAGGATCAGGATGGAGGTGTGGAAGAAGCTCACATAGTGCATAGTATCACTGATTGACTCTAGTTGATGCTCAAAATGTTTCATTTAATGAGCAATAACAAAGAACAAAACTCCTCCTGTACCACATCAAAAACTTCTGAAGTATGGGGAAAAATAGGTAGCTAATGTAGTGTCTTCTGAAACCATTGTGTCCAAGTGGCATGCTTGTCATGTGTTGTATATTATTAAACTTGTATAATCAAACAGAATTCTTCAATAACCAGAGCAATTTGAAACTTTGCAAAAAGTTTTCAGGTAAAATAACCCAATTGCTCTTCTTGTATTTTTTGTTTGTTCATTTTGTTAGTGAAGCTAAAGGGTCTGTTTCAAAGAATGGATCGTGGCCTTACAGCACTTCACTAACATGGCTCTCATTTTTGCAGCATTTGCTCCAGTTTTATCAAATTCAAGGCCAGATCCTCAGCTCCTGTATATTGGCGTAGCTCCATTGATTTAAATGAAACTACACCAATTTATGCCAGTGGAAGAACTGGGCTTTAGTTTTTTACATTAATTTTATTGTGTAGTGTGAGGTGTTTTTTGGGGGGGAGAGAAGCTTTTTTTCTTTGTCATGTCTTCTCTTTCCTCTTACAAAAAAACAATTTTCTTCCTTTTTTGCTTCCTGTACTGGGAGCATAGATCCAGTGTTTCAGGTCTTAATCCCAAGGAGTCTGGAAGAAACAAACCTTAAAGCATGAGAAGAAAGAATTAGGAGAATTAAAAAACAAACAAACAAACACAAAAAGTCAGGCTGAATGGAGCTGTGCAAAAGGCCAGAAAGTTCTCAGACTCTCCTTGGGCCAGGTTGCTGGGGGTTGGACTTCATATCCTGGTGGAAATTCCTTTGTTGTTATACCAGTATTTTGTAGTTTATAACTCCCAATCCCCACTCTTTTCTGTGATGGAATTTTTTTGGAGGTGGGGGAGAAGGAATTCTGTTTGATAGAAAGCTCTTCAAATAGGACCTGCCTTAATGTTTTTCTTGTAAATAAAATCTTATTTTCATAATAATAAAAGATCCTAGATTTCAGTATCTGCAAAACAATGGATGTATTGAAGCCCAGGCAGTGAAGTTAGTCCTTTAAGCTTGAGAATAGCTTCTTGAGCATCAGCATATCCTAATCAGGTGCCATGAACAGGTAGCAGCTGCTGGGTCTCAAAAACAAAGTGCCAGAAAAGTGGACTTCTTTTGTAAGTCTTGAACTATGCCCTCATGGCATCATATGCACTGGGAGAAGTAATTGTTTGGATAGGGGTTAGAGCTGAATGGGACTGATTGATGAAAAAGGAAGCCTGTGTCCACAGGTATTCCAATTCTTGTGATATCATTCTAATGATAACTGCTGTAGAAGTTCCTCAGTAAATAACTAATCTGCTCTTGTCTGTCTCCCAGGAACTCAGCAGATGCCTCTGCTCTGTACTTCTGGTCTGACCCATTAAGAGATTGGGACAGATGCTTTCTTGAGGGATTGAAGGGACGCTGGTGGGGTGGACAAGGAGAGGGATGGAAGAAAACTAATGCTTGCTTTTTTTTTGTTCCAGGGTCAACTTATAGTGTACTGTCCATAATGCCATCTGATTCTGAAAGTAGCAGTTCTCTCAGTAGCATTGGTGAGTGAAGTATTGTATCTAAGAACTTAATGTGTATGCTTTTTGGTGGGGTATACATTTTAAATGGTCACTATTAGAAGGATGAATGAATCCCTTTGGGTTTTGTTCAGTACAGTAACAGATGTTAATTGTAGGTTGAATTATGAAAGTGAACTGCATATGCCAGCACAATGATAAAGCATATACACCCTTTATACTGCAGGGCTAAACATTTTCATAGCTAAAGGTAATCGCTTTGCAATGATCAGCCATGAAATAACAAAGTTTATATATTAAATGTCCATAACACCAGCACTGTTGTTCAGTGATACTGGTGGATTTTCATTTGCAAGTCATAACCAGATATAAAAGAACCCTGAAAAAGAGAGAATGAATCCAACTCTGTAAACTTTGTCCAGTTGCTTCAGAACTTCATGAGTGACTTGTAATATTCCTTTTTTCTTAATGTGATTGGTTACCTTACATTCTCAGATGTTTTTAAAAGAGTGGGGAATGCAGATGATATTTAGGAAGTTGGAGCAAAGCATTGTCTAAAATAAAAACGAGCTGAAATAGCAAGCTTGGCTTCCAGTTTATTCAGCTTTCCCCATATTTAACAAAAATGATGTTTATATCTGCATAAAAGTGATTAATCTTCAATAGAGGTCATGGACTCCTGCATTTTAAAGTTCCTTCGTTGCATCAGACATCTGTGGATTTCTCTGACAGCACAAAGCAAGTCAATTGCCTGTTAAAGGATGCCTGCAGACATCGAGTGAACTTTAACTCCAACATGCAAGAACAAGATTTCAGTCTTGACTAAAACTATTTGCTGAAATAATGGAAAGCTGTGACACTGCAGAATGATATTTTCCAAGACTAAACTTGTACATTGGCTGCCAGCATAGGGAAGATGTGTGCCTCTTTGATTTTTAAAAAGAAAATGTGTCCAATCTGTTTCTTGGTAAAAGACTTTTTAGTGCTGTGGATGGATGTACTGAGTTGTTGGAAGAGGATTAATTAGGTTTGTAGTTTTTTATAATTTTAATAGGGAAAAGTGAATTAAAAATTCTTTCATGAGCATACAAATTTTTTTACATCACTCTTTCTCCAGAAGTGCATTCCTGCAAGTTGTAGATAATGTGCCTTCCACTTTCCTACAAATTCTGTCAGGTGTGTGTTTTCTGAAAATGCAGGGGAGGTTGATATGACTAGCCTTGAGACAGCTGCAACCAAATCTTTTTTCTATTTCTGTTCTAAGTAATTTGTCATCTTGTGATTTATATTCTCATCCAAACCAGGCTATCATGATCTGAAAGTGTTTTGTGAAACACAGCTATTTTCCTTTCAAATTATTCTTATTTTGGCCACTAGCTCAGCATCTACAGTGAGAATAACAGTAAAATGATCTTTGTGAACTCGTTGTAAACTATTTGGATTCAACTAATATCATTTAAAATAAGTGTGGCAGAAATTCTATACTTTAGTGCGGGGTTAGGGCATGTCTGTAGGTTTTAGATACGTCCAGCATTTTTTTTGCAGAACTCAGGCTATGTTCAAAAATACATTTTTTTTTCTTCTTCTAGCTCTTCTGGATACAAAGATGTATTTCTGCTGAATGTGGACCAATATAGTGCTGTCATCTAGAGTCTGTAGTTAAACACAAGCAGTAGCCTGGAGTCACGAACTGCCACATCTCAGTTGTTGTTAACGTTGAAGCTAATGGTGTCATCTCTTATGCCAGTGTATTAATTATTTCACTGCTGCTTGCTTTTAACAGAAACAGCCAGCTGTTTTGTTTAATATGGTTGGATTCATTTGCAAGACATTTCACAGGAGTGAGGCTGCGAATGATGGATACAAATACTTGTATTATCTATTAAATGTTTCGTGTGTTTTCCCTCCCTCCCACAGGGAGTAGAACTGTATGTTATGAGGTAGGAACTGGTAGATCCTGAGGGTGGTAGGAATAGAAAGAGATCACGCAGGTCGAAGAATTTAAAAAAAGGAAAGAATACGTAAATTAAAGTTAATACTTAAAACTGCTCAACAAAATAAATAATTAAGGAACCAATCCAAGCCTGTCAAAATCAATGGGAATCTTCTTGCTGAGTTCATTGTACTTTGGATCAGAGCCTTACTTCTAAAAATACAGTGGATTGTTCCAAAATTCTGCAAATCTAAGGGAAAATTTGTTCACGCTGTGGCAAGATCTTTCTTGCCCATCCAGTGGTCCAAGATATGGCCGAGAATCTTGATGTAAAGTTCTTGCAAACGACTTTCATTTTGACACTAAGGTCCATGTTGCTCAGTGACTTTTTGAACTGTGTATTTAGTTAAAGGACACAAACCTCAGGGGATGCCGTGATCCTGTAAAGAATCTTTTAACATGAACTGAAGGCGATCTATTAAAGATGTTGAACAATCAACATCTGTCGTTTTAGGATTCTTCATAGTTCAGCTCCCTTGAAAGAGTTTAGTAACTGTAGTGTGTATATCCTGCACTGGAAAATGAACTCTTTTATGGTTTGAAGTTGACATTTTATTAATTCTGTGGCCAGACTATAGGGCGCACAACCTTTTGTTCATTACCTAGCTGTAATTTGTTTCCAGTCACTATTTCCCCTAAGTAGGGAATGTTTTAATATTTTCATTGTATTTTTGTGGAACCCAGTAACAGTGGCTATTCTTGCCTCTTAATAACTAGCATATAGAAAGAAAGCTCTTTATGTTTGCAAGTCACCTCAGAACTCCAGCCAAATTCTTTGAACACTGTTTGATTTGTTGAGTGACAAGCCATCACAACTGAACCAGTTGGCATGCCAGCAACACGAAGGCTTCATATCGCTTCCTTGAATGGAATCCTAGCAGGAGGGTGAGTGTTTTTGTTCAATCCACCTGTATGTCTTTCGTGGTGGGAAAGAAGAGTTCACCTCAGATCCATCTCATTTGTTCACCTGCAGATAACATTAGGTGATGTCCTGTTTCCATCTGTTTCACAAAATTTTAGTTCTGTTCCACTTGATTTATGTCAGACAAGGCTCGAAACTGGGACTATTGGTAGCCAGAGACAAATACAAATGATTTGAGGGCCACTAATGAAACCTAGAGGAGACTCAATTTCTGCCCCAAGCAGCCTTGAAGAGAGATGATCCTAACACTGAACTCCCCTTGGGGCACCATATTTCATAGCAGCCTCTAGCCTAAAATGTCTTTTATAAACCAGTATCACCCATTCCCCATCCTCCTCCCGCTAATGGCTGAAATGGATAAGGTTCTCTTCCAGCTCAGCGCCTCCTTGGAGTGGTGGTATCTGCTGCCCTCCACTACCTTGTTTATTGGGTAGTCCAGTCCTGAAATAGCTCCAATAAATTGAGACAGTGAAACAGAAAAGAGTCTTGTTAGTTTCATAGCTGCCCCACCTGGTTCTGATTAACAGCTGTGAAACTGATCAGACTCCTCTGCTTGGGAAAGCTCTGGAACAGTCAGCAAGCTCAGAAAGAGTTCATACTTCGAAGGCTGATGTGTCAAACCAAGTATCTGGACATGTAATTTCATTTTTCAAAATGAAAGCTTAGACTGCAGAAAGTTGTAGCTCAGAATTTTGTTGTTGTTTTCCCCCACTCCTCAGGGAGCAGCTATTCACTAGCTGGGGCAAGTAGGTGAGTGAGACGTTCAGGTTCTGATGTCAAATAATTAATCAGAATTATGTTGGTATCTGTCCTCCAGTTTAATCTTATTTAATAGTGGTAGGTAGAACCTGTCCAGGACAGCGTGGCATATGAAAATATTGTAGTATCAGCTTTTTTATAGGTGATGGTGATGGTAGTATAAATATTTTGTATAAGCACTTTGGGGCATGGACTCTCTCTCTCTCTTGTGAGAGTTCATACCGTGCCTAGCACATGGTCCTGGTCGATGACTGACTGGGTTTCTTTGTAATGTGTGTTAGTCATTATTTGCATTGCAGTAGCACCAATCTGGGCAAATGGAACACAGACGGTAATTGCTGAGTGCTGCTGTGTATCTCTGCAAGCTGCACGAACAGATTGTGGGGAGGAGAGACGAGAGAGAACCAGAAATCACTTTGTATAAAAAATGTATATTCTCTGCAGTCCATCACCAGAATTGACGGCAAATTTCAACCCTTCCTGCTTTCCATCAGGAATATGATAGCAAAGCTCTACAAATCAATTTTATCCCCTGATGTGCCTCCTGAAAGAGCTGCCTCTTCATTCTCAGTTATTCATCTGCACTTATTGCTTGCTGGCTCTGTCCTGCCCATGGCAGATGTCCCTTTGCTGAGACGGCTTCTTTCCTCTACGACAGATTTCTGTTTTATTTCGGGTTTGTTGCTTAGTAATTCACTGGATTTTGTTTGTTCCTATTTACTTGGGTAAGGACACTGGGTATGCTGGACGGGCAACATGCTGAGGGGAGGGAGAAGGCATTTGGTGCCCTGTGAAGCAGCACTCCACAGGAATTAACAGCAGGCTACTTCTGCTCTCCCTGGTGCTCTGAACTCTCTTCCATTCCTTGCTGATGGCTGCAGTGTCACTTTGTATCTAGGCCATGAGCAGGCTGCCGGGCACTGGGAATCCTAAGCAGAGGAGAAGCCTTCAGTGAGATGTGTCAGAGGAACAGCTGGACCTGGAGGAGGAAGGAGAATTATCTATATTTATAAGACATCTGTCACCTTGATATCTAAGTTTTGAAGGAGAAAAAAGCACCCTCTGCAATGGGTGCATTTATATGTACAAGGATTTTTCTTTTAATTAGTAGTTTTAATGTATGGACCTTGTTCTTCAGGAAGAGCCTACTGAAAAAGAACTTAGATCTGAACATAAACTTAAACTGATCTTTTTTGACAAGGGGTCCTATAGCCTGGATCTGCTGTTCGGAAGGCTCTGCCCTCAGTTGCTGGTAGTCTTAACCAGCTGTCTTGTCCTTGATGAGAGTAGCTATATTACAGGATCGTGGAGGATGAGGCAGCTGGATCCCAGTTTAAGGGGTTTCTGTTTCCCCACTGAGGCCTCAACTAGTTGATGTTCAAGGGGTGCTGTTACCCCCATCTTTTTCCTTCCCCTTCCCATGAGGATCTTGCCTTGATTTCTGAACTTTAATATCACTTACGGGTGATGTTGCTCATTTAGATCATCTTAACTGTCCTGTCTCCCAGTACTAGCTATCAGCCCATTACTTCATTTGTCCTTTTTTAATTCTATGAATACAAGATAGTTTTGCTATAATTGTGCCACTTATGTGGCTAGCTAACAAATACTTCATCTGATAATTCAGTTTCTGTAGTCTAATAGTTTGCCGGGCCAAATAACTGAGTCATAATTATTCCTGCAAGCTTCCAGGAATCCAAAAGATTGGGTAATTTTCCTTTTTAAGAATTAGTTTCTCACTGACTTTTAATTGAACAATCAGTACAGCTTATTCTCTCTAACTTTTAACTGAAAGGACAGAGCACACTTAATATGGATTTAATCAGGCTGCAGCTTTATTATTTGATGATTGGGACTACCCAGCAGATAAGTGTAAAGGGCAGGTAACTCCATGTTTATTCAATAACTACCTGGGGGGCTTCCCCCCTGACTCCCTTAGTTTTCCATCCACCCCTAGCCCCTTGTACGGGGGTTAAGGTAGGCTAATAAGGAAAGGGGGTTGGCTCCCTGCTGTACAATGCATAGGAGCCCAGAACACAAATGCTCTCTTTCCATCACCCACCCCCATTCTATTCCTTTAACCAACACCTCCTTTTTAAGTCTCTTATCAAGCCATTTATCCGGTCACTGTATCCCTACCTGTGGAGTACCTGCCCTGATATCGGCCCACATCTACACAGTGAGTTGTGACATATAGCCTAACTCCCCATTCATGTCTTATGTTAACAAAGCCCTCCCTGAACCCGCTACTATTTGGGTTCTGGGATGTGGGCAGGCACATGGCTCAAAGCCTCTCTCCCAGCCCAAGGGGGAGGAACTATTGGGCCTGGGACTTAACTAAGTTTGGGGGACAGCAAATGAGAAACAGGAATAGATGTGAGGGTCCAAGGGCTAAATGGAGGGAACCTGAAGAGGGCACCAAACAGAGAGCCCCAGAGAATGCCCACTGCTCCTGAAAAGCAGCTAAGGAAGCGGTGGATGCGGCCCAGAGGAGCTCTGCCCGGATATGTGAGCAGATGGAGGAACATAGATAGGCCCCACAGTTTCAGAGCACCTCCTCAGCCAGCATCCTTTCCCTGGTGTTCTAGATGGCCACTTTGACTGCGCCAAGGAGGAGGTTGACAAGGAGGTCCCATGACTTCATGGGGCCACAGATGGGGTGTGCATATGTCAGAAGGTGTGGGCAGAAGTGCAGCCTGTGGGGAAGGTGTAAAAACCCCCTTTCCACCTTGGTCAATCTGGTAGTGAGGGGGGAAAAAAACTCTCTCCCCCCCCCCCCCCCCCCCCGTGCGTGAAAGGAAAGGCTAGTGCAATGCCCACAGCAGGTCCTGATCAGGCCTGGCATTCTTTCCTCAAGGGGAGGAACGGTGGGTGTTGCCTCACCTGCTTGGTGGAGGAAGGGCTTCTCATGCCCAGGCTTGCCCCTTTTCCACCCTTCGGTTCCCAGGGAATGAATCAGCATCACCACACTGACTGACACCCCCCTTTTTGCAGCAGCTTCTCACCTCTCTTCCCTCCTCCCCGCTTATAATGCACTCTTCCCTTTCCTTGGGCAAACTGGGCAATGTCCTCCATTCCCCGCTTAAAGATGCACTGTGGTGGTTATTTGCACATGTAAGAAAAAACTTTCAGAAAAGTTATGCTCTAAGAACTGTTTTGGGAAAGTCTATGGCAGGGGTCGGCAACCTACCGCGGCTCCGGAGCCGCGGGTTGCTGACCCCTGGTCTATGGTCTGTGTTATAGAAGAGGTTAGACTCTGTGATCACAAAGGCCCCTTCTGGTCTTGGAATCGATGAATCCTCAAACTAAAAGCACATTGTAGGTACCAAGAATTTTAGAGCTGTAATTACTACTTGAACAGTTACCATTTAAAATACAGTATTCTTATGAGGTGCTCTTAATTGGTCTTATCCTAGCTCTCAATTTACTGGTGATCTGAACCAAAGGTTTACAGGTATTTCCTTTTTTCTGGTGTCACAGCAATACTATTTAGTATGTCATGTTAGTGGGTTTTACTCTTCATGGAAGACTTCCTTACTTTCTCATTAAGGAGCACATCTGATTTACTAGATTGCTATTTTAAAATATTCCTTAACAGGTAAATGAATGAATAATGCTTAAGTGGCATCATCAGTACTAACACTCTACAGCAAAATATTCAAAACCTTTCAGAATTACATTTAAGAAAACACATGGTTGGTCTTTATTTAATCTTTTATTTAGCTTGCTATATCACACTCGGTTAGCTAAATGTTAACAGAATGTTTCCTGCAAGCACTGAAAGTCATTTCCATTAAAGGCAACCTATATATGTGCTCACGTGTCACAAGAGCAAAAGAGAAAGACAGACCCCAGCAGTTTTTATGTGCCAACATCTGCGAACTTCTGTATCAGAAAAATAATCTGATTTGCATGACAAAGTGCTTAAAGCAATTAAATTGCCTAAGCAAAATACTTTTTAAAATCTGAAGAAATTGCTGCCTCTGAATTTCTAAAATCTTTCATCTGGAGCCCTTTAAAAAAAGGGGGGGGAGGGCAGAAAATTAGTATTCACTGTGAATACTAAACAATACCCTGTGAAGTTGCTGGATGCAGCTGCTCCCAGAATCAGCAACTCCTCCTCTAAAACATGTAGTAACTTCTTTGGATTTAATTATTTCTCCAATTTATCAAAATCCCTTTAGAATTTTAACTCTAGCCTCTGAAGTGTTGGCACTCCCTCCTCTCCTTTGTGTTATCTGCAAATGTGATCAGTGTGCTCTCTCGTCCTACATCCAGGCCATTAACAAAGATATTAATGAACACCAGACCCAGAACAGATGCCTATAGAACCTCACTTAAGACCTTCTTCCAACCTGACAACATTCCATCAACAGTTACTTTGTTTGCAGTTGTTTTAACCAATTCTGTGTCCACTTACTGGTAGTTCTGTTGAGCTTGCATTTCTCCAACTGACTTATGAGAATGTCATGTGGGGTTGTATCAGAAGTCTTGCTGAAGTCCAAGTATATTATATCCATCACATTCCGCCTATCCACCAAACCAGTTACCCTATCAAAGAAGGAAATCAAGCTGGTTTGGCATGATTTGTTCCTAGTAAATCCATGCTGGCTGCTAGTGATTTCCCTTTCATCCTCCAACTACTCACAAATTAAAAATTTTATATGTTGCTCGAGTAGCTTCCCACATATTGAAGTCAGGCTGACTGGTCTATAGTTCCCCAGCTCTTCCTTTTCCCCCTTTCTAAAGTTTGGAATTAAGTTAGCCTTTCTTCAGTATTCCATGACCTCTCCTGTCGTCTGTGAGTTTGCAAATATTATTGCGAGTGGCTCCAAGATTTCTTCAGTTAATTCCTTCAGCACCATGGAGTGAATAGCATCAGGCTGTGCTGACTTGAATTCATTTAAATGGTCAGACCTCTGATGTGTTTGTTACTTAGCCCAATTAGCATCCCTTCCTCTTTATTGTCTATGGTAAATTCACTAGTCGTCCAGTCATGTTTTTTGTCAGAGGACTGAAGCAAAGAAGGCACTCAGTAGCTCTGTCTTCCTGTTACCTTCCATTACTAGTTCACCTTCTTCATTGAGCAGCGCGGATCCACATGATCCTTGATCTTTGTATACATTCTTTTTAGTCTGACATATTTGAAGAACCCCTTCTTCTTGTGCCTAATATTCCTTTTCAGCTGTAACTCATTCTTGGCCTTGGCTTTCCTGATTTTGTCCCTACACACTTATACTATTCCAATGTATTCTTCCTTGGTGACATGCCCTTCCTTGTATTTTCCTGTGTGTATCCCTTTAGGTTTTTAGATAGCTAAAAAGCTCCTTGTACAGACACATTTGTCTCCTGTGGCTCTTATCTTTCATCTGCTTTGGAATAGTGTGATGATGAGCCTCTGTTAGATCCTTTAGGAACTGCCAACCCCCTTCGACTCCGTTTCTTCCCAATTGGTCTTTTCATGGGATCTTGCCTACTGCTTCTCTGAGTAGGTTGCAATTTGCCTTTCTAAAGTCTAGTGCCCTTGTTTTGCTATTCTCATGTCCTCCTTTCCTTAGGATCTTGAATTCTAACAGATCACAATCACTTCCTCTGAAGTTCCCAACCACCTTCATGTTTACAGTTAGTTCATCCTTGTTGGTCAAAACCACATCCAAAAGGGATAATGCCCTAGTTTTTTGTTTCCTCAACTTTCTGATTCTCTATACATGCTAAGAACTTGGTGGACATATTATATGCCTTGCTATAATAGTCTACCAACAGATATCAGGAAAGTTAAAATCGCCCATTAATACTAGCTTGGGTGTTAGCTTATCCTGTTACCTGCTTGTAGAATGGCTCATCCCCTTCCTCTTCCTGATTTGGGGGTCTATAATAGACCTTTCTCCTGCCCCCCATAACATCACTACCATTCTTTCCCCTTTCTATTGTCACCCAAAGACTCTCAGTAGATCTGCTGCTCGTTTTCTCTTGAGCCTTGGAGCATGTGTTTACGTTCTTGACATACAGTTCAACACCTCCTTTTTCTCCATTCCTATCCTCAGTGCTGGCACGCCAATTGTGGTACGTGTTTCACTAAATCTTTGTAATGCCAAGTAAGTCATAATTTTCTTTATACCATGACTTCCAGTTCATCCTGCTTGTTCCTCTTGCATTGGTATCGAAGATAGTTTGTAGACTGTTGCTTTTCTTTTTGTCTCTTTAATGCAGCTGTGGTTTCTAGTCCCTTTCACCACAGTTTAGCCCCTTTCCCTTGTCTTCATTATTTGAGCCCACATGTTCATTGGTGAGATTTGTCGTCATCCCCCGTAAGTCCTAGTTTAAAGCTCTCTTCTAGATCAGGTATCCTCGTCCAAAGATGCTCTCCCCAAGATTTGATAGATTGAGGCCAGACAAATAATCCTCCTTCCTGGAACAGAAGCTCGTTGCCAAAGAAGCCAAGGCCCTCTCGTCGACACCAACTGCGTAGCCCTGTATTTACTTCCACAATTCAATAGTTCCTGCTTGGGCCTTTTACTTCAACAGGGAAGATAGACGAGAACACCACTTGTACCCCAGACTTTTATCCTTCCCAGAAGTAGGTCGTCTGCAGTGACCTGTTCAAGGTCATTTTTGATGGTATTGTTGGTGCCCACATGGATTGTGGTCTGAGGGTTTGCTGAGTCATGGAGGGTGATAGTACTGTTCTACTCAGCACTGGTTAGGCATCAGCTGGAGTACTGCGTCCAGTTTTGGTCACCAATATATAGAAAGGCTGTAGAGAAAATTGGAAAGGATCGAGAGGCGTAGAGCAAAGTTGGTCAAATGGATCAAACACAAGCCCAATGAGCAAATACTGAAGGAACTGAGTGTGTTTAGTTTGGAAAAGAGGAGACGAAAGGCGGGGGACGTGATCGCAGTCTTCAAATAAGTGAAAGGCTTCCATTTAAAAAAAAAATGGATAAAAGTTGCTCTCTTGCCAAAGGCCAGGAAAAGAGGCAATGGGTTCAAACTACAGCATAGCAGATTTAGATTCAATCCAAGGAATATCTTCCTAATAACAGTAGGACAACGGAATAGACTGCCTAGAGAGGTTGTGGGTGCTCCTTCACTGGAGACTTTCAGAAAGAGGCTGACTAGCCATCTGTCTTGGTTGATTTAGACACAAAAAATCCTGCATCTCTGCAGGGGGTTAGATTAGATTACCTTTGTGGTCTCTGGTAACCCTACGGTTTTATGATTCTGACTATTACAGTAAAAAGCTCAGAACATTCAAAATGATATGAGCAAGCAAGAGAATGAAAGGGCACCATCCAAGAATCACTGTATGAGGATTCATAACTTCTACCCCCAACAGAAATGTTAGGGCAAATTGAAAAATATTTTATCAATATTCCACTTAAAAACTAGTTGTGCCTACTCTGTTCCCTTCTCCCCATCATTACTGCCTGTCAATAGGGGAATGTAACCAGAAGCTATTACCTACATGCTCTGCCACTGATTTCCACCCAGTTCTTGAGTGATAGTGCTACTCTGTGGTTGGTGCACAAACACATTTATCTCCATAAAAATTACTCTGATTTCACAAATTGGATTGTGGCTCTGCTCATTGATTCTGCCTGGCCTGGGAAGCAGGATGATGCAGGAAGCTTCTTTTTACACTCAAATACCTTTGATTAGCAGGGCGCAGTAAGCAAGGAAATACAGCAAAAGTATGAAATTTTAATGAGGATTTGTTCTTTTAACAGCACCTTTCATGTGCACAGCACGAACTTTAGCACAAAATACAAAAAGGAAACAAAGTGGAAGAAATAAAATAGCTGCACAGGGTTTAGAGTTATGGTGAACGTTTATGGGGGAAGATGTCTAAGGGATTTGTGACAGTGGCACAATTACACAAGTAAATGTTATCTATGTTACAAACACACACACTAAGATCCTTGCTGTGCAAAGGGGAAGAAAAGAAGCAACACGGAGCATCCATTCCTCCCCTAAGACCTTGTCTACCCTACAAAATTAAGTCTACCTAAACTAAGTCGACGTACGTGGTCGTTCATGCCCACACTACGCCCCCCGTCAGTGGGACATAGGGAATCAAGGGGGCTCCAGCTGTAGGCTCCACAAAGGGCTGACAGCCAACAAGCTAAGTAATACAGTGTCTACAGAGACACTGCATTGCCCCAACTGTATTGACCTCTCGTGGAGGTACAGTTATTAGGTCGGCATAGCGGGCAACTTACATTGGTGGGAGCAATGTTGTAGCATAGACACTGATAGTTAGGTTGACATAAACTGTTTTACATCATCCTCGCTCTGTAGTGCAGACCAAGCCTCAGTGTGCTACGCTTATTGCTGGTAGCAACGCAATTGCGAGAGTAGCTGCTGCCCAGTTAATTCCCACCTTATACTAATGCGCAGGAGAACATGCAGGCACGGTGGGGAAGGGGGTGCAGCCTTGGCTCCCTGCCCCCCCCTCCTAAGGCACCACCAGCATAGCCAAACTGGCATGCAGGGAGAGAGAATCTGTGTGCCAGGAAAAAACGCTGAGGCAGTTAATCATAGAGCTAAAGTCAGGCGGACCCTGAATAATGTTTCAAATTCAGTCCCTTCTCTGCTCCTGGGACAGCAGAATGACGTGCTGAACTTCATGCAGAGCTTAAAACTGCAATCTTAACTCTCACATGTATCTATATATTAACATAAGGGAGTTGGGAGTTCTGGAACAGTTTCCCAGAAATATTGTACATATCTCTCCAAAGCCCCTGCTATTGATGTGTTTCCCTGTTTCAGGGCAGTCAGGGGTAAGGGTGAGAAACACCACAGGACTTATTGTGGCTCATAATCTAAGAAAATCTTACTTATTTACGATCTGAATTTCCTATGACTTTTATAGCACCCAAGCGGAGCAATGGAACACAGTCTACTTGTTCCATTCCCACATGTGTAATATTTACGTTCAAATTGCCTCCAAGATGCGTCTGGTAGTTCATATCAGAAAGTTACAGTACAGGTCATTTTATGACTGGTTCAAAACTCCCATCAGAGTGCCAGACTAAATCTGTTTATTTCCCCTCAAGTCAGACATCTAACTAGATGTTTTCAAACACAACTGAGTAAATGGTGTTTGCTTCAGAAAAATCTGTCTGGCCAAGAACATTCTCTCTCTCTCTCTTTTTTTTTCCCCCCCTCCTGATTTAAAAAACAAACAAACATTGGAGCTAAGTTAACTTGTCCCTTCAAACTTACCCATGTGAGTAAGAATCATCAGGTCCGGCCTTAAACATGTCCCCTGAAATCAAGGTGCCATTTCATGCCACTGATTTTAAAGCTAAAGTCCCTAATGCCTTCAATGGGAAATTATATTTCAAAAAACAAAATCAATAGCATGAGATGATCCATACAGGTGTTTTAGGTGATATACACAAAGTATTGCAGGGAGTGCTTTGGAGTGCACGGATGTCTTTTGCCATGTTCAAATAGAAATGTGTACAGCTTTTCAGTCCTGGTCAACATAATCGCTAAAACATGTTAATATTCTATGGAGCAAAGCCTCAGTCATGTAAGAGTTTAGAATTATTTGTATAAGACAAACAGAGAGAGAATATTGTTCAAAGAAAGCAAAACTGTCTTCCCTAAATGTTGGAATGGGTCAAGTAAAGGTTCATCAATGGGCAGTGGACAGTCTCCTTTAAAAAAAAATGTGAAAATTTTTTTTTATTTTAGTTTTCATTAAAACCATGAGACATTTATCTTTTAACATTTAGCTGGAAACTGATGTTTGCAAAACCATGGAGAACAATTGCCCAAATACCTTTCAGCTCTGGGTATGGACATACGTTATTTTTGCAAGACTTCAAATACCCATTTAAAGCTGCCTTGGTGTTTGAGCTGTGGCAACATCACTCAGAAAAATTAGATACATTATTGTTAGTAGAAAATGTTCTTTGTGGTTAGTAGGAAAAGGGGGCTAAATATTTTAACTTTAAACCTACTGCTTCTTGCTTCTCAGGCAGGAAAAAAAAATTAGTGTGTGAGAGTGAGGGCGGGGAAGGGATGAGATATTGTGATCTCCCTTATGACAGTGTCTAGAAACACACATATCTTGAGATCTCTCCAAAATACAGAAACCTAATACAGTACATATCCTTCCATGCAAATTATATAAAATGAATATATGTTCATTTTACTTAAGATAATTTGGAGTCTGAGGAGACTTCTTGAACATATGGCAAAGTTGCCCCCAAAACAAAATATGCTGGGTTTGATCACAACACTATTGTTAAAACAAATGAGAAACCACCCTTCTTGTTTTTTGCCTACTGTTTCGGTGAACTCAACACTTGGGAGAAGATAAGTGAGACAATGAGCTTGCAGTATCACTCTTAGATATGGCAAGAATTCCCTTAGCTGTCCACTGGAGATAAAAAGTAGGCTTCATGCCCAAACAATAATTAAAGATAGATGATCCTAGTGACACAAGAGCTCAAAGTCTCAAAACTATTTTTCCAAATTATGTTACCAGGTCTCCTTTTAAGAAGTTTGTAATTATCCACAACCCAACATCTCTGCTGTATTCTCTCCCCAAAACACTAATAATTAGGGTATAGAGATGTGGATTTCCATATTGCGAGTGTCATACTGTGTTCTTACCATTGTAACTTAAATGTTCACTTTGCTCCATTTATATGCATTCTCTTTAGAGCCACCTAGAAACAACTGTATTTGGGAACTATCTGTAACTTATCGAAAGTTGTTCAGGTACTCAGACAAGGGAGCTGAAAGTGGCATGTCTACTTTTTCTGTTTTGCAATATTCACACTTCTGTATAGCAAGGTAGACTATGCAGTTGAGAAGTATAATAAAAAAAAGTTTAATTGTTGGTGGAAGCTAGTTTTTCTAAGGCAAGATCAAAGTTCACAAGCAGCTATAATATAGTTTTATTTCCAGTCACGGGGATAACAACATATAGGTAATCCATGGACCCTTGCTCATTTGATGATCACCCTCACAAAATGGTAAAAGCAAACTCATGGTTATTTAAAAAAAAAAATCATTGTGTAAAATATTTTACAAATGAGAATAATTATTCTGTTTGTGGCTCAATATTTCTCTTCCTTAATTAAAAAAAAATAGTGCATGTCTATGTGCTGAACTGACCAAACAAGTGGCAAACCGCTCTGAATACAGCTTGTTCAATGAAAGCTTTAACAATGAAATACATCTTAACAAAGAGAGACATCAAAGCAAATCTTTTCATACTCTGACTTCATGGGGAAAGATAGGAATGAGGAAAATGAGAAATCAGATGTTTTTTCAGCTTTCACATATTATACCATGTGCCTATCACCATGATTTTTGGCCACCTTCCAGTATCGTATTTTATATTTCTTTTTAATTCAATCATTCTTCACTTGTAATAGAGAAACTTTTATATAATGTAATTTTATAGTACCTTGTAGGGCTGTTAATCCAAGTGATTTAATTTCTTTTGAGTTAACTTGATTAAAAAATGAATTGTGATTCATTGCAGTTTAAATTGCACTGTTAAACAATAATAGATTACCAATTTAAATTTATTAAATATTTTTGGATGTCTTTCTACATTTTAAAATATATTGATTTCAGTTACAACACAGAATACAAAGTGTACCGTGCTCACTTTATATTTTTGATTTACAAACATTTGTACTGTAAAAAATAAACCACAGAAATAGTATTTTTCAGTTCACCTCATACATTTAGATACGTTTTGTTGTTGTTGTGAAAGTGCAATTTACAAATGTAGATTTTTTGTTATATTACGGCACTCAAAAACAAATCAGTGTAAATCTTTAGTGCCTCTAAGTCCACTCAGTTCTATTTCTTGTTCAACCAATCTGTAAGACAAAGAAGCTTGTTCACATTTACAGGGAATAATGCTGCTCACCTTTTACTTATAATGTCACCTGAAAGTGAGAACAGGTATTCGCATGGCACTGTTTTAGCCGGTGTTGCAAGGTAATTTTTTGCCAAATATGCTAAACATTTGTATGCCTCTTCATGCTTTGGAATGTTTAGCATATCTGGTACATAAGGAGTTTGCAAGGCCAGCTACAACAGTTGCAGGTAAACGCCTGTTCTCACTTTTAGGTGACATTAAAATAAGAAGCGGGCAGCATTATCCTCTGTAAATGTAGACGAACTTGTTTTTCCTACTGATTGGCTAAACAAGAAGCGGGACTGAGTGCACTAAAGATTTACATTGTTTTTTGTTTGTGAATGCAGCTATGTAAGAAAAAAAATCTACCTTTGTAGGTTGCACTTTCAAGATGAAGAGATTGTACTACAGTACTTTTATGAAGTGAATTGAAAAAGACTTTTCTTTTTTATAGTGCAAATATTTTTAATAAATAACGTAGTGAGCACTGTTCACTTTGTATTGTTTGTAATTGAAATCAATATATTTGAAAATGTAGGAAACATCTATAACTAAATGATATTCTATTACAGTTTAACACCACACTTAACACTGATTAGTGATTAAATTTTTAATCTTGCAGTTAATTGCTATTAATTTTTTAACTGTTTGATAGCCCCAGTATTTTGTATTCAGTTTTGCCAAATAACTGTAGCAAAAAGCAAGACTGAGTTCAGTTGTCTGTAAAGACATGCAAAATCTACATTTAAAAATGTAGGGCCCTATCTTGCAATTTACAGTGCACAAGTGGATCTTCTCCTTTCTTCGTGCCTTTCTCTCCCTCTGATGCTCTGCGTGGGCACAGGGTCTGCCTGCACATGATAAATTGTAAGCTTGCAGCCCGGAAGAGTATTTGTATGTAAATTCAAAAGCACGTGCCCTTTCTGCAATGTGTTATGTAATGTTGTAATTAAAGAGTAAGAGTTGCTGAACCTAATCTGATTTCCATCTTGCCTGAGAATTCCCTTAAATTGCTATCAATTAATATTATGTAAAAACGGCAATCTATTTTCATAACAGTAATGTGAAAAATACCTTTAACAGCCCAGAAATTCTGTTAAAATTTCCACAAAATGGTTATATCCCTGTTGAAAACAGTCACCTTTGAAACTTTGTTTTCTAATTGACTTTTGTCTGAAATAAATGCACCTTATTTTCTATTTTGAAAAACAGAAGCAATTTTAAGCAAAGAGATTGATTCTTTGTCTAAAAATATTATTGGGCAGGAAAAACTCTAGAATAGTGTTATCCAGAATTTTTAATTTTTTTTTTTTTTAAAAAGTTGGTTTTCTAGGTTTTCACATTCCAGGTTGAATTTTCTGCATAACCCTAGTTATCTAGCACTTAAAAGGGGTACAAAGTGTTGGACCCTCAATTTGTGTAACAAGATTGTATTTGCATTTTCTCATAAATCAATCAAATTAATGGTGTCTTATATTTATTGCATTATAAAGCTTTAAATGAAAACTTGAAAATTGTAATTTTTTGGTTTCTTAACTAGACATAAATCTGCATTTTGCTGCAATAAACTAAAATAGACAAAGGTTTTAAAATAAAGTTTGGGTACACAACTTTAGAAATTTTTTGTGGGACGAGTTGTTATTTAAATTAAAAGATACTAGCATAAGCAAACAAAAGAAGTGTATTTATTCCTGAACATTTCAATCTGATAATCCTGCTACAATTCTTACTGCATTGTGAAAAGAATAGCACAGCGTTAGGAATTGAAACCAGATTATCAACACAGATTTTAGTCCTCCGCTCTGATTGCCTTGCTGTGGCAGGTTCAAGACATACAAGTCAGACTCCTAACACGTATATAAATCTATTTTTGCATGCTTTGTTGCATGATGGGGAGACATAATTTAATGAGACTGCTCATGGGTGGATGTATTTGCAAGATCAGGGCCCAGGGCTTTAAACAAGTTGTAGCACATAGGCTACCTTAAAAGTATTTGACTGTATTAATTTTTTTACTTGGAACTGGGAAAAGAATACTTCAGATCAGATGTGAAACTTATTTTAAGATGCACATTTTTGAAAGCTGTTGTTAAAGTTGAAAAAAAAGTGTTACCCTACTGAGAGAGGCACTTAATAATTTTTTGCATTTTAACACTTACTTTAATAAAGTGAAAGAAAAATCTTTTTAACTTTACCTGAAAGTTTGAGGCTTAAGGTTAGCTTGGAGTGAATCTGTGTAGCCAGGCTAAAATCTAGAGCTGAAATCCTGGCTCTGTTGAAGTCCACGTGATCTCAGGTGTCTATCCTAAAAGTCGAGACCATTAAGTAGGTTTGTGCATGGTGCTCCTTTTATGATAACTCATATGAGCCCAGTCATGTAAACATGTGCATGTGAATAACTTTACACCTAATCATAGTTCCAAAGAGTTCATTGTGGCTATGCCTATGCATAAAATTACACACAGGTGTAAATATTTATGGGGTCAGGGTATAAATCAGTATTTGTCTGCTTTCCTGTTTAGCCAGAGGATTAAAAAATAGTAATTTCATGTTTTCCCTCCTCCCCTCTTCACCGTGAGTAGAATGCTCCTTAATGGGGTACTAGGTATTCTCCCTCTTTTCCCCCCTGCATTACTAGCCAGTACCTTCTGTGTGCTGGACAACTGGAAAAAGCTGCTGTGGAAGAATAGGACAACACTCTTGCAGAGAAATGTTTTACTTCTGGTGCCAGCTGTGAGCATGCAACAGTAGTAATTCTTACTCATAAGTAGTGTGGATAAAGCATTTCCTCTTCCTCTCCCAGAAGCTACTGTTCTGACCTGGAAGCAGGAGGAGGAAATGCATTCAAAAGAAAGTGGAGCAACTATATCTATGGCCGAAGGGGCCTTTCCCCCCCCGTTCTTACTAGCCTCGTTAACCCACATCGTTCTTACACTTCAGATTATGAGGTATAACAGATTTTTTTTTTTTTTTTTTTGCTGGGATTCCAGAACCTGTCTTTGTAGTAGCTCTCAAGAGTACTACAAAATATGTTTCCTTTTCACATATTATATTGTGCTGTCTGCGTTGTCAAAATATTACCTTGTTAAGATACATTATTTTTAAACCACCAGTCTTTTGTCTTATTTCTGTTTTGGAAAAAAGCAACGTGATGTCTGTTTTCTATTTTTCATTGGCTTCTCATCTTCTGAAAATCAGACTTTCCTCCCATCTCTCCTCTTTTTATTCTCCACTTTGTTCCCTGTCGTCTTCCAAAATCAGATGTCTTTCTGTCTCCAAAGTAGCCCATAGATCCTTATTCCTCCCCACACCCTCTGAAATCACATTGTCTCAAGACTTAATTGGTCACTAGCCTATGACTCCTTACACTCTTCAATGACTAGATTCTACTCATCCAGCACTCCTTCCCTTTACTCAGATTATTATTTCTGAAATTTGCCCCCTTCTCTATTCCGCCCTCCTGTAGCCTACACTACCTGGCGCTAGCTCTTTTGTCTTGGCTATATTTCAGGGTATAGAGAGAGTGGTTTCCTCCTTCCCTCAGCATTGTGTAGAAACTCCAGTTAACATAAGTCAGCATTTCATGTGTGGATCGAGGTCAGTGATTGACCCTGAAGATCAACATTTTATGAGATTTCTGAGTAAAAATAAACTCTCTATTGCTAACATGATGGCATTAAATACGTTCTCCCATTCTCTTCACTCCGTTTCTTACTATTTTCAGTTTCTTTCTTGACATGTTGTGCCAATTCCGTCCTTGCCACTCTGCCACTGGAACCCTTGTCAGTCCCTTTGATGTAGTATTTCTTTCTTTCTTAATCTTGAGAGCTGGTTTTTCTATAGTGTCCCAGTTCCTTCACGCCCCTTCGTTTAATCTTTCTTATCTATCAATTAAGTACATCCCATTAGATTGCTCAAATTCTCTAATTTATTCACAACTGGCTCTATTTCCTTTAGCCACAAGTGCCTCTCCTTCTTCTTTATATTATTTTTCTCAGCACGATTGCCGTTCTATCTTTAACCACCACTGACATTATGATTGTAAGGCTTTTCCCTCCAGGTGCCAAGCTTGTCCAACGTGCCTGACTTCCACTGTGAGTGCTACCCTGCTTGCCCTTTTGTGGACGTAACCAGCCTAACCCAGGATGTGCTTTGAGATAGTCTTTCATTAACTTTCATTGAGGCTGCTTAATCTTGAGCCCTTAAATCTTAGTTATGCCAAAGCAATAAACATTTTATTCCCAATAAAGATCAGATAATTTTGTTTTTCACAGTCTTAGTCTTCCATTTTTCTGTCCAACTTATTTATGCTCATCAGATTAATTATTTTTGACAACAGTCTTTTAATCAATTTCATTTCACTTTATTTCCTTTGTTTCTATATCTCTGAATAGTAAAGTGAATTGTTTCTATATCTACTGGGATATTTTGGTGTTAACAGGCCCATAAACATGCTTTGCAAGGCTTGTTTTTCAGTTGAGGGCAAACATTCTTTGTTTCTGGCTTTTTTGAATAACTGGCCACCTCCTTGCTCCAGGTCAGCCCAAGGGAATCTTCCTCCTTTATGGTAACACAAGCACAACGTTTACATTTGGTAAAGCTATCGCACGTTTGCCACTTGCTCCTTTGTCAACGTGTGTTAAGATTTACATTACTGCCTGTTGGAAAGCCCACAAATGAATGGGAAAATCATTTTAGACATTAACAGAGCCAACAGTGTACCAAATCAGAATACTTTTTATACAGCCAAATTTATACAGGCAATTTTGATTGCCTTTGTGACTGACAGGACAGGGGAAGGGCGGGAGCGGGGGGAAATCAATCTGTAGCTGTTAACATTCAACTTGAGTACTTGCCTTTTAAAATTAAACTTGACCCAACTGTTCAGTTAAAACACTTCCCAAATAGTTCACTTCTTGTGTACTTAACTGGTCCTGTGTCTTGGATCAGGTTGTTGGCTTCCTGCTCTGGTACTTGGCTAGTTTACTGGAGCTTACTGGAAAAGTTTTTAAACTTGTAACACTGCTCCCCCAGCCTCCTAGGCGTGTTTTGGCTTCTGTGTCACAGACTGGTCAGACCACCCTGGGATGGGTCCTCTCTTTCTTGGCCTAGTTCCCATTGCATTCCTTAAGGGCCAGATTCTGCTGCCTTGGCGAGTCACATAAGTAGTACCTTGAATACCAGTTACCTTTTATGTATTCTTGATAATTTTAGACCTACATCTGGTTATATATCGTTCAACATATTCTGGTCAGCATTAGTGTCTCATCACTAGTGATCCTAGAAATTGGCTTGCCACGGAAAAATGCGAATTTGTGTTTTTACAGAGAAACTTAAGTTCTCCTTCGAGTGATTGCTCGTATGCATTCCACTTAGGTGAATGCACGCCACCTTGCACTGGTTCCTGGAACATTTTCGCTCTTAGCAGATCCCGTAGGGTCAGCACAGGCGCCTCCGGGAGTGCCGCGCTCATGCTGTGTTACATAGGGCACCGCCGACTCTACCTCCCCCTCCCCCCCCCGTTCCTGCAGTTTTAAGTTCTAAGGCAGACAATTGTAGAACACATGGAAAGCACTAAACAAACTGAATGAAAAGAAACAAAAACAAGAGGCTGACATAGCAGGGCCGTCGATAACAGTAAAGAAACAGTGCACTGTGAGCGGATCCTTCCAGTATTATTGTGCATTACCCACAAAAAAAGAAAACCAAAAATATTTTTTTCTGGAAATATTGAATACAGACATAAGTAATTGTTATATGTAAGAAATACAAATTGCAATTCTTTTTTTAATTATAATTGATGCCAGTGATAGGCTTCAAACTTGCTTAATTGTAAATATATTGGTACATTGTGTTCAACTGATATGTATATATACTGTGGCTAGGGAAAGTAAAGTTCAGCGTTTCGTTTTAATCGTGGAAAAATGTGGACTTGTTTTTTATCAGAGGTTTATTTTTATCACAGAAAGCTCATCGCTGTCTGGTTTCTCCATTTCCCTTTGTGGTATTTAGTGCCCTAGAATATCCTGGTAATCCTGAAGGTACTATATGTGCAGGTCTAGGCAGGACTTCTTTACATTGGTTTGAGTAAAGGCAAGGGATCCAAGCTCTTTGTGTCTCTGTGTTTTTCACCTCTAATGGTGTTTCTAGAAGGCTTCTTTCTCCTTAACTTCTCCAGTCAGCTAGATTATCCACATGCCTAGTGACCCTTCTTGCTGTCAGATTATAGATCAATCTGTCTTTGTGCCCAGATCCTTGTTGCTTTATAGGCTTGGGTTCCAGAGACTCTTCAAAAGGGATTGCTGGTTCTCTCTTGTCTGATTTGTTGGGTGCCCTGTCAGTCAGTCAACTTACCTGTATCTGGACTCTGGTTCTTTCCCGTGTGCGGGCTCTAGGTCTGGAAAATGCTATGCATTGTTGTCTTCTCCAGTTGGATCCCACAGAAGCAGCAGTTTCAGCTGCAGATGCTCCAAAACAGTGTTCCTCTACTCTGCTTACCATATCTAGCAATAGGTTCTAAGAATTCTTTCTGGACTGACTGACAGATCTATTTCTTCCTTATTGTTGCTTTTATCGGCATGAGGTCAGTGAGATGAGATGGTGTTTTTATCTTGGCATGAATCTTTCCAGAGCCCCTTCCCTCCCCCTCTTCAGGTCTTTCAGAAATTGTAAATTTAGTCATTTTCAGTTGAGTTTTTAAAGAAACTTTTTACACTGGTAATTTTAGTTCACTGCACTGTGCATTACAAGCACACATTCTTTTGTGCATAAATTACATGATCCTTTTTGCTTTCACAACTCATCATGGTTTCTGCCTCTCAGAGTAAGTGGCCTCTACAGTTCAGTATTGTACTTTTCACTTTCACTTTCTTAATGAATGTTGCTTTTCTCTGCTCAGGTTTTACTTTACCTTCAGAGTAAATTTTCTATTGCAATATTTCTCATCACTTGCCTGCTGTCATCCTGTTATACTACTTCTAATACATACCACCAAATGATCCTTTATGTCTTTGAGGCATGGACCTATTTTCTTCTTGCTCTTGCTGAAGTGAACTGCTGTTTTGGTGTAAACATTTTCCTAAAACAGATGCTACAAAAATAAACTGCTAGGAATAACTTCTGACTCTTGTCTTTTGTCGTCATTTGGCAAGAATCTTCTAAATGTTCTGAGTTATGATTTACACAGCTGAAAATATATTTTGATGTGCTAAGTTCCCCTGTTTGTTCAGGTGAAAGATGATGCACGGCATGTGTAAAAACATGCTAAAGATGTGCTGAATAGTTTTTTGTTCGTTTTTTGTTTTGGTATTTGAATGAAATAGCTGGAACTTTGTTTATACTTTGTGGTAAAACCTGAAGTGTGCATTCTGTTAGATGACCTCAGATTCTATTTTTAGCTAGATCACATAATCCCATATGATATCACAAGTGTGCATCACAGATAAGTAACCTCCATTGAGTGAGTGACTGGTTTGCCCTATAATGTGTTGTAATAAGTTTATAACATATTCTCAGGAACATTTAGTACTTCCTCAGCCATCACTTCATTCAGTAGAACAGCGTTTCCTGGCCAGTTTATGTTTTCGAGTCCTGTCACGCACAAAATTGGCTGTAGATATTTCCTGGTTTGTTTGGGGTTTTTTTGGTTATTTTTGGGGGGGGGGGGTTAAAAACTGTGATCAGACTGTCATTTTTTTGAAATATTGAAGTATATAATCTGGAGCTAACTTTGAGCAATATTTTTGAGGGACAGCATGCACCACTGTATGACCAGTCATCAGGGATTGTATCTTCAGCATGTAAAAGGAATGGATTTTTGCAGACTTTTGCAAACTCAGAAACATTTGAAGTCTAATTACTTGAAGTATGGTGACTTCAACTCTTTTTAAAAGAATTTATGAAGGAAAACCTGCAAAATCTGGATATTGCGTTTCTTGCTTAAATATTAATGTGAAAAGGTGGGTGAGATAATATCTTCTAGTAGACCAACTTCTCTTAGTGAAAGAGTCAAGCTTTTGACCTTACACAGAGCTGTTTGTGTGTCACAACTAAATATAAGGTGGAACAGAGATTGTTTAGCGTAAGGAGTTAACATGTTATAAGAGACCATTCAAGGTGAAGTGGGCAGTTGACACATCTGCAATTGTAGGATAAAGTGGATTATAGATTGTTGTAAAGAACTATAAATCCAGTTTCTTTATTGAGTCCATGATTTTTAGTGTCAAACAAAATTATGAATTTAAGCTCCCAGGCTCATCTTTGGAAGGTGTTGTGCAGGTTTCCTTTGAGGATGAGGACTCAGAGATCAGATATGAAGTGATTGTTTTGTGAACATTTAATGTTGAAGTGTAAGTGTTAATGTGTCATGCAGATTTTATGTATGTAGTAAAAATGTAAGCAAAATTTGATTGGCTTACAAACCATGACCCTAGCAGAACAGTAAGGCTATTTCAGTGGCTAGAGTGGAACACAATTTACCTGGAGGTGAGCCAAAAAAGGTGACCTGCATGCTGATTGGTTCTCGAGGCTAGATGTGAGGGTTATGTAAGCAGACAAACAAGCTGCACTTGGCAGCAGTTGTATGAATACTTTTTGGCACATCTGGTTTGTCTGAAAAAGCAGGTAAATTACTGAAAGGCAGCATAATTTAGATAATGGACCTTTAGCCTTTAAACTTTTTTGCATGTTCGGACCAATTTGATAGGCTAAAGTACAGAAAGGAAATACTGTTGTGGAAAGTGTGCAATCAGATGGAAAAAGAATCCAGAGCTGTAAGCACAGGTCACTTTCCTTGCACTATGTCAAGATGTCAGATGAAATAAAAGATTTTTAGCATTCAACTAAAAATTTCCCTTTAAGGGAAATGAAGAGTGTTAAATTTTTCTTATGAGTTAGAAGCTTACCCGAGATATATGCTCCAAATAAAAGTCACACATAATAGGACAAAAGATCTCATAGCATTATTAAAAATGTGAAGTTAGTAAATTGGGCAAATAAGCTTCCCTGACTTGTTTGTAGGGACGGGAGGGGGAAGTTTGCGTTATAGGTTTGCATTGACACAAGGCAAAGGGTATAAATCTTTTTGATCTAGAGTTTCAATAATTATAATTTTTGCTTTACTTTATCAATACTTGTAACAAGATTAATATGAGATGAATTGAGCCGTGTGAAAAACGTAGTTTTATTCTGCATATTTAATTTTAAAGCTCTTGAGTTCAAAACCCTTATTCTGAAAGTATATGTAGAAGTGACGAATTACTAAATTAAAAGTAGTAATTGCTTTCCAGTTTTGAGGCTGCCTGTCATGAGAACTTGTCATAAAAGGCTAGCTGCCTTTCCACATTACTTAGAAGAAACTGGTTCCTTAGCTTAGATCTTTTTTGGGGGTGTGCAAGGATGTTATTCTAGTCCAAAGAAGACAGGCACTGGGACATGGCTATCTTTGTCACAGTGGGGGCAAGAAAAATAAGGTGAAGAAATAGAGAACTCAACAGTTCATATGCTTAAGTCCCCAGAGCAGCCTTAATGGGTTTGCTCAGACCTTACACAGTTGATAACCCAAGCAAACATTGGCCATAGGAGTAAGTAGAGGGGTTAATCATTACTTAACAATGGACTGTTCTTGACCAACAGGCTTTTTCATCATCATCAAGCACACAGGTCTTCCTTTTGTTTTTTTCCTTTGGAGTAAGCATTTGTCAGCAACCGGTTCAAGGATCATCACAGTGATCTTTAAGTTGTTGTTGTTACAGTTCCCATAAACCATCTAATATTGCAGTGCAAGTGGAGAGAGATATGCAGGCTGCATCAGAGAGAGTGACTTGCCTAAAAACCACACAGCGAGTCAGTAGAACTGGAATTGGAACACAGGTTTATCTGCTTCTAGGTCTATGCTTAGCCATTAAACAACACTGTTTCACGGCATATGTCCACATAATTGCTGTTTGCCAGAAGCTGGGAATGGGTGACGGGATGGATCACTTGATGATTACCTGTTCTGTTCATTCCCTGTGAAGCACCTGGCATTGGCCACTGTTGGAAGACAGAATACTGGGCTAGACAGACCATTGGTCTAACTCAGTATACGCTCTTATATATCGTACTTGTCGTCTCTGTTTATCCCATCTACGTCATTTTTATGTACCAATTTTGTTCTCCACCATTTCTTTGCATTACCAACCATCAGTGTGCATGTAGTTTAGAACAGTTATTTTATATATTTTTGCTATGTGTTAGCCATTTTGGTCCCAGGATATGAGACATAAGGTATTGAGGTGATAGCTTTTACTGGACCAACTTTTGTTGGTGGATGGTACAAGCTTTTGGGTAGAACTCTATGTAGCTTGAATCCTTGCACCTTCCACCCACAGAACTTTATCCAATAAAAAATAGTTTTGTATTTTACACAGCAGTCCAAAATGATGCTGAACTATTCATTGGGATTGGAAAAACTATCCTAAAGAGAGAGGCCTTAATTTTGCTTAGTTGTGACATTTGTGAATTTGGTAGAGGGATGGGGGTACCTTATGGGTTGAGGAGAGATGTGAAGGAGGTCTATTTGCAACTCATGTTGAGGATAGTCCAATGAGAATTCAATTTAGGGGTGTTTGCTATAGATGGACTTTAGAACAATTCTCATGACTACTCATCTTCCATTTTTGTTATTGTTATAGTACTAAATCGTTATTTAGACTGAAAAACTAGCCATAAACAATAAATAGTATTTTATATAATTAAACTGCACAAGCATCTAGACACTCCAGTAATAATAGGGACCATGTTGTGCAAGATGCTTTAGAAACATAGGCCCTGATGCAGGAAGTTCTGTAAGCATGCATAACTCAAAGCACAAATTGTCCCATTGCAGTCTATGGGAATATTCACATGCATAAAGTCATACCTTTCTCTGTCCAGCTCACTTGATTGAAGGATGATCATTACCTCAGAGAGTTCATGGTCTAATGAAATTAGTTCACTGGTTTATTTCAGTATTTTAAAAACCTAGTTGGAATGAGCCATGTAGCTGCTGTTTGCATTTTAGTTGTTACCACTCCCCATGAAATATTAGTTTAGTGGTCAGAGATAAGGGGCCAGATCCTCAATATAGTGGGACTACAGGTGAAGTCCCAGCAGTATATGAATATGGGATGCAATGATGTGTTCAGGCCATTCACCTAGGATATGAACAGTCCCAGCTGTAGCTTCTGTATCACAGGCAAACCATGGAGAACTTGGGTGAGTTTATAAAGTGAAACTAGGAGAAAGAGGAGGTAATACCAAACTGAGCCAAACTTACACTAATATCGTCAATATCTAATTTGTTCAATGCCTTGAAATCAGTAGGAGTTGGGAGAGCGCCTTAGGGAATAATTTGATTTTAAATCTCCAACCAAAAAACATCAGAGAAAGAAGGCCAGGTGGTGGGTTCTTGTAGGACAAAATGTAGCTGCCTTTTATTATCTCTAACCTAGCAAAACTGTACGGTGCATTGGATTTCTTCTTGCACTTTTTTTTTTTAGTTACTGGTTTATGTTGTGGTAGACACAGGCTTTCTTACTCAAGCCTGAAAGGGACTGTTCTTTGTCTAAGCATGTATTTATTCTGCTCCCAACTATTTCTTGTTATGTTGTTTTAGGTAAGTCACCTGAGCCAACACGTTCAAATTGCCATTTATTTTGGTTACCTCCATTTTTGCACACCCTATCCGAGAGACCATGGGTGTAACTTTCTAGAGTGCTAAGAGTCCATTTATTCATTTCAAGTTACGGGTGGCTAGCTTTTCTGAAAATTAGAAATATGATGTCTCAAGTCATGCACTCAAAATCAGTAGCACTCTTGAAATTTTTGTCTTTAACCTCCTTATGCCTTGGGTTACCAAACATTAAAATGGGGATAACTACCTACCTTTGTAGTGTGCTTTGAGAACCTCACGTGAAAGCAGGTGTGATTATAATAAAAGCATATCTTAATAAGGCTTCACTTTAAAATACTCTGTACATTAATTTAAAAAAATTAAACCTCAGGCAATTTGTCAGTTTTTTCTTGTGGAAAACTGCATTAGAAAATTGCAGAATTACAAATCCCAACATAGATCTAGATTATAACTTTTGATCTGTGCCCTGCATTTTAGAATTCACTATAGTGCATCTAAGATAAGACTCCGATGGTTAACTGGCAGAACTAAAATTACAACTGAATTTAATGCCAGGATGTTTTGAAACATAATACTACAAATTAACAAGTCCTGGCTTTAAGTTAACCTTTTCTAACAGCGACCTAATCCATGGATGTTTGTAACTGTTTTTTGAGGGAATATGCATCATCAGTCACCACTGAAATTAAAAAAACAAGCAATGATTGGGCTTTAGAAATCTGTGCGACAACCCATTGAGGAGACTCTATTGTGTAATTCCATTTGATAAGTATGTGGTAAACTCATTTTAGTAAATGACATGTAAAATGTAATGCACAATATTTTTTATATCTACCTTCCAATTATTTTAAAACTCTTTTTTAAATGTACTGGGTTGATCTATTGTGATGTGTCAAGGGATATTGAATTGCTTTGTCACTCCGTATTAGATTCCAGATTTTCTTTTTTTGAATGCCAAAGCTGTTAAACAATGTTTAATGTCTTCGTGGATTTTTCTACCATCTTGCTCCACAATGTTTGGGCATGAATTATATCCTGTCAGCTGATTTAGTGACGCTTGAGAAACTGTTTCAAATCTGGATTTTTGTGTTTTATTTTTGGCTCATTCTGCATCATCAGTGATGGTAAATGGTTATCTAAAGGTCAAGTTATTTTAAAAAGAGTGCCAGTTGTAATACTTAACCTAACAATATCTGTTCACTGTTTTGCAAAGTGTGTGTGTCTGTGGGGGGAGAATTCTGAAGCAGCTTGCATTGTTGCTGTTCCCAGTGTAAACTAGCAAAGCTGCTATGCGCATTGATGGACTATATTCTGGTTTCAAGCATTCAGTAAATATTGTCAATAGTGGCTTTGCCCATATAAGGGATATGCAACTGTGCAGTGATACCAGCATCTGGCAGCCAATGTCTGTAACAGGGACAAATCTCCAGTGTAGACTACTTCTTATTTCCCATAAAATGTCATGGGTTTCTAGTACCTTGATTTGTTGGTGGCTATGTTGACAAATATTTAAGGGCCCTGATCTTGCAAACCAGTGTCTGCAGTCAGACCCCTGCAGCCAATCAGAGTCTGAGTGAATTCATTGGAGCACCTCACGAGCCAGTGTGCAGGACTGCAGCTTGGGTTTTTTTAAAACAAGAATTCCACCTAAAGGCTTATGCATGATTTTTATCTGCTTAGCCTGGCTAATTATAATGCAATACATTTGTTCAAGTTATCTGACAATCTAATCCAAATGTTTATGCTCTTATCAGGTACGACAGGCAAAGCATCGTCCCCACCACCTGTCTTAGACACAAGGCAGATGAATGAGAAACTAGAGACCATTTTATTTCAGCTCCGTCAGGTTACACGTGAGAGGGATGAGTTACGTAAGCGCCTTGCACTTTCATCTCCTGGATCAACCTTTGATGACTGCAGGTAAAAAAACCACATATATGTTTGAATACATGTCTTTAAGGGGTGTTATATATGTTTTGGTTTTCATGAGTTACGTGGACTCCCACTCAACTAGCAAGTAGATTGCAAAATGTGTATATACTGCTCCCAGTGTGTGTACACCTGGCACTCCTAGTCATTACTGACTCATGCGGCTGATGAGAAGATATAGCTTTATAGTTCCTGGGTGTTACCTCAACAGAAGACAAATGTCATATGCCTACAGTAGGGCCGTTTTGGAATCCACTTTGAAGTTTGGTTCATATTGGGGGTTGGCAGCACTCCAGTCCGCGGAAGTTCGTTTATCATTGGGCATGAGCCCCTTCTACACAGGCCTGGGTCTCCTTTCACTCATGGGCGGCTTGTGAACCCGCCAGTTAGTGGAGGCTAGCTCCCGGTCCCGCCCCTTCTGCCAGAAGCCCCACCTCCATCCCATTATAGCTCCGCCCCAGGTGGCCGGAGAGACCAACTAAACTGGCCAGTCTTTTTGGTCTTTCTGTTCACACTTGGACTGGCTGTCTAGGATACATGTGCCAGTGTCGTCGTTAGCTCCACGATTGTGTAGGTAGGTTAGATTATGTATGCTTACAATATTTCTCTGTATTTATAGGACTCAGCTGGGAATAATGTAGGGATTCTAAATATTATCATCAGCAGAGTTTGAAATATACTTGAATATTCTTTCTTCTTACTTTACAGATGTGAAACAAGTGTTTGTTTGCCTTTGAGATGGGCTTATCAGTGGCCCTTTGGTTAAATCTGTCATGCTGAAATATTTTGCCAAAATTGCATTTCTGCTTTTGAGCTTAATATGAGCATATATTAATGGGACTCAATAAGCGTAGTGTATTGACTGGGATTTTAAACTATGCTTCAATTAACATAATTTTAATTGCTCTGTTGGACAGATGGTGTCTGCTTTCGATAATTTCACCCCGAAGCCTCCTTTAAGTAATACTTGGGTTTTGGACGCTTCTGTCGGGGGGATGGATAATTGCAGAATGACTTTTATTTTTGGTAACTTGGATTAAATTTTGAAAGGGAAATACTCTGACAGTTGCTGATGATGATACTTCATATAGCACTATTAATAAAGGTGTATTTTGCTGCTTGGCATTCTTGATGGAAGAACATATAGAAAAAATGTGAACTGCCAGCTAAATTTCAGTTCCAGAATCCTTACTGATGTTTATGTATGAAGTAGAAAGAACCCTGATTACTTTTCAGGCTGAGCTTGCAGTGCTGACATTTGGGGGATGGGGAAATGTGCTCTAAACTGGCAACTGAGAAAAATTTGATAGGAGACTAAACAGGCTGGAAAAGAAAGCAGAGAGTTTCACTCAGCTCCCTTCATTGCCTACAGGTCGGTTTTGATTTTTAGAGGATCCAGGAGACAGATCATGTGACTGTCAAAAGTTTCATTGTGAAACTAGAAAACTCAGTCTTAGAAAAATATTGTGGCTATCCAGAGAGACAGCAAAAGAGCTTAGTTTACAGAATTTCTACAGAATTTTAATGGGCCAAAACCACCTTAGGACAGAACTCTGCTAGTTGGGTTTGTTACCAACTTGTTACTAAAATTAGCAGAGTTTCACACAACTTCACGTTTACAAACAAAAATTGCCTCTTCATTCAGTAGGTATGAGTTGTGTGGGAGTACATGATAAATATGAGTCCAACTTCTAGTTAAGGTAGATGATTTTTATTATCATCATCCAGTCATTCTGATATAATTTTAAATTCCAGTTTCTGAAGTCACCTGGATTTAGAGTGGCTTGTAGTTTGCACATCTCAGTAGGCTGTTAGTGGTGCATGTTCTTAAAAATGATCATAGATGTTTTATCTGAAAAAAATAAAACTCTTGGAGTATTGAATAGAAGCATGTCTGCCGTATGCAGTTAAATTTGAGTCTTTGACGTATTTTATCATTCATTCGTAATAGCTTAAAATATCATAACACTTGGACAGATGTTGAATTTAGCAGGATGAGGTAAGTGGATAAATTATGCTGTCACAGCTGTGTGTGCACTTGGTACCCATTTGAAATCCATTGAGGAGAACAGGGCTGGCAGGCTAAACCAGGAAAGCAGAGTCAACTGTGACTGACTAATTTATGTAGCAGGAAAGTTTTATTCTGTATAATAACGCGGCTATTGTCCCTGGAAGAGGTATCTGGGTTGGTAATATAAATCTGAATGCCTGTTAAAGAAAATAATCCTTTTATAATAGTTATATCTCTTTACAGTGCATATACTGTTTATAGAGAGGAAAGATTGTGTGGTGGTTAAGGTACTAGCCCAAGACTCAAGAGAGCCAGATTAAGGTCCCTGTTCTGCCCAAGGACCTTAGGCACGTCACTTGACCTTGGACAAGTCACTTGGCCCTGATCTGCACTACGAACTTCTCTTGGTATAACTACGGTGCTCAGGGGTGTGGAGTTTACAGTGCAGTTATACTGACCAAACTCTCAGTGTAGACAGCGCTATGTGGATGGAAGGCTTCTTCTGTCATCGTAGTTACTGGCTCTCAGGGAGCTGCAGCTGCGCCACTGGAACGCTGTAAATGTAGACAAGCCCTTGATGTGTCTGTGTGCCATTTCCCCATCTGTAAAACTAGGAGAAGTACTTCTACCTCACAGGGGTGTTGTGAGGATAAATAAATTAAAGACTGAGAGGTGTTCAAATATTATGGTAACAGTGGCATTATGAGTACTTAAGAGCCTCTTTTCTTTTAGGGTGGAGATCTTGCCACAGTTCTTCTTAGGGTGAGACCTTAAAATCATTTACCATCCCAAAAATACAGCGTGTGCAAAGTATGATAGTTGGCTTTTTAAGTGGGATATTTCCTAGTGAGCTCACTAAACCTGTGTTCTCTATTCCATACTGACTATCACTTGCTTTCTGGGTTAGATTTTAACACTGCTAATATTCTAATTTAGAAAGCCTGAATTGTTTTTAATTCTTCCCTACCTTTTTGAGGGTTCCTCTTTTCCCATGTTTTCACGGCATTTGAGATATTTGAACTAGTCGTTCTCTGGTTTATGTCGGGCTGCTAGAGAGTGTTTTTATTGAGGTGCGCTCCAGTCCTAAATGCACTCCTCACCCTCTATTCCATGAAACCCTGGTGTTGGTGACCTTCAGGATATGTTTTTTCTAGAGAACGGGGTTGGCTGAGTGGGGTTTTAGAAGTGAGTGCAGCAAGAGGCATTGAATCAATTTTGTAATTGTGTTTTAATTTCTAAAAAAAACTTTATGCATTTGCTAAAGGACTTCTGATAGCATGCTTCAGAAATCTAAACGTAATGGTATGTATGCAAAAATTACTGGCTTAGAAGAATTGCCTTTTTTTTTTTTTTTTAGTTGAGGCATATGTAATAGATTCTAAATACATAACTTTTTAAAGCAGTATCTCAAAATTTGGAGTGATTATTTGCTGATAGTCACTTCACAATATCTACACTGATGTAGTTGATGTCCCCGGTTTATTTTTCCCTTCCATGGCAGGCCTAGTCCAAAACCAAGTCATGATTATGAAAGATTGAAAATCCAGTGTATGAAAGCCATGTCAGACCTACAGTCTCTACAGAATCAACATACAAAGACACTAAAAAGATGTGAAGAAGCAGCCAAAGAGGCAGATTTTTATCAGTAAGTAACACATACTAAAGGTAGGATGAAAACTATTGCCTTCTCTTCACTGTGTATAGTGAACAACAGTGTATAGACAAGTTGACTAGTGCTGTAAGCATTCATGCAAAGTGTTTCAGTCTGGCAGATCATGAAATATTGCATCTTTAAAATGGGGCAATTTTACATTACATCATTCTTGCCACCATCGTGCTTGTCTTACTATTTTGATTCTCACATGATTTTAATCGCAACGTTTTGTGAACTTCTGCCATGAAAGATATTTTTTATTTAATTATTTCACACAGTGTTTTTTTACATAATGTGAAAGGTGGCATTCCATGATTTCAGATGAGGAAAAGCATTGGTTTTTATCTTTAGGGATTTTTTAGTAGCAACCTTTAAAGCTGTGATGGAATTGTGGTTTAGTGGAGGGGGGTGAGGCAAACTAGTAATTAAAGTGTGATGAATAGTTGATATTCCATAACCTGACAAGTCTAGAAACAAAAAGGTGGGATTTTTAAATGTGTTCTGTATTGGCCTGACTCCACTTCCAATGAAGTCAGTGGGAATTTTATTACTTTAAGAGCAAAGTTAGACCAACAGAGAGCACTTGTGAAAATATGGTGAAATTGTGAAGAGAAGTTTACTAGCATCTACCTCTAGTTCTGATGATGACTAAGATATTGGACTTGAAACCAGTTACTCGTGCAAGAATGAACATGACACGTGCATGATGTTAGGCCAGTCCAGTTTTCATTCATTGGAAGGGTATTCAGCACAGAGGAAAAAAAAGGAGGCAAATAAAATGTTTGAAGTGGTTTTAAGGCTACTATTCTCTAATAGCACACCATGCAATATTGATACATTTATAGCAACCTGGGAATGACAGTGTCTGATTTGGCTGGCTTAGTACTGTAGCTCTTGGGCCATCGATAGGCAAAATTTGAAAAACGTTGATAAGAAAGATCACCACATGCAAACTAAGTGAGCTGCATGACTACTTGCCAGGGAGATGGGTTGATTCTATCTGGCCAATTGATTTTGCTTTGGAGGAGAAAAATGGAGGAAAAATAGAAGATCCTTGCAACATGCTATATTACCCCTTTGTACCTTCGTCTGTCATTATCGAAGTATTCTTCAGAGATGGGTTTTTCTTATTTATTAGATGTTAGTTCCACAAGATCACAGGCCTAAAACACTCTGAGCTTAGTGCTCTTTCCAAGTAGTTCTGCCTGCTAATAAATTCTAGACAAAGCTACAGCCGTCTTTATTTTTAGCCAGATTCCCATAGCTGCTGTTTCTGTGCACATGAAGTGCTAATGTAACATATTTGCACTCCTTGAACTGATAGAAGGGTTTTATTTCCCTTATTTGCAAACACAGTTCTATAATGTGTGAGATTATAAAGTTTTGTGTAGCTTTTGTTTTATATCTGTACTTCTGTTATACTGTAAAGGGATTTTAAGGATTTTAACTTTACTTGTTGGGGGCAAAAGGCTGTTGAGAGTGATGGTTCTATTGTAATTGCACTCACGTACACAAGTACACTAAAGATATTTCTTTCTCTGAGGAACAGCAGTTTTGGCTTTTACAAAATGACAAATACAAAGCAACTGCAAACTTCTATGCTTGCACTGGGTACTCTATAAGACAAGGTACTGTGTGAGACTATCGGGCTATGAAAAACAGCATGTTTGTTATTGGCTCAGAGATACGCACACTTTTCTCAACAGTGAACTTTTAGGTAGTTCAAAACTTTAACTTGAAAAGTTTTGGTTAAGCATCCAATATACTCACTCAGTTTCAACAAAACTTTTATCCAAGTTGGTCTTTGTTTTCAAGTGACTAGTGTTTTTTGGATGTCTAATCCAAGATGCCTAATTTTGAGGCCTATGCATAAAAAAAAACATGTTTTTCCTATGAATTATTCTTGAAGCTATTTTGGAAGAGAGAGGGTTGGGCAATTTGGTCGAGGTTGATTTTAACATGGTATTCATTATTTATTTGTATTGTGGTAGCAGATCGGAGGCTCAGATATGAATCAGGACCCCCCATTGTGCTTTGTGCTGTACAAACACAGAACAAAAAGAATATTCCTGCCCCCAAAGAACATAACATCTAGTGAAATCTGAATAGCAGATGCTGAGATCAGTCAGACCCAGATGCAAGGATTGCATATGTTGAGTCTTGTAAAAATAATTTATCAAAGGCTTAATTTTTTTTGCCCGTTATTGCTTTCTGTAAGCTCTCCAATGGGTTATTTTGTACAGGAAATGTAGCTCACTTACTTATGAAAGAGGAGAGAGTACAAAGTGCCCTTACAATAAAACAGTTCTACAGATATTTTTTTTAGTTGTAAATTTGATTCCACTCATTTTAAAAAAAAGAAAAGAAAGAGAGAGCGCAACTACAGGCAACAGCAATTTTATTATAGGGACTTTAGACAGTTCCCTGGTAGGTCTGAGAGTTAGATTTGAATCATTTTGTTTCAACAATAAAACTTGGCCACATCCGATTGTCTTTCTTTTCTCTAAACTGCAACTTAATATCATTTAGTTCTCTCTTGATCTGCGCCAGCAGCAATCTGGTTTAAAGTTGGGCTACTTCACTGAATTAGTTTGAATTATATGCTCAGTAATTTGACTTATTTGTGATTTTAAATGAGAACATACGCCAGTCAACCGTTATAAGCAATATACCCAATCTGGGATGACAACTGGTAGCTTTACCTGCTTTTTGAAACAAAAGCAAACAATCAGAAAGCTTTTTCTACTCTGATGTCTTGTTCTATTGTACTTTATGGTGTTGCATTGTTCAAATATGTTGAATGCGCAGACTACTTTACTTGCCTGGAAGATCTTTTCCGGACACCAGTTCTGGGTCTGTTTAGCAATTTGCTTGTTAAAACAGTCTACTGGGGGGGAGAGCTCTTTGTTCTTCATAAATCTATAATATATCTGTTTTAATGCTGTGCAGGCCTAACAAATGACTTTTAACTCCAGAAGTTCTCTGGTTATGCTGCCTGTCTTTCTTCAGTAGGATTTAGCAGGCACATGGCATTTGGAATATTCAGATCTGAAGAAATGAGCTAATTTCATCTGCCTTTTTTAGTTTGAAACTTCGCCTTTCTTTGATATGGGTTAGTGCATCAGCATGAAGAGGGCTTCCTGTAAAGTTTGCATCTAAATGCTCTTTCTTTGTGCCTTGCCAGCACGTTGCATAGTCGACTGCTGAGTGACCAGTCGCAGCTGAAGGAGGACATGGATACCTTAAAGAGAAAGAATACGCAGTTGGTGCGAGAGCATAACCATCTCCAACAGTCATGTGAGGAAATGAAGCGACTTCATGATGAGGATCAGAAAGAGATAACAGACCTTCGCAGCCAGCAACAGCAGGTAGCCTGCAGTTCTTGGCATGAACGCCATGAGTGACTATGAAATGTTTCCATGGAATGTAAAGCATTGCATGGCTGGCCTACCTTTCTTTTTACCTTTGAACCAATTGGAGTAATTTTCCCTGTTCTTTTCCATCAGATCATAAATCTGGTGGGGAAAGGCATATACTGCCACTTGAAACACAACAGTAGTGTGTACATTGAATTATCATTGCTCTCTGATAAGTGACTGTAAAATTGATGTTGGACAGGGCTCCTTGTTTCTTGACTCCAGGTCTAGGGTCTTTAGTTTGAAAAGTAGAAAGATTTTTCTAATCTGCTAGCCCTGCAAATTTTGATGTGCAATATGAAACGTCTTTCAGCATCTGTTAGGACAAAGAGCATAAAGGAGCCTACCTACTCCCCCATAGTTTTGCAGTATCAGTTGGGATTGACTGGGAGCTTAGGTGTGTTGTGAGAGGGTGTTAGCATGGGGGTGTGCAAAGAGAAGGAAGGATATGGATGGGTGTGTTTTCAGGTTACATGTGAGTGGATTTGGGGAAAGAAGAGAACTGTATGTGGGGGGGAGGGGGAATAAGGACTGGAAGAGATGAATAGACTCATAGACTTTAAGGTCTGAAGGGACCATCATGATCATCTAGTTGGACCTCCTGAATGTTACAGGCCACAGAACTTCACCTATGCGCCCCTGAAATAGACTGCTAACCTCAGGCTAAGTTACTGAAGTCTTCAAATCGTGATTTAAAGACTTCAGGTTACAGAGAATCCACCACTTACACTAGTTTAAACCTGCGAGTTACCTGTGCCCCATGCTGCCGAGGAAGGCCACACCCCCCAGAGCGTCTGCCAGACTGACCTGGAGGAGAATGCCTTCTCAAGCCCAAATATGGCAGTCAGTTAAACGCTGAGCATTTGGGCAGCGCCCTCCAGCCAGACACCCGGGAAAGAATTCTCTATAGAAACTCAGCCCTAGTGTCCCATCGCCAGCCTTTGCTGCTAGCAGTCACAGATTGGCTACGTGCCATTGTAGGGCAGTCTCATCATACCATCCCCTCCATAAACTTACCAACCCCAGTCTTAAAGCTAGTTAGGTTTTTGCCCCCACTGCTCCCCTTGGAAGGCTATTCCAGAATGTCACTCCTCCGATAGTTAGAAACCTTCGTCTAATTTCAAGCTTAAATTTGTTTATGGTAAATTTATATCCATTTGTTCCTGTGTCCAGGGTTGTTGCTTGACTTAAACAACTCCTCTCCCTCCCGGGTGTTTAACCCACTGATGTAATGGAGAGACTGTGAGGATAGGAAGGAGAACACACTGTGAAAATGGAGAATAGGAAAGCAAGGGAATCATTATTAGACATTACGGATAAGTTAGACTGAGGGACAATTTGGAGAAGACATGAAAAGACTTGCCAAGATACATTGAGAGAAAACAAAAAACAAGGGAGATCTATTAAATGACATTCTGTTCATTTAATAGATGTTTTCTCTCATATGCATAGATGATCTAGACAAAGAATATACAGATTATTATCTCTTAAAAAATCCACATCTTTTAAACTCTCTTCAGTCAGCCAGAGGCGTACTGTGTATTAAATATACCTTCCAGACATTACTCAGAGTGTGCCTGTCTATCTGCATTCACAAGGCCAGCCTTGCTCTTACAGATTGGTTGCTCCTCACAAGTACTTCTCTTTGTGTAGCCTTCGAATCCAATGTTAAAATCTGTTTACTAGTGAGTTGTGGATTTACCTTGTTTATAGTTGCTCTCTATGGTCCTCTTCCTGTACACCAGTAAAATAAAAGGGAGATGTCAGATCTTGATAAGAATCACTGACTTTTAATTTATCTGTATTATTAGGACACTTTTTTGAAGCATCAATTAATTGCAAAAAAGAATTGGGATGACATAAATTGTTAAGTAAGGAGGAATTTTGTCATCTACAGACCCATATGTCTGAGCTTAACACTGATTTATACATTGAAAGGACATGGTCAATTTAAAACCTCTGTCACAATTTTTCAAAAATGGGTGTCTAAGCGTAGGATCTTAAATTAATATTTAAGCATCTAAATAAGTGACCCAATTCTCTCAAACTCTGAGCATTAAGCATCTTCCACTGACTTCAAAAGGAAGCTGCTGAGCGCTCAGTGCTTACAAAAAACGGTCTGCTCTGTATCTGTTCCAAAGCCCTTTAAAATCGATTTTGGGTGGGGGTGTTTGGTTTGATCTTGGGGGTTTTTTGGTGGGGGGGAGGACAGAGGGATAGGAATTAATGTATAAATGTGTTACCGTACCTCTTTTCAACCCTTGGGCAAAATATCAATCTCAGGAGATTTGTAAATGAGTTATATGCCCCTTAATTTAAGGGGTTTATAATGAAAACAACACAACTGACAGCATTGCTTTATGCCAGAATAAGGATAAATTCAAACTGACTTTGTAATTCTGGGCACAATGTTAATAGTTAACGGTTCACTATTTATTCACCATTATTGAACATCAAATTGTACTCATAGTAACAAAATTAAGAGTTTTTTTTTAAATAAAACTGTTCTCAGAGTTAGTCCTCTTCTAATGTGAAGCAAGCACTCTGGATAATTATAATATTTTAATAATGCTAAATCTAATCTAAAGGTTTATAATAATGAAAAAAGAATGGCTTTTATCCCTAGTTCTTATATTTCTTGGGACAGGAATAGCTGTGGGTATGCAAAAGTCCAGATTGTATTTATATTTGGAAAGTATCACAAAAAATGAGTGGCAGTTTTTCTTTTTCCCAGTGACACTTTTAAAGGTTAGAGGAATGATTGAACAAAGTTTGGTTATTTAGGTTCACAGACACTATTCAGTTAGAACAATGCTACAGGTTGATTAATGCTTTTAAACTTCAAACTTTAAAAAAAGAGCTTTGCAGGGATAAAAGAATGGATGTTTCTCAACTGTATGTAACAATTAAGCAATCTCAACAACAAAGGTGGTGGCCTTTTCATCGTAGTAAAGTTCACACGCTATGGAGAGAAATAGGGAAGAGGGCTAGAATTAAAAACAACCTGGAGGTGGCATTGAGTCCAGGGATCATTTACAGAAAAGTGATCATTTAGTTAGAACAGTTACAAGAACATGTAGAACGGCTAAATAGACAGCTTTGACCAACTATGGGCTGATTCATGAGACAGACTTTAAAGTCAAATGATTAAGCTTCAGAAGCAAAGTCTATACAAACAAAAATAATTACTTGCCAGGCTTGAGGAGTAAAAGTCAAAATAAGCTATACAGACTGATTTGTTTACTGGGTTTTTCAGTTGGTATTTTTTATTAGGTTTTTTTTTTTTCTGGGGGATGGGGGGGCTGAGGAATGTTTGTTTTTGTTAACTTTGTATTTTGTTTTGCTTGTTTCCTCTGATATCCGGTTAACTTGAAGGGTTCCCCTATAAATCTGTGTAATGTGAAACAAATAGGACTACAGAAGTTTGGGTTTATGTTCAGTCAAGTCCGTGCCTTAGATTCTCACTTTGTAAAATGGGGATGTAAAACATAAAACAGCATTCAGCTTTAATGTTTGTCCAGTAATTGGAGATTCTTTGATGGGAGGTAAGATTGGAGTGTTGTTACTATTATTTGTTTTTGCAAAATAATTTAATATTTTGTGAACTTCATCATTACCCTTTTCAAATACATTTTGTTGCTCTCAGACAGTGAGAAACTTGCATGGCTTCTTTTCTCAGTAGATCAGTGTGAATCATGTTGTCTTGAAGGAATGCCAGCAGTCTTATCTCAATTTTTGTCACTTTGCGTCTGGATTAATCATGTTCTATTTTTGACGGTGTCTCTGACGTGTCACTCCGTAGCTGGACTGTAGCAAAACACAGCAGCCCAACTGGTTGAGAAACAAAAACTGTTGATCAAATTACTCCTACGGTGTGGGATTGCCATTGATTTCCTGTACAGCAGCTGACTGTTAAGTTTCTACTGCTCACATGTGAGGGTTTCTGTTGCCATGGCTGTTCCCTTGGATCCAGCTGGGACTATTTACTCTTCCTCATACTTGGGCTTTGGATGGGAGATCTTCCTTATATTATGCTTCCTGTTTGTAGCATTTTTCTCTTTTCTTCCCTTCCTCCCTCCAAACCCCATTTCCATTTTAGAGCCTTTATTTTAAACTTAGGCAAACTCCTGATATCTTTGGCCTTGTCTTTTGTCTTTCAGTTTACTTTATCTAATAGTTGTTTAAGATATTGTCAATGAGAAGGGGCTCCATACGTTTTAGGTTGTGAATAAATGCTTGCTTTTGCCTGGGAGTTTCAAATATTTAGCCCCTAAGCTTTTCTTCAGTTACCTTTTGTTTTGTTTTTCAGTAAACTTTGGTTTTCTTAGACAGGTGAGTGATGATCAAGGCCCTAATTCAGCAAAACCCAGTAAGGGCACTTAAGCAAGTGTTTAACTTTAAACACATGCTGAAGTCCATTATTAAAAAAAGTCTGCTCCCCTAAATAGGGATAGACAAAAGAACATGCATAATTGCTTTCCTGAATCGCAGCCTAAGGCCTCATTTCAGCATGGTACGGAATCGCGTGCCTACTTTAAGCATCTGGGTAGTGACCCTGAATTGAATGGGACTACACATGAGCTTGAAGTTAAGCACATGATTAAGTTCCTTGCTGAATTGGGGCCTTGTTACATCCAAATTGTCAACCTGACTTAGAACCAAACAGCTCACAGTTCATGTCAGTTGATGGCTTTTGTACCTCTAGGTTAGTTAAAGGGGACAGTGTCAGGATAAAAATAATTCTGTTAAGAAATGCCTTTCCTCACCTATGCCTGATTGTGCGGCCTAAGATCAGCATTATCAAGCTACAATCCGTGGGTTACTGGTTGTCTTCAGAGAGCTGGCAGTCACATAAAACTGGTAGCTGCTTCTCCAAGTATCTAGACTTCTCAATGTAGAGAGGAGCCTGAGCATGTGTAGAAGCAGCAGGAAATAAGGAGCCAGCAATACTATAACTGCCCAAGAAAGTGTTGGGGAATTGCAAATAGTATCCTGATAGTCTGTGTGATTGTGAATGGGTGGGGAAGTGGTCCCCAAGATTTGACACTCTACTTGTGGTCCTTGCAATGAAACTGTCAGTACCCCCTCCGCAGGTTACTGAAAAATGATAATATTCGAAATCTAATTTTTTTTTATGTCTATGCTGTTTTATTTTTACTCTCGCTTTTTAATTTTCTCTTACTTTTACTTTCTAGTTCTTTTCAATTTCAAATGTGTGTGGACTGGCACAATGCTGTAGTAGTGTATAGGCTGCAGATATTTCAGGGATGGCAATTGCAGCATTGTCACCTGCTCGACCTCAAATCCCGCAAAAACAAAACAAGCAAGCCAACCCACTCTGCCTCCCCACCCCCAAAGCAGAGTTATGACCCCTCAAAAAAGAAGACGTGCCAGAGGCTTCACTTGGGATTTTGATTTTACAGGAGGTGCTCAGACCCTACCATAATGGGTGTCATTGTAAAACCCTAAAATAAATTATTTTTATTTGTGTTGTGTTTTTTAAATGATTGGAATTGGAGGAGGAAGATGGGAATTTTGGATTTTAATTTTATGAAAGTATACCTTTTCAGTTTTTTTTTCCTAGAACCTCCTTAACGCATCCAAGGTTTAGGCCACATTTGACCCTTTTAAGCCTAACTTACAATATTATTAGGAGTAAAATAATCTAGCTATTGGTAGCTTTCTGAACACAAGCTTCTGCACCAGATGTTTTTCAGGTGAAATAACTATGAATATTAAAATATCTGACTGCATGTACATCTTATCTAGACTACAAGCCTTTCATCTCTTGAAACGTAAGTTATTTGAGTTGTGAGTGAGACTGGTAAAATGAAGTATTAATCACTGTTATCACAGCTTCCAAAGTTGTGTGTTGGGGAGTGTTTTATAATTTGGCAGTTGAAATGTGGAAAAGTTGTTATAATACATTTTAAACTAGTAATAGTAAACCAAGTTTGATATCTCCTTATCTACATGTTGTGTTATTTGTTCTTTTAAGATCCATGTTGACTAACTATTGCTACCTTTTTTGTCCTTTTATTTAGAATGCTTGTCTTTAGCAAAACAATTTTTTAAATTGGACTATTGATATAGTCACATTTTTTCATCTAAATTTATTGAATATGAGTATTACCAACTTGAAGGTAAGAATCTTGCATGTAGAGGTTTCCTTTTCAAAATGGCCTAGTTCAACTTAAATGTTTTTTCTTGGACATTCAGTTTGAGGAGAAAAGTAGCTGTAAGCAAAAAATTTAAGTAGCTTTCTTTATATATTAACAGGTCTCCTAAGATTTTCATATTACTTAAAAACAAGTGAAAAGACTCTTCTGTGTACTTCTTATTGAAGTTAACCTTTTGTTTCTTGTTTAGGTTATGAAGCAGAATGGGTCCTCAGAGATCCTCAATAAACTCTATGATACAGCAATGGACAAGCTAGAGGGTGTGAAAAAGGATTATGATGCTTTAAGGAAACGGTACAATGAGAAGATAGCAAGCCACAATACAGATCTTAGCCGGCTAGAACAGACTGAGGAGGAGAACAGACGTCTTCAGAAGCAGATTGATATGTTAATGAAACAGAGGGACACAGCAATACATTTCCAGCAGCAGTATTCCTCCTCTCTTAGAAGGTATAGGCAGCTTTTGGTGTCTTATATGTACATTGTATTGGCGATACCAACTCTGCTGCAGTGGCATTTTTAAAGTGACAGTGTCACGAACCATTGTTTTTCTAAACATGTATGTATTTACAATGAAAGGCATCTCAGTGAGTATGCAAAAAACCCACACATCACACAACTTTAGGGACTGAAAACGTTTTGAGGAAATGGTTTGTTTCTATCCATGTGAAATCCTGTATAAACTGTCCTTTAGTTCATATAAGGAAGACTTGGGGTTTGTAATTGTTTATTCTTCCCTCTGAGCTGTACTTGACTCTTACATAAGTTAAGGGGAGTCAAATGTACATTCAAGGGTATAACAGATGTTGTCAAATCTGAAAGGCTTGGGGGTTTGTTTGCCAGGTTTAGTTAACTAGTCTCAATAAACGATGAGTCCATTGTAGCATAAACATACTTTGCCAGGTAGAGTTCCTTGTCTGGGAATAGCGTCTTAGCAGATGAAGAAGGCCCCATATCTGGAGAAAACCTTCATGATGCTGTAATGGTATCTCAGACTGCATGCTGGTTTAAAGTAGTGCTACAGCCTGGCCACATCATGGTTTAGAGTCAGCTGGACAGACGCTCGTGAGGGCTTGTCTTCATTAAGGCCTGATCTATACTGCTGGCAAAATTTGGCAGCAGCCAACGGGAGTTATGCAAGTTATGCAGAGTAGCTTGAATAACTCCTTTCGACTTCATAACTTCCGTTTAGTGCGCCGTCTCCACTGTGCTGCGCCGATGGGAAATACGTACCTGTTTATGCAGCTCTATGCTTTTTGGGGAGATGGTTTTATTAAATTGACTTCTGGATCAATTGAGCGGGTCTTCACTTCTGCTCAAGTGATCCAGATAAATTTGCCGCCATCAGTGTAGACATACTCTAGGAAACTTCTGGACCTGTTCTATAGCAGGGCTACCAGTGGTATAAGCGCCAGCACAGAGTGGGCACAGGCATTTTTAGCACCTTGTCATCTAAGCGTACCCTGCGCCTTGCTTATGCTACAGCTTGAACAGCTTACACCATTGATTAAAAGGGGTAAGAAATGTGCTAGTGTAGAGAAGGCCTGAAAGGATGTGTGCACGTGAAGGGGGGGGCATGTGTTTTCACTGCTGTAAGCTAGGGATAACCTCATCCTTCATGAGTAAGGATATGATTTGGTCACAGAGGTCATGGATTCTGTGATTTTAACAGATGTCCGCAATTTCTTCAGCCCCAGGCAGCGGGACTCAAGCTTTGGCCCTGCAGTGATCATATCCTGATTTTGTACATTTTTACTGTGACTGTTCTGTGAATTTTGCCTAATTTTGCTTTGACAAAATTATATCCATACCCATGAGAGTCAGAGCCAAAAGTCCAAAATTCACATGCACGGTTTTCCACTTCCTTCCATCATCAGCCTGTGAGCACAGGCCTCTGTGTTAGCTGGGATGAAGGCTGCAGCATGTGGATACATTTGGGGTGCCATTTATTTCTCTCTGATTCTTCTGAAGTTTAAGCCAGTTTAAAAGAACATTTCATGCATTGCTTTGTTGATCCTGGAAGTGTGTAAAAGCTTAGTGAGTGAGGCGTGCTAGAACTCTGCTGACACCGACAGAGGCTTGGCATGTGCATGTTATGGTCCTGTCCTATAGCACACCTCTTTAGAGAGGAAGTAAATTTTATACACAGACTTCTATTTAAATTCCTGAATCTACATGCCTGGGGATTTGAATAATATACTAGCTCTTAATAAGGCACATGGAATGCTCTGCTCAAGGTTGGTTCTGTAAAGTCACTAAAAAAGTCCTCATGAAGAAATGAAGTCTCTTAGTAACATCTATTGTGCTGTGAGGTATTAGAGTCTAGGGGAATGTGAGGAAATGTAGTCCTGGTCCTTGGAAGCAAGTTAATTGGACCAAGGAACTTATTTCAGTGTTTTTATTCATTTTGTATGGGAAGTTTGTTTTGGTGAGTTCATGGTTATGGGATTTTGACCTGTTGGCTGTTTGCTTATGGCTTGTTTTTCCTTCTTCATAACCATTCAGTCAGAAATATATTTAACTGAATGGGAAATTTATCATTAAAAACAGCTTGAAAACAATGCTTGTGCATGGTCAGTATATTGTTTTTAAGCATGAAATGCTGCTCTTTTCAAAATGTATTTTTCAGAATATCCGATGTACCAAACCGGCACTTTAGGTTAAGGACTAACTCACTACAAAGCTTGCAAACTTCAGCACTTCTTAACTGCAGTTTGCTTAAATGTGTTTTTAAACCAGAGTCCAAACTGCATTTTGTTTTTGCATAAGAAAACCTTGCTGATATTAAAATTTAGTAGGGAAAAGGCCGAATTAGATGGGTAGCAAGACACCCGGATTCTTTTATGAGGATTCTGAGACCAATGGGAAAGAACACACCTGGTTGAATCAATGAATAGCTTTATTGACAATAACACAAACAAACAAGAGAATTAACAATACTTCTTACAATCAAACAATTTGACAATTAACACTTACACTAATCAATACTATTTATTGGGGATTCTCTATTGATTATCCTTATCCTCGACAGATGGTCACTGGGACAATTCCTTTAACTTATACACAATTTATGCTTAATCCTTAAACCTAAACAAACCTAACTATTTCCCTTAATTTCCTATTAACCTTTATTCCTTATAAGTGCTCTAGCAATTGCCTAAGGGAGACGTGCTTCGCAGATCTCAGTTAAATCTCCCCGATTCCCTAAATCCACAGACTCCTGAACTATCCAGATGCTATACTCACGGCCAGACTCTGCCTCAGCCTCTGGTCTGGATCCTTGCTTCAAAACCCTCGTCCTTGACAGGTGGTTGCTGGGATCTGGAGCTTGCAAGCTTCTTAGGGTTGGTGTCCTTTCGATAGACTCAAGAGTAGACACCCCCCTCTTGAGCTGGGCTGCAGTCCACTGAACCCGTTTGCTCTGAGTATTTATTTACTTTTCTGAATACTCTGTGGTCAAACAATTTCACATGGTCTAGCTGTCTTGCAGAAGTCTGCCTAAGTGCATCCGGTGTTCTGTGGGTGCTCACCTCCGGCAGATGGACCTCAGGTGAGCACATTTCTATGGTTGAGCATATTTCTGCGATTCCGTCTTGCCCCGCTGGTTTAGCTCAGTCGTTGCTCTGTTGTAAGTTCCCTATGCAATTTGTTCAATCTCTATATTTTATCAGGCCTGCTGTCCAATTTCAATTATATCACGAAAACCTGTCTTGCTGGTCTGAGTGCAGGACCTTGGTTCTAGTCCTGGTTCTGACTCATGCTCCTTCTTTCACCCTAAAGCAGTCACATAAGAGTTAACCCTTGTTTTCTCTATCTGTAAAATGGAGGTCATAATACATGACAAGAATGCTATGATGATGAATATAACGTCGTAAATATTTTGAAGATGGAAAGAGTCATGCTGCATAGCTGCTAATTTACTATTAACTATTACAACAGCATGAAATGCCTTTTTCCTTTTGACACGGTCCTCAGGATTTTGAACCATGGACTAAGTTACTCCAACAATTCCTCCTACTTTATACAATCGCATCAAAGCAGAGAGGTGGCATATAGTCAGTTTTAGTGAGGATCCTGCTTGGCCACCATTCCCAAAGCCCTCATTACAATACAACCCATCCTCTTTCATAACAGCAGCTGCAAATACTGCACTGACCCTGTGCATGGAACAGGAAGCCTCTGAGCTGTGAAAGTGTGATGCCAGCTGTCTCTTGCTCTTTCCTCCTTGGAGGCCCAGAGCAGTCAGCTCAAGGTCAATTCTGAAGCCAGGTTTTCCACATAGAACTTCACTTGTATATCTACTCAACTATTAGTACTGTGATAGTTTAACAGATAGAAGAAACCTCTACAGAAGGTAGGATTTTTCTCCACCATTTAGGTACTTCCTAACTCAGGGTATTTTTCTTCTTAAAAAAAACAAGGATCTTCTTTATACTATGTATCTTATTTATAGCTGATGACCTGTTTCCATTTGGCAGATACTGATTTGATTCCCCCCCCTTCTTTTCGTAATGGTGCTTGGAACGCACACTGCAACAAGGCTATGCATCACAGATGTGTATCTCAGTCTCTTAATGTGTTATCTGTGCCTGCTATGGTACAATCTCATCTTCATGTTTGCCCACAACTCCAAAGGAAAATAAATAAAGTACTTAACAGAGTCCATCTTTCTGTGCTCTACAAACTAGTGGTTTATAAGGAGATTCTTTAATCTGCAGTAATGGCATGGAGTCTTTAAATTTGCAGAGACAACGAGAGTTCTGTAGCACTTCAAAGACTAACAAATTTAATTTTTGCAGGCATGAGCTTTCGTGGGCTTTAACCTACTTTCTCAGATGCAGGGAATGGAAATCAGATAGGTGGTTGGCGGTGTGTGTGTGTCTGTCTCTCTCTTCCCCCCCCAATGGGTGGGGTAGGTAATAGCAAAGTCCATACAGTTAGAGTAGCTGAGGCCTATTCACAACCATTGGTGAGAATGTGTGAACAGTGACAATTACTACTTGTACTGAGTTGACCATTCCAATTCTCTATTTGCAGGTGCTGTCAACCAAGTGTCTTAGGTAGATTACCTTGCTTGCCAGTTTGCAGAGTTCACAGCTCTGATCTCAAGGGTCAAAGCACATAGTATTCTGGCTTGGACAAGAACCATGTCTAGATCATGCCAAGTGTATGTGTGAGAACACAAAATATCCAGAGGCACATAAGAATTGCCATGCTGGATCAGACTAGAAGTCCATCAAGACAGGCACCTTGTTTCTGACATTGGCAATAACCAGAAGCTTCAGGAAAAAAGTTGCAAAGAAATCCCTTAGTGTAAAGTTATGGAAGAAGTTTCTTCAGAACCCCCATCATGGGCCCCATCCTCTAAAGCATGAGGATTTATATCCTTAATTATTTTTATTTTCTATCATTATAAGTTTGGATGGTCTTATTATTCATGTGGACATCTAATTCTTTTCTGGATCTCACTAAGCTCTTGGCCTCTGATACCTTGTGGTAATAAACTTCACAGATTAACTATGTGTTGAGTTGAAAAGAGAGCTTTTTTAAAATCAAATTTAAATGTGTTGTCCTTTAGTTTAGTCGATGTCCCTTGGTTCTTTATTTAAAAAAAAAAAAAAGGCAAATAGGAGCATCCAATTTACCTTCCTTAACCCCCATTATACCTCTAATTTGTCTCCTTTCTAAACTGTGACACTGACAATTTCCGATGCCCAGCTTTGGGACCCTCTTTCTCTCCTACTTTTGCTATATTCTTTCCAGGATGGAGTACCCAGAATGGAACGCATTATTTCAAGCAAAGACAAACCATTCATTTCTATAATAGTGCATTTTCAGAATTACTATTGTTCCCATTTTATATACATTGTAATGCATTTTCATTTGCTTTATTTTTACTGCTTCTGTCCATCAAGTGTAATGTTTTTTCCTGTTTTAATTACACATCTTTAGTCATTACAGTTGCAGCCACCCTGCCCTTCCCATTTCCCTAAATGGGTTCTGGGCAGGTGGGCAGGAGTTCTGGAGAGAGGATGAGGGATCCTGGGACAGAAAAAATTGAAGAGGACTGCACTAGTACTAGTAGACAAGACTAAGGGCTTGTCTACACATACAGCGCTGTAGCACTTCATTGAAGATGCTACTCTGCTGACGAGAGAGTTTTTCCCGCTTGCGAAGTTAATCCACTTCTGTGAGCAGCAAGAGCTGTGCCAGTGGGAGAAGCCCTCCCACTGCTATACGCTGTCTACCCCAGGGGTTAGATCGGGATAACTGTGTCACGTGAGATGTGTGGATTTTTCACATCCCCTGAGCGATATAGTTATACCAATAGAAGTTTGTAGTGTAGATGTGGCCTGATTCTGTAGAGTGGATGGATGTGTTCTAAAAAAAAAGTGATCTGCAAAGTTTTGCTAAATACTTGGATATTCTTGGTCACATGGGAAGCATTTAGTTCTATAGAGAAAGAGAGAGGCCCACTAAAACAAGGTTATCTAGAGCAAAAATGATAAATGTTTTAAGAAAGCCTGACCTATGAGGAAAGGTTAAAAAATATTGGGCATGTTTAGTCTTGAGAAAGAAAAGCTGGGTAAATTGTCAGGTATGTTAAGGACTGTTACAAAGAGGACAGTAATCAGTTCTCTCTGTCTGCTGAAAGTAGAACAAGAGGTAATAATGGGTTTAATCTGCAGCAAGGGAGATTTAGGCTAGACATTAGGAAAAACTTTGTAATTATAAGTTTCTAAGAGAGATGGTGGAATCTCCATCATAGGAAGTTTTAAGAGAACAGGTTGAACAAATGATGGTCTAGGTTTACTTGATCCAGCCTCAGTTCATGGGACTGGACTTGATGACTTCTTGAGTCCATTCTAGCCCTATATTTCGCTGGCTATGTAAAAAGAAAGTGCAGAATGATGGAAGCACCTTTATTTCTTTTTGTTATTTGTTCAGGTTTGAGTCAGTCCAACAAGAGCTAAGCAAAGCTACTGCGCAGAACAAGGAGTTGCAGAGAGAGATGGAGCGGTTACAGTCAGAGGTGACACGGTTCAAAACAATGCAGCTGAAGGCAGCCAAAGATGCAGAGAAGTACAAGGAAGAGAGAGACTCTGTTTTCAATGAGTATCGCCTCATAATGAGTGAGAGAGACCAAGTGATCAAAGAGGTGGATAAGCTTCAAACTGAGCTAGAACTTGCAGAGTCCAAGCTGAAAAACACTTCCTCAGAGAAAAGAGTGGCTAGTGAAGAGATGGAAGCTTTAAGACAGGTACCACTGGGCTGTTTTGTCATGGGTGGGAGGATAAAGAGGTTTTACCAGTGCTTCCTTGCCGTTGGACAAGAGAAATGTGTGCTCCTTAGATGGGACACATGGCTTCATTGTGAAAAGGAAATTCCTTGTTGATGTCCTCTTTACTGTCAGCTCGTTACATTCTGAGTGTGAATACAGTAGAGTACCTGTCAGCTGAGATCTGCTATTCACTTGACTTGTTCTGTTTAGTTCACTTCAAATTCTTATTGTAACAAGCTAGCCTTCTGTGCCCAGCAAGTGATGCACTGTATAACAATAGAACTCAGATGTGTAATTTTTCTGTCATTATTAACTGGTAGCCAAGGAAGAAACATCTGGGTATTCTCTATTAATACATAAGACCTATCGTTATAAAATAGACTGTCAGCCTCATTTTAACATCTACTCAAAGGCTACAATTACGTCCTGTTGTTTGTCATTTAACCTCTCATATTAATGAGAACATTTGGCGCTGTGATTTACGAAATCACAGGCACTGCCTAATAAATCACGTTAATCCAAAAGCGGTCTCATTTGAGCGATACAGTCTAAAAATGTTTAAAACACGAGGGTTGTTCGTAGGATTTACAAATGCAGCTTGCTGCTAAGTAGTAAAATAGCATTCATGGGGTTATTCAGTTTTCAAATATTTTGCTTGGTATGATTCACATACAACCAAATATTTTTCTTGTGCCCATAAATCTTTTTTGCTTTCCTTTCTCACACTTTTCACTGATCACAAATAACAAACGCTGGGCCTTTTTTATTTAGGTACATAAATATGGGTTAGACTATGTGGCCAACATGCAAGCAAGCAAGTTAAAAAAAATTTTTTGGCCTAACAGTTCTTTGTAGGTGCTAGTTGTGTAGAACTTGAATCACTAATGTCTGGTCTATACTTAAAGGAAATTACATTGACCTAGCTATATCACTTAACTGTGGAAAATTTTGCATGCTTATCACTGTAGTTAGATTAACCTAACCCCTGTGTAGATGTGACAAAGCTAATGAAAGGATTCTCTTCTGTTGCCCTAGATACCATCACTCAAAGAGGTGGATTAACGACATTGACAGAAAACCCCTTTCCACCGATGTAGGAAGTGTTTATACTACAGCAGCACAGATGCAACACCATAGCTGCAGTGCTGTAGTGTAGATGTGGTCAACGGGTGGGGTTTTCAGAAGCATTCTGTGTTGGCCTAACTCTGATCCCATTGAAGTCCATCATAGTTTTACCATTGACTTAAATGAAAGCAGAGTAAGAGTAATTCTGAGCACTTCTGTAACCCTCATCCAGAGTTGACTGACCCCTCATAATTTGTCTTAACAATCAGCACAGTTCCTACAGCAATTTGCAGGGGGGCTTATTAAGCATTTGGATTAAAAAGTATAATAAACAAGCATTCCCTGGTAGCTAGTTCATGATCTTGAAAGCCCACTTGGATGAGTGATTGAATAGGGACAGGAAAAAGGAGATAATCCTGACAAACTAGGTGCTAATTGCTGACATACTTTTTTTTTTTAATGTTATGAGTATTTTCTAAGGGCATATTCAGCTCCTGTCTGTATAGTGAGGCTGCTGAGGTAGCTTTTGCTATAACTGTTTTAATTACATAAATGAATATTACTGCGTTTGCATTTCAGTTTTTCCTTCTTTATAACTGTAGATATTCTGTCTTTGAGTGGGGTGTTGTTCATTGGTTATGTAATGCTGAACACTTGAACTTGCATTTATCTAGGGTGCTTAATTGAAACATATAGTTCTGACTACATCTAATACCTGGCCAGGAGTCGGAAGGCTGTGCAAGTGGTTTATTGATCAAGTGACACTTCCACTTGGAGTAGCATGCATGAGAATCCCATGTAAACGGGGTTATCCTTTCAACGAGTTTGACTACATCTCCTTTTGCCTATTGTGTGTTGCTCCATCTAGTGATATGTTGCAGTATAACTCATGTATTCTGGTCATTAACTATTTGTCTGAAACAACACTGCATCCATTTAAACTGCTTTAAATATTCATCCTTCAGTAGATCTGTGTATAATGATGCAGTTTTTGTGTTGTTACTAAAATGAAAAAGGTACCAAAAATAGGAATATTTCTTTTAATTTTTAAAAGCTAAAATTATATGACAAATTTAGCCATGAACTCTCAGACCTAGTGCTACTCCCTAGTTAGTTTTTAAATTTTCATAGTGTTCCGCATGCTCAAACACAGATGGATTAAACCATACCCAGACACTTACGAAATGTATGGCACGCACATGTGGTAAACAAATCAAAAGTAGAAAACTCAGTTCAGCCTTCTTATTTTGGACAGTTTCAGGCACGATTCCAATACTTTTAGCCACATGCAGAGATTTCAATATGGGGTTTTTTGCTTTTGTTTTTGCAGGCTCCAAGAGCCACCCATAACATTTTTACTTTTAGGGTGGGGAGTGCACAAGCAACTACCTGGGTATATGATACTTTATCTCAACAATTCAGTTGGCTCTTTTCTTTGCTGAACAAGTTGGCTTCACTCTTGTATCATACAGGGATCTTCATCACAATGTATTCACATTTGAAATCTTGCTACAAGAATAAGAATTTTTATTCTCAGATGCAAAAGGCAGTTCAGTTTCTGCCTATGAGCTAGCTACATTCTCTATCTGTTTATATAGTAATGAAACGATGTAATTTGAGTTTTACCTACCTGTAGGCAGAAGCAAATTCAGCAAGAAAGAGCAACGCTTGCCCAGGCATTATTAGCACTGTCCCCACCCTTATATTTGTTGCATTACCTTTTGTAAGCAATTGCTACAATATGGCAGTTGTTGTTTACTGTGAGAATAGTATAAACTCTTCAGCTGAGATTTAGGGCTCAGGTTCTACAGTTTCGTATGTTTACAGCATCCATTTCTAGCGGCTAAAGAGAAGAGAATTTTCTGTTGGTCCAGAAACACACAACCATTAGCAATCTTCCCTTCCACACTGATAGTCTCTCTTTTCACCTACTCCTCTCCAGAAATCCTGTTTTCCCACTATTGTGCAGAATTTAACACTCCCATCCTGTTCAGCCATAATGCTGGTGCCTCGCAGAATGGCTCTTCAAACCAGAGTGCTGGATTTTCTGTCCAGTAATTGTTTTGACTGGCATCATATGGTATCTGATCTTGTACGGAGAGGTAGCTGTTCAGTCACGAAAGAGCATAAAACAAATAAAGCCGAAGGGAGGCCTTACTGCTGATTGGAGAGAAGAGACGTTGGTTCTAAATCAGCGGCTGCTTTATTTTATATCAGTGGGACTACCTTGGAACAAATGATGGTAATGCCTAATTTTCCCCAAGTTTTAAAGTATGGTTTTCTAATATTTAAAAGCCTTTTCAGTAGCTGTTTTTCTGCCCCAGTAGTTTGTTGGCCTTTTGGGTCATCTGAACATCAATGAAGCTTTATTACTTCTATATCACTTTTATCCAAAGATTTCTATGCACTTTTTGCATAGAAATTATTTAAGCCATCCTACAAACTGATGTGGTGGGCCTGATTTTTTTTTTCCAGAGGTACTAAATAACCATGGCTCCCACTGACCAGTGCAAGCTGTGAGTGCTCTGCACCTCTGAAAATCAGGACATAAGTGATTTGTTCAAGGTCTCTCAGACTGAGTGGGTGGTGGGAATATAACCCAGTTGTAATACAATACAATACAATATACAGTCCCAGTTCAAGTCAGCTACTTTAACTATTGTACAAAAATGTGTTTTAATGCAGCAGCAGAATTGTTTTTATTATCTTAACAGTGCTATTTGAAGTCTCCTAAGAATAAGTGGATGTCTTCATGGTGTTGCACCGGCCCAGTGGTAGTACTTTCACACCTTGCAGTCACATTCAATATGATGTATTTTATGGCACATCATATTCTTATCCTATAATTGTAACCTTTCATGGTACATGTACACACAGTTGGTGTCTTGCACTGTAAGATACTCATGTCCCTTTAAAACAAATTGGAAGCTGCAAGGACACTCATTCATTTATGTTGCAAAACATTATCTCAGCCATGCAAAAATGAAGGAAATTATTTTGAATTAATACATTTGAAGTATGTAACACGGTTGTTTTGTGTTAAATCTGGCTCGCTAGCCGTGACTTTAGAGAACCTGCAACAAATGTCCTCTCTCTAGGTTTCTCAGAACCAGGTGTGTTCCTAGATTGTGCTCCATTATTCAGACAGCAGGGTGATTGTGGTGATTTGGCAGTTTTCACACTTTGCTTAATGTTGTTAGCTATTCTTTTTCTGCATTTAATAGGGGCATAGAGCTGTACAATTCCCCTTTTTGCAGATTGTTGGTTATACCACCCTCACTTTTTAAGGCGTCAATGTTTATTCAACTGGAAAGAAGAAATATTGCTCTGTACTTAACACCCTGCAAACAATGGGTCTCGTTTTAGGAGCTAAACTCAGCTCTAGTGGAACGAGATCGAGCAATTTGTGAGAGGAATGAGTTGCTGGAAAAGTACTGTCATGAAGTAAAAGACAAGGCTGAGGCCCAGAAGGAACTTGATCAAGCTTGCAAGGATATAGAGACAGTGAAGGAAGAAAGAGATGTTGCCAGGAAAGAGAGAACAGAAGCTATCATCCAGAGAGACCATCTGCTAAGGGAATATTACCAAGCTCGTCAGGTACTGGCTGTCTTCATTGATGGGTTTTTCTTTTTTTGGGTCAGCAGGCTTGTAAAGGCCTTGGCACAAAGCTTTTTATTTTTTTTATTTTTTTTTTGATTCAATGAAGAATGCTTCGTATGCATGCACGCACGTGTTCCTTATGAGAAGGAATGACTTGGGTACTTGTTTAAAATAAATAAATCAGTCACAGTTTTTATTTTAAGTTTCCATTTCTAAAGGGTTACTAGATGGTTAATAGATGGTTTTAATATATGATTAACAGATTGTTATAGTCCACAGTTCAGCAGGTTGCAGTAGTAGTGTGGCTGGAGCATTGCCCCCTAGTGGATCTTCCAGGAGCCGACCGAGGCAGGCTCAGTCCCACCAGCTAATGGCCTCTTCAGTCTTATTCCCCTTCTGGGTGGGGTTGAAGGGTCAACCCCAAAAATGTTCAATAACAAAAAACCAAACAAATGTAACACTATGCTGCCCCCAGTCTTCTGCGGGTGTCGGGGAGGCATGAAGTTTCCCTGCCCTTTCCTTTGGGCTAGGTTCCCCAACCAGCTGAGCATTGTTCTCTCCTTGGGGTCCAGCTGTTCCTCCAGTGGCTGCTTCAGCTAGCAGGCTTTTCACCATAGCTCTGCAAGTGAAGCTGCCTTCTGGCAGAGCTGTCAGCCCTGAACTGAGCCAGGCTCTCTCCTTTTATTCCCCCTCCAGACTTGTCATTGACTGCAGGTATAGCAGGATGGGGTTAGTTGGTTCCAAAGGCACTCCTTCATCCTCTTCTTTGGTGGCATGTGACTTCTGTGCCCCATCTCAATCACTTACGTATATGAGCACATCAGCAAAAGGCATTATAGATGGTTGTATCTATTATATAGCTACTTATGTCTGTAATATGCTTGTTACATGTGCTAACAATTTAAAACATTTGTAAATGAAACAATACAAAGTATGACTAAAAGGATTTTGTATTCTGTGTAAATTCTTTACATTCAATCACACTAGGCTACACGGATCATGAAAGGGATAGATGGAGCATATCAAGCTGTGACTGTTAATAATAGTGATTATATAAGAGTTAAAATATTCTTTCAGTTTCGCAGGTTTGTAGATATATTGTATGTAAGCTATTACATATATAATTACACTGTAACATAGTAATATATATAAATATCATACACTATCCCTGCTTTTTATGTTCGTAAAAGAACTACAGGATTTACAGTAATTTTTATATTAGATAAAATCTTTTAAAAGATTTTTTTTGTTTGTGAAAGGCATATTTTCCTTTATCTAATTTCTTCATAGTATCATCCCTTGATCATAATAGATTCTCTTTATCACAAAAGCTCCCCCATCCTCAGCTTTCTATGCCATGTCTGTTTGCCATTCCCAACTCACCAGCTGAATCAGCAATAAAACTAGGAAATCAGCTGGGGTGTGCAGAACCCTTTTGTTGTTTTCAGTTGGCTATCATGTCTCCAACTCCCTACCTTGTCGTGCAATCAGCTTTCCCCTTTCCCTTTCTCCCTCCCCCCACATCAAAAGCCACTGATACGGGAAGACCTTGGCTTGACTTGCAGCCTTTTTTAAAGGATCAGCATGAGTTGGGGAGTAGTTCATTTAAGTAGGACCCTTAGCACCTTGTCGCTCCCAGAAAGGTAAAGAGTTTGTAGTTGATGAAATCCAGAGAGGGAGCCCTACGAAATCCTCTGCTGAATGAGAGACTGCCAGTGGATTTTAAGGATCTGTACAGCATGGGAGACACAGAGAAGGAACTGTAGGGCTCTAATACAAGACCCTTGAGAGAAGTGAAAATTGACTTCTTTGGGTCTGTCTTTGTTTTATGAAGGAGAGTGGAGATCCTGAACAAGCTGAGTGGAGATCCCAGTGATACAATCACTGATGGATACGTACTACAAAGGGTCAAATCTCACATTTGTCGGTGGAGAGGGTTGGGGGGGGTGAAGAATGTTGGGAGAAGAACTAGCACAACGGAAAGCAAGCCATGATTTTTTTGTGACTTCTGTTTGTTCGCATGAATTAGTATTACCCTTTTCGGAGTGATGGGTTGGAATGCAGCCAGGGGTTTTAAGCATGAATGGCTACAATTAAAAACCATTTGGGAATGCCTGCAGGCCTAAGGGTGTACTAGCACTGATAGGAACCCTGTACATGTATTTAGACCCTGATCTTGGAAACACAAAGTTGCTTAACTTTACTCAACAGTGGTCCCATTGAGTTCATCAGACCTACTCGTGTGTCAGGTTAAGCTCACATGTAAACTATTTGCAAGATGTGGTCATGCTAAAATAAGCTTGTGTTTCTTGTGCTGCAAATGTTGAAATGTTCTCTGTAGGTCAGCATTGCCATAGTCATTGTTTCCTTTGGCGTTTGAAATCTGGAATGGTAGAGAGATGCAGTTTCTTTTTTTTTTTTTTAAAGGAAAAATCTTTTCTAAAACCTTGAATTTTAAAATGTTAAATTAAAACAAGCTGCCTGGAGATCAGTTGTTCTCCTTGGGAGATTAAGGATTGTGAATCACGAGTGTAGGCACGCAGTAAAACTGTACATCTGATGTTTACTGTCTATCACAGGGTATGTCCTAGACACTAAAACAGCCAGTCTGTGCAATGGCTGTTGACTGTGTTTATCTCATTTCCATCTGTCCCTGGATATTTTCAGTCTTTCAATGCTACAACAGATCAATGAGTCAGCAAGGTGTCTTTGAAATATAAAGTATATATTGATTTTGCTGTAAGAGGAGGAATCTTCTGCTGTAGATCACTGTTGTATGAGTTGCTGAATGCCCTCTATTCCTTATGACTAAAGTGTTTAGAGCACATCCTGAACCCATTACACAGGCAAAGTTCCCACTGACTTCGGGATTCCCACTGAATGGTAAGTTTGTCTGTGGAAGGATTTCAGAATTGAGCCCTTCACATAACTAAACCTTCAGTAAGGGTCACAAAACCCAGTCTACATGCTTACCCTATGAATTGTACATAAAATATATCTCTCTGTATATTTGAACACATAGATACAAGATTCTGCTACACTGGACATAGAAAGAGCTAACAAAGAAATTGAAATGCTTCGGAAACAATATGAGGCTATGTCACAGGAGCTAAAGGAAGCAGTCCAGGAAGCAGAAGTAGCCAAATGTCGGAGAGATTGGGCCTTTCAAGAACGGGACAAGATAGTTGCAGAAAGAGAAAGCATACGGTAAACATACTAAATGATATGCTAATACTTGTCATAATCATCTCAATTCTTAAATTGCAGTGTTCTTGTTGTTCTTCAAATGCTTGCCCATGACCATTCCCAGTTCAGGTATGTGGGCTCGTGACATGCACCGGCACTGGAAAACTTTTTCCCTTAGTGGTACCCGTATGAGCTGGCTCTGGCGCCCCTTGCAGCAGCATGTGCATGCACCCTCATATATGTATTGCCGACTCCCCCTCCCTCTGAGTTCTCTCTTGCCACCAATGATGGTGCTGGAATGTTCTGGCCTTCAAAAGTTTTTTCTTGTCTTCCTAGTGGTTTATTCATAATTTTTAATGTCTATAGTTACTTGTTCAGTTACAGTTAGTCCTAGTTTGTTGTTAGTTGGAATCCCAGGGTCAGGGCATGCCCTGTTTCCCGGGGTTTAAACCCTCCGCTTCATGTAAGAAGCCTATGCCGAGGAGCGACCCTCATCTAAGTTGTGTGAAGTGTCTGATGGAAGCTGACGTCTGCGACAGGTGTAAAATCTGTAAAAGTTTTCACCCATGGACCAAGAAAGACCAGGATATCTGTCTCTGGACCATCTTCATGGAGTCAGCCCTTACATCGGCCTCGAAGCCCAGTAGATTGGACTCGACACCAAGCACGATGGCCTTGGCACGCAGTGCCCCTTCAGTGCACACTTCATCTGTCCAGCATTGATCTCCCTTCCCGGTTCTGAAGAAGAGGTCTCAGAATGGGGATGCTCTCCCATGGAGAAGACTAAGGAGGACCTGGCAAAACCTGCCTTGAGCCGCCAACCCTTCCCGCCTCAGAAGGGTCCCTCGCCTCAGCGAGCATTGACCCCAGCACAGGGCCCTCCACTGACTTCAGGTAGCAGTAGTAGTCCTCATCATTTAGTGGTGCCATTGATTCCAGAGGCTTTCCAAGCTATGAAGGACCTCCTGGGGCTGCCAGTACTGTAGATGCCGAGTGACAGCAGAGTGCCACACTGTGATCGGGCACTGACGTCTCAGGGCAGCTTACACTGGACAACAAAGATTTTGTTTCCTGAATACTTTTGGGTGTATCTTATGGATTTTGGGCCGCTGATTACGAAAATCACCATGAAATTTCCCTATCACGTACCTTTTTTTGAAATTGCCTATATTTGTTATTTCAATTAATAATTTAAGTCTATTAAAATGTTGCCCACAATGTAAGCCGAAATGTTTTCTATCTTGTGTCCAAGCAAGCCTGGGCATGCAGTGACACTGCACCTAGTGCAGGCCACACAACATGCAGTGGGAATGCTAAGGCTTAGGCACAGTGGATGCTGGCAGGACGTGTTTAGGAAGGCTATAAAAGCATTTCGCACACACCGTTCTATGCATTGCGTATATCAGTTTGCATTCATGTTGATGCGCATTCTCTCATTACATTCAGAAAAAGTCAATTTCTTGTTTCTCCAATTTCCTACGTAATAAAAGTAGTCTGAAATTATATTTGTGTTCAGCTTCAAGCGGTCCAGCATATTAAAAAAAAAATTCTGAGGAAGCAACACTTTCGAAAAAATTTGTTATCCAGTGTTATTGAGGGATAGATCTGCTCTGTCCCCATCACCGAGGCACCATTCAGTGGTGCACAGACAGTCCCCAGAGTCAAGGCCACATTCTCTGGGTCAAGACACTGCCAGATCTGGCTCCTACTTCCATTCTGTGGAGGACTGGCACCGAGTGGAGCATCGCTATGGAGCAGAGCGACACAGATTACCAGACTCTGTGTTTCTCCAGCACCATGACCCCATTCGCTTAGCCCATACAGGAAGCCCAAAGACAAGTCCTGGTCCCGGCATATCCAGCGTTCAGGCTCCTCATGGTGCTCACCGGTGCAGGTGCCGCAACAATGCGTCTCACACGGCACCGCAAGGTATTTGGGAATGGCACAATCACGGCTGTCGGCTATCAGCACCTCATCCTTAGACAGCAATGGGGTTGTCCAGACTAGGCCCAGCTCCAGTGCCCGGTTTCCCTATGGTACCACCAATGGCAGTGTGGCCACAAGGCCAATGGCCTGGACTGTGGCCGTACTAGTGGGGTTTTCCTCTAGGATCCCACAAACTGGTTCCGTAAGAGGAACCTCGGTGCTGCAGTCTTCCATCCCTCAGAGCACGACACCACACAGACCATGAAGGTTCACGTGCCTTGGACCTCATGGGTTCCACCCACCCAGAAAAGAGGCCCCTCCCCCAGCGCGGTGCTGGCCTCTTCCTCATTGTCACCGGATGAGGCGGTTGCGGGACCCTCTTCTGTGGTGCCGTTGGATGATTTTAAGGCGCACTAGACCTTATTGAAAAGGCTCACCTCCAACTTGGGCCTCAAGACTGAGGAACCAGTTGACAAGCTGTTTGGAATTTTGGCCTCAGCGGCTCCTAGTAGAGTGGCCCTACCAGTCCATGAGGGGGTTGTTAAACTAGCCAAGGACCTGTGGCAAGCCCTGGTGTCCCTGCCCCCCCACATCAAAGAGGGCAGAAAGAAAATACTATGTGTTGGCAAAGGGGTTTGAATATCTTTATACCCACCTTGCACTGGGATCCCTGGTCATCACAGCGCCAATGAAAGGGACAGCCAGGGGAAAATCAGCTGACCCCTAAATGTAAGGACGCAAAGAGACTCGACTTGTTTGGTCGAAAAATTTATTTTATGGCAAGCCTGCAGCTATGAGTGGCACTACTAGGTAGATACCATTTTAATATCTGGCAGTCACTGGACAGGTTCGCAAACTTGTTGTCCTCCTTCACCAAACATGAGTTCGAGGCCATCGTAGAAGAGGGGAGATCGGTGGCCAGGGCATCTCTGCAAGTGGCTTCCGATGCAACGGACTCTGCAGCCAGGACCATGGCCTCAACTATATCAATGAGACGGGAATCATGGCTCCTGTCTTCGGATCTCCTGTCAAAGTCCAGCAGTCTATCCAGGACCTTTCTTTTGATAGCGTGGCCCTGTTTGCTAAGCAGACAGATCCCTGACTGCATGACATGAAGGACTCCAGGGCTACTTTACGGTCACTTGGCCTCTATACACCTTCTTCCTCAAGGAGGCATTTTAAGCCCCAGCATGAACAACTTTCTGGGGATCACCCCCACAAAGACTCCTATAAGAGGAAAAACAAGGTTTACAAGAGGCACCAGAGTCATTTGTCATCTGCTGGCCCCAGTCTGGGCTCTATCCACCATAACCAGGGCAGAAAGCAGGCCTTCTGAAGGTGCACCTGGGAGTGACTACCAGTTCTTTCCTTGGATCCAAACCCCCTTTTGGTTTCTTCTTGTCTAGCCCATTTCCTCCCAGCCTGGGTTGCCATAACATTGGATAGATGGGTGCTCAGCACGGTGGCTATTTATTATACCCTCCAGTTTGCCTCACTCCCCCCTTCCCCATCCTCCCTCCTCAGGGACCCACTCTGCAAGTGGGTGCAGTGGAAGAGGTTCCCAGAGACCTACAGGGTCGAGGGTTTTACTCCAGTTACTTCTTGATCCTGAAGGCAAAGGGAGGACTGAGGCCTATTCTGAACTTAAGGCACCTGAACAGGTACCTCAAAAAGCTAAAATTTCACATGGTCTCCCTAGCCACAGTCATTCCTTCTCTGGATCCAGGCAACTGGTACGCCGCTCTCAATTTAAAAAACACCTACTTCCACATTGCAGTCTTCCCTGGTCACAGGAGGTTCCTGAGATTTATTGTAGGAGACTGCCACTGCCAGTTTGCTGTGCTCCCCTTGGTCTCTCGAGTGCACCAAGAGTTTTCACCAAGTGCATGGCAGTGGTAGTAGCATACCTCAGGAGGAGTGCAGGTGTTCCCTTACCTGGACAATTGGCTCATCAGAGGCAGGTCAAGGTCCCAGGTCCAAGCCATCATTTTAGTCACCCAAAAATTACTAAGGGACCCAGTCCCTTCAAAAATGCTTACGTCCCTGGTATGGTGGTTGAGTGCAGGTAATGTTCTCTTGGGAACGCCCTATGAAGCGCCTCAGCCATCGGTGACTCTGGTCTCCGATGCATCGGACCTGGGATGGGGAGCTCACATTGGGTCCCTCAAAACCCAGGGCACATGGGCCTCAACTGCGGTTACATATCAGTATCAAAGAGCTCAGGGCGATTCATCTAGCCTCTGCAGTCTTTCTACCACATCTTGCCAACGGGGTGGTACAGATTCTAACAGACCATATGGTCTCCATGTATTACATCAACAGGCAAGGGGTGACCAGATCTCCTGCCGTATCCGTAGAGGCCATGTGTTTCTGGGACTTCTGCATCATCCACAGTCTTCACCCAATAGCTGTTTACTTCTCAGAGGTCAACAACTGTTTGGCAGGCTGTCTCATCAGGTCCTTCTGTTCCCATCACAAGTGGTCCCTGCATCCGGAGGTAGCAGTTTATATCTTCCAAAGGTGGGGCAGTCCCCGAGTAGACCTCTTTGCCATCAAGGCCAACAGGAAGTGCCATCACTTCCCCATCAAGGCCTCAGTGTGGGCTCCTTCCCCGGTATTTTTCTCTTTCTCTGATTGGAGGGGCTCCTGTCCACCAATATCTTTGATCCAAAAGTCTTCCTTAAGGTGAAGAGAGACAGGGCACAGGTCATCTTTGTGGCACCAGCGTGGCCCAGACAGCATTGTTTCGGGATTCTGGTAGAGCTGGCGGGACCCAGGCATTGAACCCTGCCACTATGCCTGGACCTTCTGTCCCAAGATCAAGATCACCTGCTCCACCTGGAGCCGGCCTCCTCCCACCTGATGGCTTGGATGTTCAGTGACTGAACTGGGAGGAGCAGGCCTGCTTGACCCAAGTTCAGCACATGCTCCTAGAGAGCAGGAAGCCATCGACCAGATCACCTATAGGGTTAAGTGAAAGCGCTTCACCAGCTGGGTGATTGAATGTGGCATTTCCCTGACTGAGGCATCGATCCCAACAATCTTGGAATATCTGCTTCACCTGAAGCAAGCAGGGTTGGACATCTCGTCAAACAAGGTCCATGTGCTTTCCACCCTTGATGGGAGGTAGAACAGTCTTCTCACATGAAATGATGACTAGGTTCCTCAAGAGTCTGGAAAGGCTTTTCCCATCAATAAGGGACCCTTCCGCTCAGTGGGACTTGAACTTGGTCTTCTCTAGACTCACCGGACTGCCCTTCGAGATAGTGGCCTCATGCTCCCTTACGTACCTGTCCTGGAAGGTTGCCTTCCTGGTCACTATCACATCTGCCAGGCGAGTGTCGGAAATCAGGTCATTAACGTTGGAACCACCTTATATGGGCTTTGTCCAGCTATGACCACACCTGGCTTTTTTGCCTAGGGTGGTTGCCCACTTTCACCTAAATCAAGACATTTTCCTGCCTCAGACCTCACAATTCCAGTGAAGAGAGGCATCTGCACTTGCTTGATGTGAGGAGAGTCCTGGCTTTTTACATCGACAAGACTAAGACTTTCTGTCACTCTACACAGCTCCTCATGGCAGTCACAGACTTGGATGAAGGGCCTACTGGTTTCCTCGCAGTGTGTTTCTAAGTGGATCATGGCCTGTTACGAGCAGGCTGGGGTTGCACCTCCGGTGTCCTTGACAGCCCACTCAATGAGAGTGCAGGCATCATCTGTGGCCTTCCAAGCACATGTTCCCATATTAGACATCTTCAGGGCAGCTACCTGGTCATCGGTGCATACCTTTGCATCCTACTATGCCTTGACGCAATAAGTTCGGGATGATGCTGGCTTCGGTAGAGCGGTGCTTCAATGGTCATGTCCATGAACTCTTTCCTGCCTCCGGAGACACTGCTGGTGAGTCACCTAAATTGGGAATAGACCTGAGCAAGCTCTCGAAGAAGAAAGAATGGTTACTTCTTGAATGTGTTGCTCATGTCCGTTCCACACTTGCTCTCCTTCCCTGTCATGCGGACTGGATGGGGGGGGGGAATTTGTGTTATTTGACATCAGTATGTCAACATCATAGTAATTCATGTGAGATATACCATGTCAGGTGCTGTTAGAAAGGTTATAATGTGCTGAGTAAGAAGATAATATTTGTGTTCATGTGTGATATATGTGAAGAAAGTTATGGGGATCTTTGATATCCCTGTATTTCAAACTGTGCTGTAGAAGACACACCCCAGACAGAGAGGCCGCAGGACAATAGCGCGCTTAATGGCCCATCAAGACCTTTACAGAAGCCAAAGGCCTAGGAAGAAACTAAAGGCATACCTGAAGAGTTACCAGGATTGGCCCATGTGACTATGGACTCCATCTTGGTTCCTGTAAAGTTCCACAAGCCACATGGCCAGTAACAGAGGGTATATAAGATCAAACCACAGAAACCATTTTGTCTTTGTCTTTGTCTTGTTCTGTGTTCCTGTCCAGCTGCGGACACACCTCTGGATCAACACACTTTGCAACTGAACTGAAGGACTTAAACCCATCCAGGTACTGGATGTATACCAGAGGGATTATACAAGCCTGCAACTCCACAATTGTTCTAGAAACCTGATGTATATGGACTTTTAAATCATTTGTATATATCTGATTGCTTTAAGCCTTTAACACTTCTCTTATTGTTTGTTTTTCTTTTATTAATAAACCTTTAGTTTTAGTCACTAAAGGATTGGCTGGCAGCGTGGTATTTTGGGTAAGATCCAGACTTATAGTGAACTGGTACTGTGGCTGGTCCTTTGGGATCAGAGGGAATCTTTTAGTAAAGAGCATAGAGTTTAAATAACTGGTCTCTTTACTGGACCTAGTGTCAGTTTGGGAGCCAGAGACTGAAATGCAGTAAAGGGGGCTGTGTGTATTTGCACAGTGGCTTCTTGATAACCAGTGTGGGGGAATCAGAAGCACTGTTTGTGGCTGGTTGGGGAGTCTGACTGCAGTGTCACCCACCAGTGCTCGGAGAATTTGCTCTCCTTTTACAGCCTGCCCTGACCCTGGCATTATCAGTGGGCTACCCTGGGCACGGACGGGTTACAGGTTACTTCTTGAATGTGTTGCTCATGTCCATTCCACACTTGCTCTCCTTCCCCGCAGTGGAGTTCCAGCAAGAAGGAACTGAGAGGGAGGGGGAGCCGGTGGTTCCTATATGTGGACACGTTTGGGTAGCACTAAGGGAAAAAGTTTTCCGGCACCAGTGCATGTGGCAAGCACACGCTCCCCTAAATTGGGAATGGACATGAGCGACACATGTCAAAGAACAACAGTTAGGAAGTAAATAACCGTTCTTTAGTGCAGTTGATGCTTTTTCAGGGTTTGATGGCTTTTGATAGCACATCTTTTAAGTTTTTTGAACCAATGCATGCTTTTATCACAGTGTACTTAAGTAATAGGAAAGATACATCTTTTTAATTTGGGAGGGTCTTCCAAGACATCCTTCTTAACAGCTTCTATCTGCTAAACATCCCTCCAGAGCCCATCTGCAGCTATTGAAGCCTGATTTCTGAAATCATTGTTTTACTGTCTGTAAAACACCTAACACCTCTTTTGTGCAGATAAACACAAAGTACAAAAGTGGAATTTCTAAAGGAGGCAGGGATTTTGTAGTGGATAAAAGTATAAGGATTCAGTGTTCTATAAGTTAGCAAATGTAAGTTGTGGCTTTAAAGTTTTACCTGAGTGTCTGTTATTTTCAAAGGACTTTGTGTGACAACTTGAGGAGAGAGCGAGATAGAGCCGTGAGTGACTTGGCAGAGGCTCTTCGCAATCTTGATGACATGAGAAAGCAAAAAAACGATGCTGTGCGTGAACTGAAGGAACTAAAGTATGTTGTAAAATGATTTAATTGTATGAAATGCTTTTTATACTAGAAATCTCTAATCAACGGACTCTTCTGCCTGTTTACATAATCAAAGTCTACATCTCTGTAATTAAGATGGCACTAGTACACAAACCTCATGTAGATGCACTGCCCCAATTTCAAAGCAGGGCTCACTCTGGTTCAGCTTACTTCACTTACTCAGAGCTTTTGATTACTGTTTAAGCTATTGCAGCTTGAGGTTTAAGAAAGTATCTTCATTTTAATGCTTTTAAGAAATCTATTCAGTTAAAAACAAAAATGTTTAAGTGGACATATGCTGATGAGGTGGTAAGCATTTTAAAATCTGTGTGCCCCTGGTTTATCCTAACCTTTCACTTGCATTATACCCATGATTTCCATTAAGATTAAATGGAGCTTAAACACCTATTGTACACAATAGGATCCATCTGGAGATGAGTTTATGCATGATCAGTATTGCATAAAATGCCTGGCAAAGGGCCAAAGGAGCCTGTTAGTCATGTTACCCCTCAGGAAATTAAAAAAAAGTCTCCATTCAGATTAGACTGTTCAATCAGAAGCGTAATATGTTCTGAACATGTCTTCATAGTAAATGTGGCTGTTGAAATGCACCGAAGCAACTCTTTCACTGCCATCAGGCTTTGAACTTTGTTCATTACATCCAGATTCCCATTGAATTATGAATAAGAGGAGAAAACATGCATCACATAATTTTTCAGGGTTGTAGAAGATCTTATTTCCAATACTAAATCATGTCCACTTCGCCCCTTGTCTGAGGGGGAAAACTTGCTGCTATCTTTGTTATGAGGCACTTTCTATATGTTTGTCCATGGTACTTGTTTTCTTCCTATAGTTAATATTAGAGAAGGCTAGTACAATATGAAGGAAACAAAATGTGCCTTCAGATTTCTGCTAAAATGGTGGGATGGAATAGACTGTGCAGAGCTTGCATTGCTAAATTAAAGAAGGAACTATAAAGTACAAAATATCATCCGTTCAATTCTGAGCTGCTGAATTACCTAAAAACACTTGTCTTCCGTTCCACAGAGAGAAGATGGAGAACCAGTTGGAAAAGGAAGCCAGGTTTCGGCAGTTGATGACCCACAGTTCTCATGATTCAGCCATTGACACGGATTCTCTGGAATGGGAAACAGAAGTAGTGGAGTTTGAAAAAGACAGAGTAAGCCCAAGATATATTAAAGCCTTCAGTGTTTTATGTGAATGAATTGCTTGATGTTTCATCATAACATCCCTTGTACAATGGCTTGTAAAAATGATGCTGTTTGTGAATATGTATTTTTAAAGCATTATTAATTTTCATTGTGGTTACATACCATAAATACAGTATCTGCAACAAATATCATACCAGTCAGATATGGAAAACTGATACATTAAGTTAAAATACACCTGATCACAAAAGATTTGCTATAAGAAATCTGCTCCCTCTTGAGTACAAACCAAAGGTAACTATCATCTGATCTTGTAAGTTGCACAACTCTGTTAGTGCTAAATAAAAATGAATGAGTGTGTGTGTGTATATTTTAAAAGAAGGAGACTAATTCCAGACATTAGCATTAATGGTAATGACAAGGCAGTGAACAAGGTTGTATTAATACATTTAGTACCCGGGGGAGGAATTGAAAGCTCTGTTTATAATAATTTGTACATCTGAGATATTGTTAAAGCACAAAAGATATAAAATAAGGGCATAATAAAAGCACTGTTTACAATTTCTGTGTACATACACACGCAAAGTAGTTTCCAGTTGAATCATTTGTATCATTAACCATATTTATTAGGAGGATATGGACTTGAAAGCACTTGGTTTTGACGTGGCAGAAGGTGTGAATGAACCATACCTTCCTGGAGACTGTGGGATATTTGTCACCAAAGTAGACAAAGGAAGTATTGCGGATGGTCGATTAAGGTACAGTGTTTAACTGGCAGATCATTTAAATGCCACTTGAAAATGCTTTTTAAAATTTGCTTTGGTTGTAAAATAAATAAATAAATCATCAGAATATTATGGATAACTGATAACCTCTTCATAGTTTAAGTGGTTTGTGTTTTTTAGCTCCCCAATAACTTTGGCTTGGAAATTTGTTTGACTTGAAAATTGCAGAAAGAAGGGTTCCGCAAAACATCATGGAAATTAATGTAGCTATTCTTGATTTACAGATTATTTAAAAACAATTTCTCTGACTTTGAAATGTTGACTCTTGTCTTTTGCTTGTTTGACTGCCTCCTAGCACTTAACCTGATTCTTTTTCTTCAAACTTTCTGTTTACTTAAATCTTCTTGAGAATTTGTGGGTGAGCTATAGCTTGAAAAAAAATATTGATTATGCATAGTTCGGGATCCAGTCCTGATGCCATAATAGTGTCAATTCAAGGTTGTGGGGTTTTTTTGCCACTCAAGTGGAAGTAGAATCATGGACTATGCAAGCATCTGGCCCCCTGTTGGTTTGTTCAGCTCACCAAAAATTATATTGTCTGTACCACAAAGTTATCAGAGATCATTTTCCCTTTGAATAAGTTTACCACGTGTGTTTTGAAGCAATAGAACCAGAGTTCTTGTCCAGGCTCTGCAGATGTGTGTGGGGCTTATAGAACGAAGTCTCCCTGTAGTTAAAGTTGCAGCCACAGTCCTATTATAAAGCTGACTTTCACCTTCCTTGTAACTCATGTTTCTGGATTTTTAGTTTAGGTCTCAGTGAAAGCAGGAACATACTGTGACATTTTTGTTTAAATTAAGGGAGTACTCTTTGATATCAAAGGGCTTTAAATGGCTCCATTTGACATTTTTGGGAAGTGTCTAAGGAAGTGCTATTTCCCTCCTGTCTGACCAATGAAATTATATCAGAATACTTGAAACAAGTAGATTTTGAGATTGGCTCATGCAAAAGACAGTTTTCAAAACCAGGAACAATAAAAGATTTCGGATAACTGAGGAACAGCAAATGTAAATGACTTGCCAAATCTGATTATTGAGGTAAGAATCCCTGATTTATTCACTTTACAGGAGTAACTGTCACTCAAAAATTGCTTCATCTCTGTGCTTGCTTAGGCAAGCTGTAAAATTGAGCTAATAATGTTCACCCAGCATTAAAAGGCTCTCTGAAAGGAACAGACTGAAAAACACTTTATACCTGCACTGCAGGGTCACTCACTGCATTTTGAGATGAGTTGACAAAGGGCCAGTAACTTGACTTGGAGACATTGACGGTTAGTGGGACTTACTCAGGCTACATCTATACTATAAGCGCTATAGTGGTACAGCTTAATTACTTCACCTCCCACAAGAACAGAAGCTGTCACGCTGGCATAGCACTGTCTACACCGGCTCTTAGGTCAGTATAATTTAGGTTGCTCAGGGGTGTGGATTATTCACACCTCTGAGTGATGTAAATTATATGGAAGCAAGTTCTAGTGTAGACAAGGTCTTGGTGTCATTAAATAGTTGCTGGGAAACATCATCCTTTTTGAGGCATGGGGAGCATTAGACAAATGAGGTTTGACATATCAAAGTTGTGTTACTGCTAATTATTATGGTTCTTTAATGAATTATTGCATATTTGCTGTGTGCAGCAGAGTATTCTTAAACATGAACTTCTTTGCCTTATTTAACTGCCAGAGTGAATGATTGGTTGCTGAAGATAAATGATGTGGATCTTACTAATAAGGATAAGAAGCAAGTGATAAAAGCTGTACTTAATGGAGGAGGAGTTATTAATATGGTGGTTCGAAGAAGGAAGTCCTTAGGTGGGAAAGTGATAACACCTCTGCACATCAATCTTGCTGGACATAAAGGTAATTACTTACATTTGAATGCATAGGGAAAGCTATTAGTCTACTCGTTTGAATAGTTGTGACTTCCTAGATAAGGTTTTTCTTTAGCTGTTCTTAAGTGAACAAGAATTAGTGACTTAAGGATAGATTCCCTGCATGAATACTGCTATAGTATCATTTCTCACTTCTAGTTCATCCTCTGTCAGGAGGCTTATTGAACTTCAGCTGAATACGTTTGCAAATCCCTGCAATCTTTTTCTCCACTAGTGAAAGTGCTTTTATGGCTGCATTAAATTTTGTAAATATATCTGTGAATTTAGATTTGTAAATTATCTGTAAATCCTTTTCTGTTTGGTTGGTTGGTTGGTTATTTAAAAGCATTATCCAGAAGTTAAGCTGATTTATTTTCAACTGCGTTTTTATTACATGCATTCCTTTTTCATCAGGTAAGTCAGATATATGTGCTAAATTATTTGAACTGCTGGAGTTAACTCTTGTTTATCTTTATGGATTTCAGATAGTGGAATTAGTCTAGAAAACGGAGTATTTGCTGCTGCTATTGTGCCCGGTAGCCCAGCTGCCAAAGATGGGTCCCTTGCTGTGGGAGACAGAATAATTGCCGTAAGTCTAAAGAACAAATATAACTTGAGTACTACAGATAGTATGAAACATACATTTCCTTTTCTTTAAAACCTCAAATCTTTTTATTTAACTCACTGTACCATGTTTTTCTCTGTTTTAAATTAATGATCGAGTGAATAAACAAACATGTTGGTATTTGTCGATTGCATGAGCAATAGGAAATATAGGCTACATTTTGTAGTTACTTTTAGCCCAGAGGTGAAGTTTTGAAAATGTGGTGGCACTAACTCATTCTTCAGACATTGTTTGTTTGGGGACAGCCACACCACCTTCCTTTTTTCACAACAGATGATAGTTTAGACTTTTTAAATACAAGGACTTCACTTCAAGGAATCTTCTTTAAACCTCCATTAGAGTTTAGAAATAGAAATTATCTGCGATGGTCATATGACTATTCTTAATATCTCCATTCCCCTTCTAAATGCATTGATTAAGCTCCAAGTGCTCTTACAACTTAGGCCCGCCTTTACTTTCAGACTTCCTCTGGACTTACAATTTTCTTCCTCTGAGATCTCTGCTTTTCTAGAATCAAGTTAATGAAACTGGTTAGATTTGTGTCTCTCCAGGGTGCTACTTAGCTCTTCAGGGAACTGCTATGGAGGGGGATGATCTGTTAAATGCTTATAAAAGTAGTTATATAATTTATTCAGAGTAACAGATCTCAGGAAGGGTAGATTCATGCAAATATATAAAAGATAAGTGGAAGTATATGCAATGAAACAGTCATATTCCAACTCTAGTGAAGCAGGAAGTCCAAAATTGCAGCTCTGGTTAAAGCAAATCTCTAGTTCAGGGGTCCCCAAACTTTTTACACAGGGGGCCATTTCACTGCTTCCGGTGATGTGGGGCGCCGCAGCCGCAGACCGGATGTGCGTCATATGACGCGCTTCCGGAGCCGTGACGCGTGCGTCCCACGTCACCGGAAGTAGTACTGTACGTCAGTGGTCCCCAACCTTTTTTGCACCAGAGACCGGCTTAAAGCAAAACAATTTTTCCAGGGACCGGCATGGGGCACGGGTGGGGCAGGCACCCCAGCAGGCAGCACTTCACACCATTCTCTGCCGTGAAATTGACTCTCACGTGTCAATTTCGGCGGCAGAGCTGTAATTGCAGGGTGCAGTCTCCCCTGTGAAATTGACACACCCTTGTCGATTTCGGCGGCGGAGCTGCAGGGTGGGGCCCACAGCTCAGAGATTTACCATTTTAAGAGCCGGTTCGCTCTTAAAGTGGCAAGCCACTGTGAAGCAGACTGCCTGCCGGCTAAATGAAGAGCCACAAAGCTCCTCTCACTGACCACCAATGAAAGAGGTGCCCCTTCCGGAAGTGCGGCGGGGGCCGGATAAATGGCCTCAGAGGGCCGCAGTTTGGGGACCCCTGCTCTAGTTAGTGAAGCTGTCTTTGAAATAGACAGAGATTCTTCTGTTGTACAAAAATTATCCACTTTAGCAGGGTACTGACATTTTCCTTTCTTCTGCTTTAGTTTGATTTGTGTGTGTGTGTGTGTGTAACCACTGTTCACCTAAGACAGTTGCCTCCTGCTGGGTTTGTTGGGTAATTTCCCCTTGTTTTTATACAGATCAATGGCATTGCACTAGATAATAAATCACTGACTGAATGTGAAGCTTTGCTACGAAACTGTAGGGATTCCCTTACCCTCTCATTGATGAAGGTGAGTGTGGGAACAGGAAAAGAGGAACTGAAGCAAAAGTTGCAAGTTTTTTTCAGTTTATACTTTTTTTTAATTGTAAAGGGGGAACAAACACATTCATAAAAAGAATATAGTAATGTGGAAACTCAGCTAAATGAAATGGCTTTGCCCTTGTTAGTAGTGATTGGTACGTATGGGTAGTTACCACTTTGGGACTGCTGTTAGGTATGTGAAATTCAGTGGTTGCTCTCAGTTCAGTTCCCAGCGAATCGCTGTTCCCATTTTAAAAAAAATACCTCCCAGCACAACTGGTATTATAGCCCCCTCATTAGCATCAGCTGCAGAAAGTGTGCATGCACATGAACTGTCCTCTTGCCCACAGAAAGGGTCCTCTCTTGGTCAGAATGAGGATCACTGGTGGGGAAGCAGACTCTGCCCATGATAATGGACAAACAGAAGTCTTCATTCTCATGGGCTGTCAGTAGGGGAACACTAATTATTCATATTGTGGTCGTTCCTAGAAACTCCAACTGAGCTTTGGGGCCCATTATGCTAGGTGTGCCACATACACATGCTAAGAGACCCTGCCCCAGGGAGCTGACAGTCTGAATAGACAGAACAGACAAAAGGTGGGAGAGAAAACAGAGGCATTGAAAGGTGACTTGCCCAGTGTCACTCAGCAAGTTCATGGTAGATCCAGAACTAGAATCCAGGTCCCTGAACTTCTAGTCCAGGGCCTTATCCACTATACCATGCTGCCTCTGTGAAAGTGTTTTTAAAAGATCAAAAAGGTTTATTTCATCGATCCCCATTCAAATGGATTCCCTGTACCAGCAGTTTGAGATTTTGTTAAATTGTTCCCTCCCCTCCCCACAAAATATAGGTTTGTTCCTTTATGTTCATCTTTGCGTTATGGTCTTGGTGTGAATTGCGAATTTGGGGGGGGTGGCTGAGATCTGTCAGGTGCAAAATCTAAATCTGCCACGCTGTTCAGTTGATGATTAAATACTTTTCTCCACCTAGGTTTTTCCACAGAGTTCATCATGGAGCGGTCAGAACATCTTTGAAAACCTGAAGGATTCAGAGAAAATATCAAACTGCAGGGTTCATGCATCAGAGATACAAGCTCAGAATAAAAGAAACTTGAAACACAACAGTTCAACACAAACAGACATTTTCAATCCAGACATCCTGGATGGAAAGAAGGACCAGAGCGACCAGGGGAGTGGTTCGTTTTGTGATCATAGGCCCTTTCCCAGCCGTGCTTTACAGGCAGACTCTCGCAGGAATGTTGTGCACAGCTGCCACAGTAATTCGGAACACAGTCTTAGCTCTTTTAATCCAGACGCTTATGGGGAACCAGGCTATCGACTTGTTGATTTGGACGGCAGGAGGCTGCCATTTGAGCCCACGGTAGCCAACTGTGTCTTGGTTGAGACCACGCTAGACAAAGGTCTTGGAGCTAAACATAGTGGTGGTACCTGGCCTAAAGTGATGGTCAATATTTCAACAGCAGAAACTGAGAAGTTCTCTGTGTACAAAAAGCCAAAACAACGGAAGTCCATCTTTGACCCTGACACTTTCAAAAGACCACAGACTCCTCCCAAAATGGACTATCTCTCTCCTAATCCGGTGTCAGGGCATTCACCTCAGCCCTCAAAAGCCGAAGTGGCTTCAACTCCTCCAACCCCTCCCAAGAGAAGTGACTCTATTAAATTTAAACATAAACAGCAGACAAGTTCTGCATCAGACTCTACTGTAACGACTGGATCCCCGCCTACCAGCCCAGCTACAGCCCAGCCCCCAGTGCCTTTAGCACTTAAGCAAGACTCAGATACTCACAAGGGGCGCAGCAGGAATGGCGGGCATTATTACAGGGAGGAGGGGATTGCCTGCACTCATCTATCTTCGAGAAAATCCTGTGAAGATGACATTGGCTTTCAAAGAGTTGAAGAGCCAGAGATGAAAAGACCAAGACCAAAATCAGCACCTGCTTTGAGACATAAACTCACCCCTGTGCCCATTCCTAACCCTTCACTTCAGGTAGAAATTACATATATGGAAGCACGAAGCAGAGATGCTGGCCATTATTTTCAAAAGTCACTCAAGTTTGGGTGCCCAATTTGACGTACCTCAAAATGGCCTGATTTTCAGGATACTCAGCACATTCTGAAAAACAAGGCTGTTCTGCATGTCTCAAATTGGGTCTCCAAATGGATAGCCAGTAAAGAAAATATCGCCCCATGACACCTTCATTAAAATGCTTTTGTATCTTGAATTACAAAATTAATTCTTAGAGTTACAGTATCAAAAAGACACTGATGATTTCAAAAAGGGATAATGGTGTCTCGCTTGATCCGTGTTTCATGTTTGTGCTCTTGGGTAGCAAATGTTTTCAGTAATGATTGTAGGTTCTCTAGAGTATGTTGACAGGAGGCAAAATTGGATTATGAAGGGCAAAGTTGGCAGACACTTAGGTGTCCAAAGGGGTGGATAGGCAGCTAGTGGAATTCACAAAAGCACACGAGCAGGTTAGGCACCTAACTCCCATTGAAAGTCAATGGGAGTTGGGCTCTTGATTCACGTTGGTGTTTTTGTAAATCTGACTAGGTACCTAGCTATATCTTTAGGTGCCTAAATATCTTTGTAAATCTGTCCTGAAGTTCATAGTTGTTAAAGTGCAGTTATAGTCTGTATATGTTGATGATATTTATTAGGAGGATATGGACCTGAAAGCACTTGGTTTTGCTGTGGCAGATGGTGTGAATGAACCATACCTCTCTGGAGGTTGTGGTATATTTGAGAAAGGAAAGATTACAGATGGCTGATTAAGATAAGGTGTTAACTGGGAGCTAAGGCAAAAATGGCTCCTAGGTTAGTGTCCCCCAATGCCTCCATCTCAGATTTGCTCACGTTATAAGTAAAGAGAGGTTTTTATCTCCATAGCTACCAGTTGCTTTTTCTAACTGGGATCTTGAGATTCAAACTGGGTTCTTTCTGATTTTAAGCATCATTATCAGTTATAAGGCTTCTGTGGTCCAGATTTTTCCCTCAGTTACACCTGTACAAACAGGTCACAGGATTGGGACTTTCATTGAGCGTTCTATTTCAGGCAGAATAGAGTCCAGCTAACTCGGCAGTGCTGAGAGCAGTAGAAAGTAATAACAGCTTACTGTTGTAACTGAATTCAGCAGATTATTCCTGAATAAGCACATGGAGCAGATGTGGGCTATAAGAAGGTGCCATTTTCAAAACAGAATTGTACTGTAAGAAGCTAATATATAGGCTACTGCTGCCTTTTGGCACATACCCAGCAAAACATAAGCAAACCATTACACATTTGAGTGCAAGGAATTTGCTTTAAATAGAATGTCAAGTTGATCCATGCGCACTGATACTCATATGCTTATTATTTGAACAGTCGTCATCAGTCACTTTAAGTGCAGCACATTTATATTGTCCTTAGCGTCTAGACAAATATTGCCTGTCATCTTTATGCTAACACAAGAAATTTGAAGGGCTCTCATTTGTGACATTGGCATTTTCTGGGTAGAAAGCCAATCCTTTGTTACCAATCAAGATTTGAACAAGCAGGAACAGATGAGCTTTATAAGGACACATCAGTGCAGGTTATTACCACTTTCCAAGTGGTCTTAGAGGTATCCTCTAGCTATAGATTTATAGTTTCTGCAGCCCCAACAAATATTTTTCAGATAATGAAAACAGTATAGTTTTGTAACTTGTTTTTTAAGGTTGTCAGTGCATCAGCATCTTGAATGAGTAGTGCCCATGTGAGAGTTTCAGGCTTGAGGATACAAGAGAACATATCTTTCTCCCTGGAATGTGAGGTTCTCAGAACAGGGTTTAAAATAGGGTTTGTGTAGTGTCTTTTTTTTTAAAAATGGCATTCGCAATAGTGCCTTTTATGCGCTAACTTCCAGAGCCATAATAATTGCAGAGGCTGAACTTAGGTTAATATTGGGTCCTTTGAGGAGGAGGAGTGGTGGAAAATGAAGATATTTAAAATACAAAAATTTACCTTCAAAGTACAAACATATACACTTAAAAATCAGAAATGAATGTGTTTTGGCTTTCGTGTTAATGCTGGTCATAGCCCTATTGCACATAATGTTTGTTTGTTCCAATGGCTGGACTGGAAATTGAACCATGTAGCTGTGCAGATGCTGGGTGGCTGCTAATTCCCCCAGTCTCCAAGCAAGCAGGCAGAGCACTGGAATCCATCAGCTGGTATATGCCAAGGATCAGGGGAGGTATTGGGAACAAAGGAGTGTCTCCAAGAACAGTGTCTTCTGGAGCTACTCTTAGGTTGAGGTTGATGCAGGTTAGGCACTAACCCTTACTCAGGTTGAAAGACATGGTGTTGCCCAACATGTAAACGTCAATCTATTAATGTTAAATGTATGTCAAAAACATACAGGGTGTGCAACGTGATGGAGTTTATGGTACAGGTGTGGGGTGTTTTTATTGTGGAATGCGCCTCGGTATCAAGGTGATGAGTGTATTAGAGAATTTTAATTAAGTAAGACCGACAGGAAAAAGGAGAGATGGACAAATTGTTTTTCTCCAGGTTGGGTAACAGCAGTGAGGACATGGCTGTCAGAATGTGTGCCTGTGCATTTTATTAAGTGTCTCTCTCATTGTGTAACACAACGTTCCTGCTCTGTGAAGAAATCTGAGTAGCCTTTAGTGATGCATATTCTGTATATTATATTTTTTAATATCAAGTTTTTATGTAGTACCATTTTTGCCTTAAAAAAATAGCATTGTCCAAGCTATGCACTTTTTAAAAACTACTTGCAGCTGCCTACAGTCACTGGCATTCTTGGCCAACGAAATCTCAGTTCATATCAGATTTCCTTACTCATCTATGCCTATTCACCCTGTGTTAAGCAGACAATGCAGAAATGTGTACCCCAATCAAACCAGCCCCTTCAGCTGACCTGTGAAAGCAGCCGGAAGAGAATTTGCTCCATCTGCATCTGAAAGCTGAGACTGAGTGCTACATCTTCAAGCCTAGCAGCCGTTCTTGGCTCTAATGGCCAACAAATATAAGGGGGCGGGTAGAATTTGTTTTTAAACATCTGTTTTTGGAGATGTTTATTGATGAAATAGGGTGGGACCAACGTATTTTAAGGAAGAATTTGAATAGAGGGGCAGATTTTTGTGCACACGGAGAGGGAATGAATTCCAACATAGACCTTGATTCAGCAAGGTACTTTTTCAGGTGCATTCCCTTAAGCACCTGAGCAAGCCCCTTGAAGTCTGTGGTCTGTGCGCCTACTGACATGCTTAAAGCTATACACATGCCTAAGTACCTTGCTGAATTGAGGTCATAAGTGGGTTAGAAGTCATAAGGAAGACCATGGGAGTAGTGCACGGAGTCCATGAGAGAGACTGGGGGGGGCCATGGGTAGTGGATTGGAAGAGTCTTGTGGGAGAGAAGCACAGCTGAGGGGTAGGCAGAAAGGAGTTTGAACATGAAGAAACTTAACATGAAAGAACAGTGAAGAATAATGGAGGACAGTGATGTCACTGGAGTGGTGGGACCAAAGCATAATAATCAACCTCAAGTGATAACCAGCATGTTATTTTTGTCCTACTTTATAGAAAACTTTGTGGATTAGTTGCAGATTGAATTCTGCCCTTTGCTTACAGGTACAGAAATACACTCCAGCCAGTGAAGAGCATCTCTCTCCAGAGCTGCAGGAGTGGACACCGTATTCACCAAAACGTTCCGCTAGGCACAGTGATGGTTTTGTGCCTTCCTCCTTCTACACGGGAGGCATGTCATCAGGTTAGCGATGATGAACTGGATGGTCATGATGGTGATGTCGTTGTGACAATTTTCCCTCAGTTTTAATGTTCTGATGGCAAGCTAGAAATACTCATTTTGTGTTCAAAGCAGGATTCGATTAGCAGGTGAGAAGGCCAGAAGGGACCATTATAATTGTCATGCTGTCTGCAGTCGTTCACAACCATAAGTGCCAACCTCAGGGCAGGCTGTGACAAAGCACGGCAGACACACCCACTGGTGATATGGTCTATAATTAGATTTCACCAACCCACTAACAACTGTGAACTCCTCAAGCACTGTACCAGTCTTACCATGGAGTCACACACAGTCCCTTTGAGCACCCCGTCTACCTCACCACCCAGGTAAGCTGGACTTTGTGTTAAATGGTTGACATACACCAAAGATCACAGGAGATTCAAGTTGTTTCCAGTCCCAAGAGAAGAGATGCTTACCCCAAGTCAATTTGTACCTCATATCTCACACCAAAGACAATGTTTGTAACCAATCCTATAGTAAACTAACTAAGGATTTATTAACTAGGAAAAAGAAATGAGTTATTTACAGGTTAAAACAGGCAAGATACATACATAAAATGAGGCTAGGTCTATACTGCTGGTGAAATTCAGCAGCAGTTGATGGGAGATACACAAGCTACATAGAGTAGCTTGCGTATCTCCCATGGACTTCCTAACTTCTGATTACCGCACCATCCCCACTTCGCTGCGCTAACTGGAAATGCCCCCCATTTGACGCAGCGTTACTCTTTTTTTGCAGGAGTGGATTAACTCAGTCAACTTCCTGATTGATTGAGTGGGTCTCCGCTTCTGCTCAGTTGATCCCACTGAATCTATCTGGTTGCGCCGACCGTGCCGCCGTGAATCTAGACATGCCCTCAGTTACAGTCCAGGATTACAAAAAGTGACAGAGTTGTTGTAATCAGTTAGCACTCAGTGTCTCTCAGGGCTAACACGGGACCTCAGCTTTTGTTTCCTAGCTCCAGCCCTGTGAGAGTCTGAACAGTAAAGAAACGAAGAACTTTCTTATCAGTTATCTTTTTCTTTCTTCCAGAATTCAGGACAGTGGGGTGAGCTTCCTTGCACGTATCACCTTCACAGGTTAGAGAGGGCCATTAACCCAGTCTTTGGATTGTGATGTTTCACAGTGGTCTGTTGACTAGTTTTGATGTTCCTTCTTGACGGGCAGGGGAACCACTCCTCCTGCCTGGATTCACAAGTTCAGAGCAGGCATTCTTACAGTTATAAAGCCAAACTTACACATTATTTGCAACATGTAAGATCTTACAAGTAAGATCAATGTATGCAGCAATTTACAAGCATTTTGTAGAGACTAAACACATCAACACCTGTGTTGAATAACACTAACATAGGGGTGAGCTGGTCTGGTTTCCAGCTATGAGTTTGTCAGTGATCAGCCGACATGACAGCTTTGGTACTTGGTCTACCATCACCACAATGACCATCTAGTTTGATCTCCTGCATGACACAGGCCATAGAATTTCAGCCAGTAATTTCTGCATCAATCCTATAATTTCTGGTTGGATTAGAGTATATGTCATAGGAAGGCATCCTATTCTGAGTTTATATTGCACTCATGCACAGAGGCCCATTGTGCAAAACGTACTAAGATATAGTCCCTGCCCTGAAGAGGCTGCAATGTAGACAAAGGGTGGGACAGAAAACCAGCACCAAGTGGCGTCTGTCAAGCGTATCGAAATTCACCCTGGCAAACTTATGTCTAACCTGGCCCATGGAAAGCTGGCTGCTTCAGAAAATAGCCAGGTCCACGGGCAATCTTATACACTATTAGCTTTGGATTGGCCAAAGTTGTCTGGAGTTGAATGAACATGTCACCAAACATGGTGTTTAGCTTCCCAGAAGCAGATGATTTCTTGACTTCAGAGGGCTGGTGACAGATAGAGAAATCCGATTTGCTTCATACGTCAAGCATGGCTATCGAGGCCAAGTGCCAGGAACGAGGATCTGTGATTCAGGGTTAGGGGTATTTTGACCATAATACCTTACTGTGTGGAGGTTGTGGGCAGGGAATGTGGAATGCCTTCACTGCCTGGTGCAATGAAGTAAGTCAGCCGTATGCTTTCTTTATGGAAATCCTGGAGTGCATTCCAGCTGGACATCACCAGACAAGTGCCAGGTGAATGGACAACATGATTCTTGAATCCATCCCAGCATAACTAGAATCGGCATGGTAATCACTAAGTTGAAAGTCCCACACAACCTGAGGACATAAAGTTGGTCCTGAGCACTCTCACTGCCTCTCATCCCCATTCAAGCCTTTATGAAGGATTTCTTTCGCATTGCTGACCATCAAGGTTCTAATAGAGCTGTTTTTTTTCAGAGAGGAATAGAAAGCTTTGAGCTCTCTTTTTCACTTTGGCTTTGCCCAGGTGAAAGTTCTTGGAACCATTTCAGACCAAAAATCACCACATCATTTCACCTCACTTTCAACCAAGATGCATCTTTGCCACCTGTTTATTTCCCCCAACCATTGCAACACAAAAAAGGGAGATGGCACTGATCATATGTAACCAGAGACCTGGGAATTTATTTTGAGAGCGCTCATGAATTTAGAGATTCAAAAAGATTATTCATGCTTCACAAGGATCGTGGAAAAGATCTTCATTCTAAGTGGAGAGGCAGCATAGCCTTATAGATAGGGCATTGGAGTAGGCAATAAGAGACCTGGGTTCTGCCACTGACTTGCCAGGTAGCTTCTCACTTCAGCAGTGACTTGCATAAATATTATAGGCAAATGACTTTAACTCAGCATCTTGAATATGCCTATAGTATTTGAATGCATTTAATGAGGAACAACTCATACCATATATTTTGTCCACTTTAAAATAGGTACTGTACCGAGAAGTTTAGCACCATGTCCTGCAGTAACTGCTGTCATGAGAAATCCAGTTTATACTGCTTGGAGCCACAGAGTTCACACCAACAATTGCCCATCTGTTGCCAGCCAAATCTGCCATCAGCATCTGCATCCGAGGTATATATTCAGAATGTCACAAGTTTAGATCTTTGTTTCTGTTAATAACTCAATTAATAAGATAATTCTTGCTGTGCACACTTCAGTCCAAAAAGGGGGGAACCTTATACTAGTGGAGCATAAAATAATGGTTTTATTGAACTTTTTATCTGAGAATCTCAAAACATTTTACAAACATTATATAAAGGCAGTGACTTCTTTCTAGTTAAGGTTACTATGGGTTTCCCTGAGAAAGCCCTGCAACTTTGGCTTAGACTTTTTTTTTTTTTTTTTGGCCTGAAATGATTTACTTCAAAACAACGGAGAAAGGTAGTGCAAAGTCTGTAGAAAATTGAGCCAGTTGTTTTGGAGTTAAAGAGCATTAAAAATTCTTACCCTGATATGAAACGTTAACTAATGTTTTGTCCTCTCTCAGTGGCTCAACTCTTCGTTATCCATTTGGAATGTCCATAGTTAAATGACCTTGAAAATTTGAACCCAGCTATGTTTGAAGCCAATAAATTATAATTGAGCTAAATTATTAACAATAATTGTGGTTTTTTGGGTCCAACTCTGCTCTCATTGGCAAAGCCAGTCATAATGCCCAATTCCCATTTTCCTTCTCTAATTGCTAAACCCACATCTTGTTCATGATTAGGTTCTATTAGTATATATTTTGCAAATATTTAAAATAGTACCTATAATCTTACTTGAAAAAGATTGAATTTATCATGAAGTACATACTTTCTAGGAAGCTTGGGGAGCTGAATTAAAGCCCATAGAAATTATTTCTGCTGAACTGTGAATAAATGCACCTTCTACATAAGAATCTGATATATGAGCACTGAACTCTGATATCCAACTAATTAATATCTATTAACATATTTCATGAAGAGCTAATATGTTTCTGGGACTGGCTTGTACAAATGTGTCTTCTCAAAACAGTGTTTTCTCTGGGACTGAATATTAAGGATCTTTATTGTCTGCTTCAATGTGCTTCGTAGGGAATACTTCATAGAACATAGCTGTCTGAGGCTCAGCTATTTTAAGGATGTATTGCAGTGAAGTTAATGGATTAAATTGCTGTCCAAATAGTAATAGAGAACTAAAGCAAAGTAGCAATGGTTCTGAGCTACAACGGAGCTGAAGATACACTTTTCATGTAATCTTCTACTGGTTGGTGGGATTGGGTTTCTTCTTGTTTGGAAGATACTATAACGTACTTTATTTTTGATGCAGTGCTCAGCACCAAGGTCGCCTGAGTTTGGACCTAAGTCACAAACACTCCAGTGATTATTCAGAAAACTCACGTACGAGAGCATCACATGGTTCAAATTCATTACCATCCAGTGCAAGACTTGGTAATTAATATTTCAAATTCATTCAAGTAAAATACTCTGTTTACATCTAAGAAAAGCAGAGAAAATTACACCCCACTCAAAACATCTTTCAAGGATCCTTCATATCTGTCTGACCCTTATGGGTCCATTATTTTTTCTTGCTTCATGTTTCTGGTTCTTGTAACTTAAGCTTCCATTTTTCTCACTGAGAAGATGTGGGTGAAATCCCTTTTATAACCTGTCTTCCTCTCCTTAGTATGTCACAGCTGAGTGGTGCAAGACACCCCTTTCAGCAGCTGTTACTGTATGAAAGGCAGTTATGTGATGATTGTCATCAGCAGGTAGAAGGATTTGGCAAATATAATTTTGAGATTCAGAGGTGGGCAGGGAGAAAGGAGGTGGCTACAGAATGAAGGCATAGATGTTACCAATTATCAAATGCTTGTGTAGCACTAACAAATTATTATAAGATAACAAGACTTATTAAATTTTTATGTCCACCTTATACAGTTCTGGCATTTGTTTTGTGTGTATATCTATTCCAGCCAAACTTAAATATGCACGCACTTCATGGCAATAGTCTTTAATGTTACACAGAACTTTTCATTCTGAAATATTTTTTAAAACACATAAACAAGAAACTCATGATTCATCACTGAAATGCAACTAGCTCTATGGCAGAACATGGCAGCTGTTTAGCAGCACAACAAGTTTAGGACAAGAAGTGAAATATCTTATCCATTGAAACTAGTGTAGGTAATTGGAATACAATTAAACTCTTTCAAAATGTGCTGGTGGAAGTTGAGTGACCACAGGTGATCAGGACCCATCTTACACCTCAGACAAGCAATTGGTCAAAAAATATTTTAAAGAGTTCTTTGGTGCCAAAATAAGTATTCGGTAACTCAGTCATTTTGTAGCACCCAATAATGTTTACATTTAAGCAATACCATAGCTGTACTAGCTATTTGAAGTAGATGGTGGGATTATAGAGGGATTTTTTTTTATAAAGCCTTGATTCTGCTAGGGCAACCAGATTCTTGCACCCACAGAAAGACCATTTAACTTGTCTTTGAAGAATCAAAGCCTAAATGTTTTATCTGTTTGCATGTGCATAAATTCTGACATTTTCTTGTTATAAAATAGGTTCTTCCAGCAACTTGCAGTACAGGACGGAAAGAATTAAGATCCCTTTAACCCCAAGGTATCCAAGGTCCATCATGGGCTCCGACAGGGGTAAAATTTTCTTTTCTTAATTTTTTATTCTTAATACTTTCGGTATTGCCAAGTATTAAAAAAAGTAATAAATCAGGCCCCCAGAAGATAGTCTTAAAAATTATAGGATTTTTAAATGATTTTTTAAAAGGGTTTTCTCCCAACTACAAGTAATAGAAAGTTCCTTTTTACTTTTCAACATGAAAGCACTTGATTCTAGGAGCTGGAATTTTATGGAAAACATCAGTTATCACAAGTCTCCTGATAAAATAGTGTGTGTCAACACAGCAGCTCTGTAAGAGTTCTTGTCTCATGAAAGCATTTCCTAATTGTATAATAGTGGTGAAATGACTCCATAAAAGGTGTATGCGTAATTTTATTAGCTTTAAAACATTCTTTGTCAAATTAAAGTGTTTCTAACCAGGATATGAATTTAGAGTTTAAAGGATTTTACATATTAATATTTTGCTTATATAAAGCATTCTTTATCAGAGGACTTCAACATCTTACAAATATTTATTGAATTATTTGAAGTATATAGAACGGTGCAGTTATTTTTAGCAAACTATTTATTCTTATTTAGCCTTTCTTTCTCCTCATGAACTGTAAAGCAGAACAGATTTTTTTAATTCTTCAAAGAATATTTTACATGAGTACAATTTATTCTGTAAATTGTTTGTAAAATGTTGACTGCTATTAATGCTTTGAGTATTCTGTATCCTTTATTAAAAATTAAAGATGCTGGACATATGTAGGTCACATGCTATGTTACTGTACCCTGATTGAATGAATATAACTCTTATAAACAAGTTAGTATGATTCAAATGTACTTTCTGCATTGTTCCCTGATGCAGCAAATGATTGAGATCAACATTCCTGCCAATCAGTTTGTTCAGTCAAATTCATGGGGAGAGCCAACACAATCAAAGCAAAATTTACTTAAAATTTTAGATGTTCACAAATAATGTTTTGCAGTATTTAACCTGTATGTTATGTGCATGGATTTGTGCTGCTTAGGCTGCTGCTGTTGTTTGGAAATGTTTCATAAGGCATTCTAACAACCACGGACAATATATGTCGTCTTTGAGACTATGCCAAACATTCAGATCTTTATTTCATTTTTTTCCGAGATTTTCATTATTCATGTACATTTATATGTGCATTGGAAGGATCTTGCCCTCGGCCTGTTCTCGCTGTTACAGCTTTAAGCCAGGGCTCTGAATTTCTAGCATCATAAAATGTACTCACATTTGAAAGGCATATGTAAATATATTCACATGTTTATGTCAACGATGCCTCACATTTTTATCATGGGTGTGCATGTCTTTTACTATCTTCTCAGATTCCTCAGTTGTCAGACTGCTACAGTGAGCAGTAAGTTGTCAGAGAGTTACAGTGAGCACCTATACAAAACCCGAATCCCTTTCTTGTGTCGTTGCACAGGTTCCCTGTCCCATTCTGAGTGTAGCAGTCCCAGCCTCATTACCCCTCCACAGTCACCGCTGAACCTGGAGACATCATCTTTTGCCAGCAGCCAGTCGCAGAGCTCCCTTTCTACACTACCCAGGATTTCTGTTAGCCCGGTGTCAATTGGAGAGCGGAGAAAAGATAGGTAAGATGATAGTTGTCATCGTCTTTCATACAGATATAGCTGAGATAATCGTGCTCTGTAATTTATGACAGTGAAAAAATGTTAACAATTGGCTGTGCAAAATCAGGTGTATATTACAGGTGCTGAGGTGTACTGTACGTCCTGTTACTTCGTTTTTTTTTATGATGTTTGGGTCATAAAACAAGCTTGTGTAATGTACTCTTCCTTCAGAAGTCATAGTGTTAAAACTTGCAGAAACTCTGAGACTGATGTGTGCGACAGGGTATTTTCTGTTAGATTAATGGCTTCACCAAGCAGGTGCAGCTCCTAAACCGTACTATTTCTCCTCCTGGTAGGCTTTCTCAGAGGCCAGTCCCTGGTGGAATCCTTTTACTAGGAGTCAAAACAAAATGAAGACCTAGAAATAGTTTGTGGTTAATGCTAAACTTTTTAACATTACCATTACTGCCAGGGCTAATCATCATTTACACTTGCTATGATTTGGCAAGATTCAGTCCAAACAGATCCCTTCAACAAGTTTTAAATTCAGGACCATTGCCCTAATCCTGCAAACATGCCTGTACACGCTCAACTTCACTATAACGAGTAATGCCATTGATTTTAATGGGATTACTCATAGTAGTAAAGTGAAGTGCTGTGGAAGAGTTTGCAGGTCTGGAGCCCAAGAATAATGTTGGTTTTTTGTCTAATGTAAGTTTCCCTTGATGTCACACACAATGCACATTCAGCTTGTGCTAATTAATTTTAGACTTTTGGTTTAACTTTTATTGTAGAAGTGCTCCTTCTCCATTTGTCAGAGATTACGTAAACTCAAAATATCAAGCGACAAATCATGGAGTCTTAAGGGCAGATGGGTTTTTACACCATTTTGGTAGTATAAAGAAACCTTGATGGTGGGTGTAAATTATATTTACATGTATCATATTTGCATTGCTGGAGAGGTGTAAAGGGACATTGGTATGAATAGCACCCTGGCCCTCACAATTTAAACAATCCAGTAACATGGATATTTTATATAGTAATATTTAAATATGTCTTAAATCTTACCTGAAATTTTATCAGGTTTCATCATGGGGTAACAAGTTATTTCACCAGTGTTTACTCCACCTATTGTGCTGTACATTGCTATTTTGAAAGTGACTGTAGAGAGCACGTTGTGGAGCTTGAATTATTAGTTCACCATGATTTCTGTATCAACTGTAATCAGTTTACAAAGAAAGAGATGTTTTCTTTTAATTGTCAGCCCTGCAAACTTACCATGAAATCTGTAAATCAAGATGGGATTTTTTCCCTCTTACACATAACTAATAGAGAGGGGAGTTTGGCAGCAGAAACGATGTGTTCAGTGACACCTATATAACCTCATATTCAATGGAGTTATGCAGGTGTTAGTGCTTGGAACTTCAAAAAGAATTATTTTAATGTAAAAGCAAGAATAAAATCTTGCTCACTTTTAGCCATTTTAGCTTTGCTGGGCTTGTATGGAAAAAGCAGACACACAGAGTAAAGATCTGCTGAGAAGGAAGGTGCTGATTTTACTTTTCACGTTACGGTCCCAGTTCATGAAAGCATCCCTACTAAGGATAGCTGTTGTCCTGAAGTAAATGGGACTTGTGCATTGTAAACAAGTTTCTAAAAAAATTATACGCTTTAAAGGACTTATTCCACCCCCAAAAAATCTTCACTCATTGTAGCTTTTTCAGGAGGAGATAATACAGACCAAAAATATCAACACTATTTACTATGATGTTAAAGAAAAATAATTTAACGTATAAAAGCAGAGCAAAAAGAAGTGATCAGTTTAAAACATTCTTGTAGCCACTCTTTAGAGACTAAGGCCTAGTCTACACTTACCTTTGCAATTCAGAGGCAGTCGACAGGAGATACGCAAGTGACGTAAATCACTTACGTATCTCCCCATCGACTTTGCAGCGTCTCCTCCGCGCGGTGTCCATGCTGCGCTGCGTCGAAGGGAACAGCGCTCCCTTCGACGCAGCGTTACTCCACTTACCGGGGTGGTTTTCCTGCGTTGCTTCCTGGATCAACTGAGCGCATCTATACAGACCACTCAGTCAATCCAGAGCAGTTGATGTGACGGCGGCGAATTTGCCGAAGTCAGTGTGGACCCAATCCTGAGGCACATAAAGGGAATGCTACAGGAGAAATAAGTGTTGCATTTGATTTTAATAACATTACTAAACAAGTGAGACACCTTTTTAAACGTTATTACTTTTCCATTATTATTATAGATTCTCTGCTATCCGTGCATTACTGATTCATTTCCATCTGCATTTAGTAGAATCCCAAAATATACTAGTTCTATCTGTTTGAAAATTACGTACAGGAGCAGGAGTGTTGATATTTGATTGTTGTCCAAGAAAATGCTCTTGAAATATATTTTCAAACATGGAATTTCAGGAAAAAAATGTGTTTCCAGCAACACTTCTTCTCACCCCACAATGGAGAAATTTTAAATATCCATGTGATAACACTTTAGAGAATAGGTTAAGACACTGTAAATAAAGATGCCAAAGAGATGACTGAAGCTTTAGGGAAAGAATCCAATTTACTAAATTTTGCACTGCCATGTTATATGTGATTGCATCATATTCCTAAGAATGTGATGTGAGATAAGCCATATCTGTCTACAGAATAGATTAAATGTCCTAAAGAAGTGGACGTTTAAATGCTCTCTCTGAATAATTCTAGTTTCTGGAACTTAACACATCTCAGTTAATATAAGAACATATAAAAGAACACACAGGTTTTGGATTAAAGTAGATTAAGTGTGCTTGTAATAACACGTGTAGCACATGGCAATTTGTGTTTTCAAAAGGTGCTAATTTACCAAGTCTAGCAGTGATTCTACCCTGTCACATTGGTTTAGCAATACTATTATCCTCATTTTACCCAGATACTCAGATAGAGGTTCTGACACACCCAGGACCACAGAGAGAAGTTAATGTCAGCATCAGGATTATGATTAAAGAGTTCTTCATCCCAGAATTATGCTTACTCCATTAGATCAGGCCCTCTTTACTCATAGAAATTTGTGACACTGAGGATGGAAGGCCATTGTCTTGGAATGGCATTCTAACACAAGCAGAGGGTTTCCTCACCTCCCTCTTTTCAAAGCTATCAGTCAGTCACTTGGGGTGCTTTTGAACATTTTACACAGGGAGCCGGCAGCACCATTTTATAAGCACTCTCTAGAAGGTTAATGTTTCTCTTTGCATGTAGCATGAAAAAGCCCCAGTTTTATGGGAGAGTGTGACTTGTTCTGCTGTTTTGAAGAGGTTAGAATTGAGCACTGCATTAAAAATTATAGGTCCTAGGCAGTTGTGATTTGTTCTGCCTTTTGGAGTAAAGAGTAGAAATTGAACCTTGTGCTGGGAAACTCATAGACAGGCTTATTTACCTTACCTAACATATTATAACACTGCTACTCAGCGAGAAACATACAAATCAGATAAGAGTACTCTAGATGGAGGAAATGATGGAGAGAAAACTGCACCAAGCTTTCCTTCTAAAATGATGTGTGTAGACTGTTCACTCTTGTTATACTTACTAGTTTCTGTTTCTATTGTGTGTGTAAGTGTTCTTTTCTTCTCAAATCTGCATCTTTCAGATATCTGTTCCGTAATAGATCTTTTCTGAGAATCCCTCTGGCTCCTAGGCCTAGGTTCTCATCACTAAGGAGTTTGAGGTTGGCCTGATATAAGGTTGTCCTTCTCAAGCTGTATTGCGCACCTTGTGCTATTTCACATGTTTGGATAATTTCCCTCAAGGATAATTTGCATGGTAATTGTAATGCTACCATGCAAACTGCTGTTTTAAAGCTTGAGTTTGCAACTGCTTAATTTTCATTACTAATTTGTGTTTCCCTGCATATGAGAATAAAGATGATATTGTGCATTGGCTTCTCTCAGTTCACCACCCTATCATTTACAATAATTACTTTCACTGGATATTAAGACTCCCAGCATTTATAAACTGTAAGGCACCTTTCTGGAATATGGTTTGTAAATTGCATATTATATATAGTAGTTTACTTTTATATAATATGTATGTGGAGGTTTATTTCCTACCTATTTCCCCACCATAGTATTTATAATTCACATTTGCCATAACTTTTTTTGTGCAGTCATGTATCTAGAATTGTGTATCTGATATACATTTAGTTTCACCACCCTCCATTGCATGGTGTTTAAGGAATGCATACACTGTTTACAGAATTTTTAGTAGCTTTTTAAACTAGTCTCTATATTACACTTCAGATAGATACATAGTGCATGTCACTTTAAAATGTTATGCTTCGAGTGCCATTTTGTCCAAATAAATTTTTAACAATTTCCTCTTAAAGGCCATACATGGAAGAACCACGCCATGTTAAAGTGCAAAAGGGTTCTGAGCCACTAGGGATTTCCATTGTGAGTGGAGAAAACGGTGGGATATTTGTGTCTAAAGTAACTGGTGGGAGCATTGCCCATCAAGCTGGCCTTGAATATGGTGATCAGTTACTGGAGGTAATTTTGTTTGCTTAACATTTCTACTACTTAATAAACAAATGCCGTTGTGCAAGTATAACAATAATGCAAACTATCTTATGAATGAGAACCTTTCTCTCAAAATATAAATGATACAATAACAAGGATATTCTAGATCATAATAATTCTTCCATTCTATATGAAGTTTTGTCAGGTTTCGTTAGAAATTATTTCAGCAGTTTTTATCACTGCGTCTTGTTTAAAGTATGATGCTGCTTTAAAGGTGGCTGTGTAGAAGGTACACGTCCTCTGCTGCAGTATTTGTGGAAGATAAATGTACCTGAAGCAAAACCCTGGAACCAAACAACCATAGACTGTACATGATTGAAAGTCATAACTGGATCCAAAGTTTGTGTCTTGAACCTCTCTGTACTTAAAATAATTTATCAGAGTGTAATGTGAATTAGCAAAAAACATTAAAACAAAAACCAAACAAAACAACCCAACTTTAGATGTTGTTTAGAAATCTTTGCAGTACTTCAGTAGAATGCTATCTGTCGTCTAAAAATAAAACCTTTTGAAGATTGTCATCAAGTTGTCAGATTTTTAAAGTTGCATTGATTCCTCCAAAGGAGTAATTAAATAGTAAAAGAAAAATCAATAGTTCTATAGCTGTCCTACTTCAGGAAACCATCTCACAGATTGAGAGAATCATGTTTCAAAAAGACATATCAACAGATCAGGATGCTGAAAGGCCTATAATGTCTTTGCCAGTTTTCCTTTGAAAATGTGATCTCTAATGTCTTATATTTATTCATTCTAGTTTAATGGAATAAATTTGAGAAATGCTACAGAGCAGCAGGCTCGACTGATCATTGGACAGCAATGTGACACCATTACTATCCTGGCTCAGTACAACCCACATATGTATCAACTTGGCAATCACTCACGATCAAGGTAAGATTAGCTAGACCTTGAAAATACTATTGTCTGGTCTTTGTCATTTATCAAGATTTTAAAAACATTCTAAACTGAGACCATTAACTAAAGATGTGTTAATTTAAAAAAAACATACAAGTGCTTAGAAAAGAACAAAACAAGGTGACTATCATCCATTTTAAAGAGCATATAGTAAAGAAATTTGTCTTATTTATTTTGTTTAAGACTAAATGAGGAAAAATTATTTTTTCAGAAACTTGGAACTAAAAACAAAAATGTGTTTTGTTTTGTTTTACCACTGTAATCACATAATAGTTTGCTGTTGTGGAGCACTGGTAGCATCGACACTTTGTCAAAATAGTACTGAAGGCTTTTATTTGCAAAGACTGTGCAATTATATATCGGAATTTTCTCAGAGACATGTGGGAAGGGCTTACTGGCCTTTGAATGTACTTTTGTTTAAAGTATGCCAGACCACGTATCAAAAAAATAAGGGAGTGCTTCTGTAAGAATCCACTTAGATCTTTTAAAACAGGGTGGTTCAAGCAAAAAGGGTGTGAGGCAAAAATTCTGCCCCCTCGAGAGATGGTATGGTTGTTCTCAGAGGGGAACTGTACAGTTCTTAAGAGAGAAAAACAAGTTAATGAAACCATTAATTTTTTAAGCAGCCACATTCCTTGGTCAGCTTTTGTGGGAACTGAGATCCTCTGCTCGTAGCAGGCTCGTGCTGTGATAAGCTCACTATGAATGCTGGTTAGATACATTGTGGGTATGTCTACACAGATGCTGTGAGCGAGTCTTGCAGCCTGGGTCCACAGACACAGGCCAGCAGGGTTTAGGTTAGCATGCTAAAAACAGCCGTGTAGCTCTGATGCTGCTCAAAAATTTGTTGCTCTGATGTTTGGGCTCCGAAGCCCACCCCCTTCTATAGGAGTCAGAGCCCAACCTCCAGCCCGATCTGGAACATCCATATTTCTCTTTTTAGCACGCTAGCGTGAGCCCTGCAAAATAACAGTAAAGGCTATGAGACTCACTCCCAGCAGATGTATGGACTTACCCACAGAGTCCTGATTTTTGGTTCTTGCCAGGTAAGAAAAGCGGAAAATGGTTTGAAAATAGTGTTGTTTATAATTTTTGGATGTGCTCTTGAGGGCCTTCCTAAGTGCCTCCCAAATTGTCACATGTTGAAATGTACATAGGCCATTCTGCATATTCAGTTCTATCTGTCCATTTGCATGTGCAGATAGTAGATTCCAAGAGACACTGCAGCTGTCTTTAAGGAGGCCTGGTAAAGGTGTAGCCTTGTTTAATTTGGGATCATAAGCAGCTGTTAGTATTTTTATAAAGCTTGTAATTTCACCTGTAAGCACTTAGGTATCAGAGTATGCCTGAAAAAGTCTTTGAAAACCAATCCCACTTCAATTAAACTCCTAATAGTCTTTTGAGACATGATCACAGTAAAAACTGAACTGTCTCTTTCACCTTCATAATGTTCATTATGAAAATGCTTGCATTTCCCTGAGGCTATAGGGATTTCTTAATGATATGCTTCCCAGTATAGACATTAAAATAGGGCATTTCTGGATAATTTAATTCAAATTAATTATTCAGAAATAGCAACAACAAAAAGCAAAGATATACTAGTGAGGAATATAGTTTCCGGTGGAAACCAAGGACCTAACTGGGAGCTCTGCACAGAGTGGTCTTGCAGAACAGAGCCCAAAGACATTAGCAATAAGACTAGCACAAGTCTGCCAAAAAAGAAATGTAAAAGGGTTATTCTGTGTGTTGCACTATTTTGATATTTCTCAGTTGATTCCATCTTGATTACAGCCCAGAGACTGCTTTTCCCTGGAATCTCAATATTCCTTGTTGTCTGAAGTTAGTTTGGTATTTGATGGCCTGTTGACATTTGTGCGTGTGTGCACCTTTGTTTAGTTCTCGTTTAGAGCCAGTGAGCAATCATTCCACTCCTCAAGGCAGCGGTGCTGCAACTCCTGACAGTCATTCCATAATTGATACAGTGAGCGAGCAGGAGGAAGGAACAATGACACCTCCATCAAAACAAACCACGCCTACAACTAGTCCCCGGAATTCCATGAGGTAAATGGGTCTGTTTCATTTTCTGCTTTTCCAGAAGTGGGGGAGGAAAAGACGCAAAATGAAACGTGCTTCCTGAAGTGTGCTGACATTTAAAAATAGCTGACAGGAGCACATGGCCTGAGAATAAAACAATTGCCTTGTTTCTTGCAGATCTATTTCAGAAGCACTTCAAATACAGATGTAGGAACAAGATGAGTTTTCTTATGAATAATACAGGAAGCATGAAGTTTGATTTATAAGAATGTTAAAAATGGGATGCTTGTGCTAGAGAGATGTAATAATGGGGGAAATAGGCTGCTTTTGTTCAGATGACTAGTTGCACTTGAACTCTAAATGAGAGCAGCAAATAAACTTTTCTTCAGGTAAAGTAGGTTATTTCTTGCTATCAAAAGGGTCCCTGTGGACACAAACAAGAGGACCCCTGAACCAAGGAACGTTGTCATTAAAAAATCCCAAGTGGAGCTTGGAATCCAGATATGTGGTGGAAACCTGTATGGAATATTTGTCTCTGATGTAGAAGATGACAGCCCGGCAAAAGGACCTGATGGACTAATAATGGGAGACATGATTCTTGAGGTAAAGATAGAAGACACATTCCCTTCTAATGTTTCAAATTTTTTAGAAAGCATGTAGCTTGAGAGCCTTCCTGATGGCAGTCCAACGAATTGGTTGTTGCTACTAGATTCCTTACAGCAGAGCACTTTCTGGTAGCTTTGATAGCTACATTTAGTTACTCATAGGAACTACATTGTTATAAGCCCCATTCTTTTAGGTTTCTATTCTGAAGCATTCTTTTCTGCACTTCATAGAAGGCCTTGCTTACGTTAAGGATGCTCAGCAAAAATTCCCCACCACGAAGAGCAATTCATTTCCACCAGTGTTAGTGATACTGGAAAACCCAGTGCAGATGGGACACCCTCCCAAATGGTAACAATATATGTAAGCAATTGTATGACAACTGTTGCAGTCTGTCTGAAACAGTAGCTTTAAGATCTGTCAACTGTCCCCATCATTTCAACTGTGTGTTAAGACATCAGACTCATAAGCATTTAAATGCTAACAGGAACTATTTCACAGGTGATCAATTTAGCTTCATTGTTGGCTGGAGTGGCAACTGGGACAGGGTTCTTTGCAGTGGGGCAACTAGTTGTTGGAGAATGTGAAATTACCGTTGTTAGAAATTATTAGAAATTAACCTCTTTTTCGGTCATACATGTAGTGGCTGCTGTGAGCCACAGTTTGTTTCAGGCCAGGGCGGATGATAGTTTTGTCTGTCTGCACTAGGGTTTGCAGTGGTACAGACACACACAGATGGCTGTAATTAGGACAAACCCTCAATGTAGAGAAGACCTGAGACTGATCTCAGAGGAGAGGCATACGCTTCCCAGAGTGAAACCTGATCTCCCATGACGTACACTGCACTTAGTTCTTGTTGGTACAAAAATCTGCAACATGCTACAGCAGCATACAAAAAATTGAATTAGTATAAAACCCCCTAAATTACACACAGAACCCTGTGCTGATTGGAACAGACTGTTGAAAGGGTGGTAGAGAGAGTACCCCATGATTCTGGGGCCCTGCCTCATAACTTGGGCTGAGGGCTCAGTGCCTGGGCTATAACTCTCTCAATTAAATAGTTAGCGAGCGCTAGCCGTGCTCGGATGTTCATCTTTGCTAGAGACAGGAAGTTGAAAGTACAAGCCTGAAGTACCAATGTTGGTGTACATGTACTCTGAGTTGAAAATCACGGCTATAGAGGTAGTAGCTGCAGATGGGAAATCTTGAACCCAGACTCGGTACATGGAATGCCGAAGCCTCTATGGACCAAAGTCCCTCTCCTCATGGAAGGAATGAAGGAGGCAAGAAGAGAGGGTCCATGTAACAGAGAAGGTTGGTCTTGTATCTCAGACTGCCCTTGTGACTTGGGCAACCACTAAATCTTTCTGTGCCTTGTTTTCCCATCTGTGAAATGGGGATAGTTCCATACCTGACAGAGGTATTGGGAGGATAAATACATTAATGTTTTTGAGCTTCCCAGATAATACAATGATGGAGTCCATGTGCGTACTGCGGTAGATCTTCCCATTGTACCCCCTTATTCCTGGATGCTGGTACACATGTAGGAGGTGTGCAAGGTCTGTTTTTAAGCATATGCCTTGATTCAGACTACTTGATCTGCCTAGGAATCCTAAAATAAAAATCATGGCCCGAACAGAGAAACTGGATTTATGATGTATTACAACAATCTAACCCACTCACCCCCTCTTTTTGTCCTTTGACTGCGGTGGTGTTAATGGGCCACTCTACCTTGCATGGTCCCTTACTGTAAGTGTTGACTGCTTACGCTAGACTCTCTGTGCCACCTTGCTTTTTGCTGTGATGCTGCAAATATCTTTCCCAGACCTGAAGAAGAGCTCTGTATGGCTCAAAAGCTTGTCTCTCTAACCAGCTGTAGTTGGTCCAGTAGAAGAGATTATAGCCATATCTACATGACAAGATTATGTAAACCTGATTTACATAAGCCTACAGCCCCCATAGTTAAAAATCACTTGTGTGTGCTCACACTGGGCTTGTATTTATTGTACGTCAGTGTGGGTCATTTGTAGGACAGCTCCTGAAAGCCAGTAGCAGTCAACGTAAGCAACGCAGGGTCTACACTGAGATTGCATTGACCTAAATACGTCAACTGTGACTCTACGCTGCTTGGGGAGGTGGTGTTACTAGATCAACATAGAGAGGCGAATTTAGATGAAGACACTTCCACATACAGTTTGATGCATATGGTAGGTTTTTTTCTTCTTGTGTATGTCCACTGCATTTTTTTCAGGATTTAAAAAAAAAAATCCTACTCTTGATCTGAACTGGACATTTTAACTGGTGCCTACACTACTGTTTTATAATGCTATGGTAAATTTTCCTTTTACACAGATACCTGCCATTGAGAGAACTAAACTCCCAGTTTACACACTTTTCAGGCTCCACTCTAACCTACAATCTGTTAAGACACGACCTCAGCTCTGAGAGTTCACGAGTTCTGTGTTTTTCTGGATTTTACAGTATGGATCTGTTGATATGCGAAATAAAACAGCTGAGGAAGCCTACCTTGAAATGTTGAAGCCGGGAGAAAATGTCAGAGTAAAGACTCAGTACAGAATAGAAGAATTCAACAAGATTAAAGAGTTACCTGGAGATGGATTCTATATCAGGTATTCACATGACCATTAAATAGCTTACTATCCTCACCATTTTGCCAGCAAGAGTCACATGTAGTTGCAAATAATTCAATGGCAAAAGACAGTACAAAGCTGCTAGAATAGTATGCTGATCATTGTATGCAAGGTACTTCGGGGATAAGAGAGATAGCAAGTCGGTCGTTCTGCTTACGTTGGAAATCCAAAGCACAATATCTTATCTTAGCTAGTCCTTGATTCTTTGCAGTTGCTGCAAGTTATGGTTGCCACCTAAACCCCAAGTGTAACTGCGCACTTCACCATGAGCTCTGGGGTGTCTGGAAAGCTAGACTCCAACTCCAGCTGTCATTTGTTTTCCTAAGTATCTACAAAGACTTTGCTTCACTTGAGACGGTGGCACTTCAGTTACTGAGTCTATTTGTCTCTTTGCAGAGCCCTTTATGATCGGCTGGCAGAGGTGGAGCAGGATTTGAACTTTAAGAAGGATGACATTTTGTATGTTGATGATACTCTACCACAGGGGAACTTTGGTTGCTGGATGGCTTGGCAGCTGGATGAGAATGCTCAAAAGCTAGAAAGAGGACAGATCCCCAGCAAATATATGTAAGTGCCCTCAGTGACACATTGCTTCTTTATCATCCCTTAAAGTGCTTAATGATGAGCTATAAATAAGAAAGGACTGGGTTTGAGTCTTCAAAGCTGTGAGATTCCTGTGAGGTATTAGTTTCCTAGACATCTTATTTTAGGGGTGGCAGGTTTTAATAACATTGAATTAAATGTTCTGTCAAGTCATGTTTAGCACTGCTAATAGTAACCTTATAGAGGAAAGGATGAACAGCACTGTGTTGTGAAAGAAGATTGAGACAGTAACCTAAGTGACTCTCCACAGCGATATCATCTAAACTGGCGATATCAAACTCATTTTTAGACATTTTGAATTATGATCTGTGTCCTTTGAAAATTGTGTATCCCCAACAATCCACTGTTACCAAAGGGAGATTTTCACCAAGATCAAGGGCAGAGTTTAGTGCCGTCACATTCAGTAGCACAATAGTGTCACCTTTTAAGACCACATCTCTTTCTGCCCTTCATTTCTCTCCCTTCCTCGTTAGAACTTGCAAGGAATTTTTGACAATAGAAGCCACACTAATACATAGGATAGCCGTTGCATAACATTTTGAAAGCACAGTATAGACATAACTATCCTCACAATGTTCCTGTGAGATAGGTAAGAAAGAACTGACCCCACTTTGCAGACAGGAAGACGAAAGTACATCTGCACAGTATTAACTTTGTTGTAGAATGTTAAACAAAACTAATCACTTAGTTTGCAGAAACAATTATGGCAATGCAACATGTCACATCTTATAACCAAAAGTGTGTTGCCTTCAATTCTGTTTATGTAGGGGGAGATTGACTTTCCCTGGGAGTTAGGCATCTAATTACCTTTAAAAAATCTCCCCCAAAATTCTCAGAACTAGTTACACTCTTTCCAGCACTATTATATTTACCTACATTCTAGTATCCCTGAAGAAAGGCCCAGAGAGTCAAACGTAAGATATGGAGTACTTGTGTTATGTTCTCCCAATGTTGATGGACAGTAGTTTCTGGTAACTCTTCAGGTTACGAATATTCTGTTGATGCCCCTTGAAATCATTTGGCAGTTTTCTGAGACAAGTTTTCTCTAGTGATGTTCTATTTTTCTCTTGCTTTGTGAAGAATAGTTCTTAAATTCCTTATGTGCTTGTGCTAACCTCAGTACAACTATTCAATCAAATTTCATTGTAGGATGGACCAGGAGTTCTACAGGAGACACAGTATGTCTGAGGCTAAAGATGAAAACAGCTCCACTAAGACGTTGTCAGCAGCAGCTCGAAGATCATTCTTTAGAAGAAAGCATAAACACAAACGTAGTGGTTCCAAAGATGGAAAAGATTTACTGGCTCTCGATACAATCAGTACAGACTCCATTCCTTTCTTGGATGGCAAGTGCCTTTATTACATTTAGTTTCCTTAAGGCTATAGCAATGCACCTATGAGAAGTGTGGTTTTCTGGTTGATCTGCATATAAACAACAGGGAATCATGTGTCCTATGGTGCTTATTGCCCTCAGGCAAATAACAAGGAAATAACAAGTCAGACTATCTTCGCAAATTAGTGCTTGTAACTTTTTAAGCTAAAAAAAACCTGCCATCCTCTGATGTTTAAATATAAAAATTTTACCTTTCGAGCGGGATTGACAAAAGCCTTTTGGTTTTAAATCCTCCTTTGAGATACACAGTCAGTGAGTCCAGATCACTAGACTTAGACAAAGAACTCCTGAGCAAACAACTGAATTCACTATTGCTTATGCTCATTTGCTGCTTTACTGAAAACATGGTGATTGCAACACTTACAATTTACAACTGATAGAATGTTTTGGCTCCCCTACAAATTCTGTATTGTCTTCATCTGTCAAAGGGAGTGTTCAGTTTTCATAATTCACTAGCAAAAAACCTAGATCACAATTACTAGTTGTCACATGTTCCTTGAATGGGGATTTGTGGGGGGGGAGGGATGGGACGGGACTGTGTATTTGTATACTTGATGAATCCAGTTTCTCATAGCAGGATTACAGGACCTTTGTCCATTGCCACAGGTTGGTGTTCAAACCTTTTGTAATTGTGCTCCCTTTAGTTATCTGAATGATACTGCAAAAAAATTGTAAATTGTGCATAAGTGACTTTTTTGTTACTCTTTAGATTCTGTGAGTCTGGCTTATCAGCGTGTACAGAAGGTGGATTGTACTTCTCCCAGGCCTGTACTCATTCTAGGACCATTACCTGATGCTGTGAAGGACATGTTAGTCAAAGAATCGCCTGGAAAATTTTGCAGATGTCCCCTTGGTAAGTGTACAGGGAATGAGAGCAATTTTGTATTCTTTTTGCCATGTAACAGATTTATTTGTACTTGTAGAAATAACACAATCATTTGGCCTACCAACTGGATTAAAGGGTAGCACAAAGAGTCTAGAAGGGGGAAGAAAAAACCAGGACTGTGAATTTCTATAGTATCCTGTAAACCTTGTTTTGTGGTTAAGAAATGTAAATGAACAAATTATCTGTTTTTGTTCTCTGAAACAGAAGTGATGAAAGCTTCCCAACAAGCCATCGAACGGGGAGTAAAAGACTGTTTGTTTATCGATTACAAACGGAGGAGTGGACATTTTGATGTGACAACAGTAGCTTCCATAAAGGAGATAACAGAAAAGGTGATTGTCTCTTAATGGCATCTTTGTCCCTCCTCAGTTCACTGTAAAATTTACAGATAATTTTTATATACTATGTTTTCTGAAAAAATTGTGCTAGTATTGCTATTGTTCTGTTTCAAAAGACTACCAAAGAATTGTTCACCAGGGCATTTTCTTATTGAGAAAAACGAGGTAATTTAGTATAAATGCAGTTACCTTGTTTTATCCTGCTGCTAGTTAAAGATTCATTGTGTAATCCTAGATGTAGAGAAAAACTTGTTGTGTGTCTGATTATTTTTTAAGTCTTCTTTTAATATTAGTTAACAGAAATTCTATTCATTGCATAGTTTGAACTAACTTTTTCTTTTTAAAAATATTTTTAAATACTTGGGTTTCTTGACACCGTTCAGGCTGCATGACATTTGCCAGTGCATAAACATTGCAAGAAAGAAACCTCTAACCTGACTTCAACAGAATGAATGTGTTTTATGTCAAACCAGATATACGTTCTTATCCCTTAAGGAGTAGAGCTGTATATTTGGTCTACTTAGGAGATATGAAAGACTGTTCATCTGTTCTTACGACAAAAATGAATGAATACCTAAGTCCTTTGTCACAGGAGGCCTGGAAATAATTGATTTCATCTGTCTTAAATTAAATCTTCAATTTAATATAAATCTCCTCAAATACATTTCTGTTCTATTAATATATTTTGGGATTTATTCTTTTATGTATTTTTGTTATCCTAAGCATTGACAATTCCTTTACATACAATGCACTTTGTGATTACTGCCACAACACATTTTATGTGAAATAGGTGTTGCCAATATGCTTAATGGCCTGTCATGGGACTGTAAGGCAGAAATTCTGTTGAGTCTCCAGGCCTGGGGGATGAATGGGAGCTTTGTAAATTTGCTTATGCTTTCTACCCCAATATTTGTTTATAGGACTGTCATTGTCTATTAGACATTGCTCCTCATGCTATTGAACGGCTCCACAGTGTTCACATCTACCCTATTGTCATCTTCATTCGCTACAAAAACGCAAAGCAAATCAAGTAAGTGGGAAGCATAACTTACGGCCACTTGTTTTGTTATACAATAATAGTTCATTTTTGTATAGTTTGTTTCATTGTGGTATCTCAGAAAACCTTTATAAATGTGAATCGATTAAGCCTTGTGACTCTCTGGTTAGATAGGTGGTCTTATCACTTTGTAACAGAGGGATAAAATGAAGGGACTTCTGTAACTTACCATGTTATGATATAAAGTATGTTAAGTTACTTATCTTCAAGTAAACAATGCTGAGATGTTAATGAAGGACTAAACGTGAATCCTGAAGCACCTCCTTTTACGTAGAAACCCCACCACCTCTTTTAAATACAACCAGAAAATAAATCTGAGGTAGTACAGCTGTAATAACTATTGGCCAGATTTTCTAAAGATTAAAAACTGCTGCTGCTGAACTC
>ML675609.1:10566885-10588795 GCA_007922155.1 Mesoclemmys tuberculata | reverse complement strand
TTTTCAGAGGGATCTGTGCTCCTAGGTTGCTAAGATGCTTTTGAAAACCACCCTAATGCTAGACCAATGTCTACAACAGTACCACATCACTGGCCCAGCTTCATGTATTAATTCAGCAGTGCAAAGGCAGGCTAGCCCCAGTTTTCTTTTCTTTCTACCATTTCAAACAGAAACATGCCTTTATTCACTAAGATCTAGGAGAGCCTATGTTTATATCAAGTTTCTGTACCTACCTACCCCAATTGTTACAGTATCCAAAGTGTTACAGCTAAACATAGGATCTTTGTTTCATATTTATGAGAACATTTTCTAGAGAGAGGCCCGAACCAAATCCATGGATATAAATGCTTCTGAATGCTAGAGGAATTTTGATCTGGACAAGTACTTACATTATAGCTTGTCCCTAATCTCTAGGGTTTTTTCTTTCCCAACTTGTATCATAAGATTTTCTGTTTCTGTGCAAAGTTTGATAAATGCATTTAGATGTTAAGTCCTTTGATAGAGCAGTTTCTTTAGTGCTTGGAGAGGTTTATTTCAAAATGTAGATTGATCTGAGACTTCTGAAAAGATGCTATAAAACAGGAAAAGTTTGAGGTTTTTTTCTTTGCTTTCACTGATCAGTGAATTTCTGCTAATGTCACGCTGTTTCCTATTACAGCAATTCATATACCGTGGCCATCACTTAAATCTCATGTCAATGGCAATATTACACTGAATCTCCAGATGGCACTCTCGGTGTATGCCTGGCTCTCTGTGTGCCTGAAAATTAATCACAGACTTGGACATTACCATAACTGTGTGTAATTCATCTAGAGTGTGTGGAAAGAATAACAGTTAAGCAAATGTTTTATTTCTTTTCTTACAGAGAGCAAAAAGACCCAATCTTTCTGAGGGACAAAGTTACACAAAAACATTCCAAAGAACAGTTTGAGACAGCTCAAAAAATAGAACAGGAATATAGCAAGTACTTCACAGGTTAGTATTGAACCATAATTTCAGTAAGAACACAGTTGCAATTCATTCCACCTAAACTATGTTTCAAAAAAGTCTTTAATGCATAGCCGGGTTTTGTTTTTTTTTTTTGTTCTCTTAACATGTCTTAACATGACAACGTACACTAATTTTTATTATTGTAAGTGTGGTGTATTTCAGACTTGTAACATAAAAAAGCTGTACTGGCATTTAATGGCTTTAGAATAGTACGCATTGATAGGACATACGTTGCAGTGGGTCGAAGAAGGCTGGTACGCTGTCATTGGAATGGACCCATTTTATACATAATCATATCAGAGGTCTGTTGAATGGCATAGGGCATACTTTGAGCCCTGAAATATTTGAGGAATGTTTTCTAACATGTTTTACCCGAGACAGTGTTGCAGTACATGAAGGATACTTCAGCTCTTTTCTGGGCACCAAAATCATCTGCATAAACTCACAACATTCAGGGTGAAATCTCAGTACCATTGAAGTGAATGGTCCCAACACCTCACAGAAGCACAGCAAGAGGTCCCGTAAAATAATAATTCCCAGTCCTTAGATAGAACTACTGTCTTTACAGTTTACAGTTACTGTCTTTACAGTTTAAAATTAAAATTTTCTTTTAAGAGAAATTCTATTGAGATTTTTGCAAAAGCAGTTTTACACACACGCGTGCACTATACAAAGATTTTTAAGGACAGGTGGTACCCTCCAGTGGTAGTACAAGATCAGAAAAATCACAAATCATTAACTATGGCAGTTTTTCAGCTAATTAAATCAGAGAAGTACTCTCTTTGTAAAGTTACTATGAAGAGCGCACAGCTTGTTTAAATAACTACACAGGACCCTGTTCTTTGTGTGTGGGTGTTGCACCCACGCATTGCATGTTGTCTTAATTGAGACCCAGTCCTGCAACAAACTTGTGTGACCAGAGACTCATCACATGATGATGGGGCTTTAAAGTGTAAGCTCTTTGAGGTGTGGGTTGTCTGTATGGGGCCTAGCACAATGGGTGCCCCAATTTGCTACTGAGATAGACAACCAAAACAGCTGTGCTGAAACGGCCTTATAGTTTTGACCAACTGAAAATTCCAAGCTAAGATTCAGTGCTTAACTGACAGAGCAAGGTTCTCAGAAAAATATATAGTTTAAGCATAGAGTGGTATGTAATCCTGCACACAATAGCTTCCTCTGTCCAATGTGCAGCAAACCTACAGGTCTGAACCCCATGTCTGCTTCAGTAACCGTTCTTTTTGGCTAATAGCCCATTCAAGCCATCTTTACTTCAGAGACTGCACAGTGTGTGTGATCCATATTGCCTTTTAAATGCCCCTTTTCACCATGTACAGCCCTGTCCTTTTTGAGTTAAAGCATTCTGCTTCCAAACTCGTGGTGTTGGTACTGCACAATATGCTCCATCAACTAGAATACCTTTTTGTTTAAATGGTAATTGATTCTCTAAGTTTCAGAAGAGACTGCCTCTTGCAGCTGTTTTTTCCTGTTACTCTAACCTAGTATTAGCTGTGGTCATTGGTTTTTCAAACACAACTATTAAGGCATGTAAGGCATTGTTTAATGTTTTAAAGCTCCCATGTTCTGCTCTCCCTTGTATCCACTGATTTTTTTCTACACTAGTGCTGTTGCAGCTGAACAACTGCTAGAGCAAGGAGACAGCAAGCAGAACATTAAGAATAGTGTCAGTACAGGCAAGGCCAGAACTTTGGGGATTATTATTGTTTTGGTAAAGTCCCATTTCCTGGTCCGAACTGCCTGCTCTAGTTACTTTGCATAGTTTGAGAGTCATGGGTGAAGTTTATTTTGGGGGGTAACACCATGATGCAAAACTCTTGCTGTTAGTTCTGGGGACTGAGAACTCAAGGGCAGGTAGCATGGATTTCTTAGCAAGAAGGCCCTGGCCTTTTGAACCTGTTCTGCTTGGCATTCCACTTTAGTCTGAGTTTGGCAAGCCTAAGGAAGCAGTGCCAGGTGTCTTTATGGCTATTCTTTCTCTCCCCTCCCTCCCCCAAACATAGTTGTCAATAAGTTTGTGGTGGCAGCAACTGTGATTTTATTTAGCTCAACCCTATACAATTAAATATTTGTAAACAGCACCTGGTTGCTATAGCTATAGTCTCTGTGTATTATTACATAAGTATTAAACCTTGAGCACCACTTGCTCAACAGTGAGGGTTGATTATGATAGAATGTGGTTCTGGCCATCTTTAGATGTCATGAACTAACTTTGCCACATGATGCCTCTGAAAATAGCATGCAGAGGACTCAGTAATAAATAGTTGTTTTAAGTTGATTATAGCCAGGGCTCTGGCTGCCTTCCTGTGTCATTTTAAGGGTTAGCAGAAAAGTCTGCGTATTAAATACTTAACCTCTATGCTCCGTTTATCCTTCTTATTGTTTTAATATATTCATGTATCTGCCAGATAGCCAAGTCGTTAATTTATACATGATCTGTTGACATATACTGTGTAGGGAAATGTTTGGCCAAGAATTGCTTTTTCCAATGCCTGATGTATGTGATTGTGGTGTGTGTTTATTTTTGCAGGTATTGTCCAGGGAGGAGCCCTTTCAAGCATTTGCACTCAGATTATGACAACGGTTGATCAAGAACAAAATAAAGTCCTGTGGATTCCAGCTGGCCCACTATAGATATTTGCTGTGAAACTATTCTACAGATGTAACTAAACAATGGGCTTTTCTTTTTGTCCAATAGACACCATCCATTTATAAAGAGATATAAATGATTAAATTTTCATGAAGGGGAATGAATGATACACTGAACAAAAAAAAACCCCAATATCCACAAAGTGTGCTGGAAGGGATAGATCACTTTATCAGAAGAACTGGTATCGTATGGTGTGCTTCTATACAGAACAGGATGGGATATAACATAGGTGTACTTTTTCATAAGAGATTAATTTAGTGATGCTGCGAAAGAAAAACCCTTTAGAATGACAAGTTTACAAAAACCTTTTCCAAGTATTTGGTTGTTGATGTTTACTTGAATGTTTTTTTTTTAAGTTTGTTTCCTTTCCCTTATTGAGGTATCTCTCCAAACTGGAGTGACATTTCTGCATCTGGATGAATGGTTTGTTGGCAGTGTGATTCTACCTTGCAATTCTGACCATTTCCGAGCACACTGTTGACATGACTACCAGGTAATCACATGGGTTTTGTGAACGGTACATTTTTGGAGTGAGCTCAGAAGGAAGTGCACTCCTCTACAGGGCAGACCACTGTTTGTATTTTATAAACGCTTGTCTGTCAAAGATACTGTTTTTCGTTTTTATGCATGGATCAAATATTTAAACATCATAATATATCTGATCAGTCTAATCTTAATGTGTGCTGAGAAATAATTTTTGGTTGTTGGGCCTGGGCTAAGTAAAGATGGGGAGAGTCAATAGCTAGGCCTAGCATGCTGTGTTTGTCACTTTTAGAAACTGTAAATATTGAAAGCTAACGTTGGTGCAATTTTGCAGGGTAATTCTTAAGCATTGTACTTCCGTGTGTACCATTCATATATAGATTTTTATTTAATATAAGAACAGTCACAGTTTTAGGGCTTTGATTACAAGCCTTTAGGAAGGTACGTAATTGTTAGTGTTGTCACTATCAACAAAGAAGCAATCGTTTAGTTTTGGTTACAATACTTATGTACCAAACTCCATTGTATCAGTTCTTTTTATTTTTATTTTTGCACTTCTGAGTCTGTGTTCCTAACACAAGGTTTGTTTCTGTCTCTGTAGCTGTGTCACGTTTGTAGGTACTGTACTTCGATTATTCTTTTGAAGTATCATTTGAGTAGAACTGTTTCTTGGTGACTATTCCTAACATTTCATTATGTAGCAAGAAGTATTTTTTAGTTTTACCCAACAGTTTGTAGTTTTGCTTTTATTTGCAGTTTTTTAATTAAAAAAGGGATTCTTCTTGTACAGTTCAAAGAAAAATTTGGTCCTCAATTTTAATTTCTGTTTTACAGATACTATTTTATAGTTCAAAATACTTTTAAAAAGATATAGGAAATATATTGATGAATTACTAGTAAAATACTTTACTTGTTGAGGAACAGCAATTATATTTTTTTTTAAGTTGAGGTCACAGTTGGACTCCAGTGGTACAATTGAAACAGACCGGTACTGTTCTGACTTGGATTTTCTGTACTAAAAATAAAAATGTCACTTTGTATAAAAAAAAATAAGTTAAAGAAACTGATTATTGTGTTAAATAACAGGCAGTTTCTAGATTTTGACTTGTGTATAGCACTATTGCTATATATTGTATATTCTCACTTTTTACTTGAGACATAGAGCTAGTTTTAGTTTCTTAATTGTACCTACAATATTTGCACATATAAAATCTTCATTTTGTAGACTGAAATTGACAGGTGGGCTCTACATACACAGGCTTTGTCAACAAAATAGATTCTGTAGGCACAATTAGTACACCGCCAATTTTTTTTTCCTCACATAAGGTCTATGGGTTTTCAGGATGTTGGCAGAATTCAGACTTATCAATTGATGTCTCTTGGATACATTCCTTTCTGAAGAGCCTGCCAGTTGAAATAACTGATGGAAAAACTGTCCCCTACCTATATTCTTACAAGTAAAACATTAACATCAATAAAAACGAGAGTCCTGTAGCACCTTAAAGACTAACAAATTTCTGCCAGCATCATGGGATGCAACCCACTTTGTCAGGTGCATGAAGTGGAAACCACAGATAGGAGGTACATATATACATCCAAGGGTGAGAAAAATAACAATGGGGACAGCAAGTGCTAACAAAGTCAATTCAGTTAGGGTAAATGAGGCTTATTCACAATGGGTGATTAGAAGGTGAGAATTTGTGAATGGTGTCAATTACTACTTGTAATGAGAGAACCATTCCAAGTCCCTATTGAGACCCAGTCTGATTGTGTCAAGTTTGCATATGAATTCAAGCTCTGCAGTTTCTCCCTGAAGTCTGTTTTTGAAGTTTTTTTGTAGAAGTATGGCAACTTTCAAGTCAGCTACAGTGTGTCCTTGGAGATTAATATCAATTAATTAATTAACATCAGTGAATCTCACCAAGTTTTCATGTTCTGCAATAAGCTGTCACATGCCTCCAAATCGGTGGTCCCTTATCTAAGTTGGGACAGGATCTGTTTCCCTTCCTACTTGAAGAAAGGAAATTTTGGGGTGGCACACGTATATGTTCTTCGGCATAGTATGTGTCCCAGATCATAGTGGTAATTTTTCAGATGTCTATAGCAAGCACAGTAAAACCATTTGGACTAATAACATAAGCAAATTTAATAACTATGACTACAACAGGCCTCTGTCAGCTGGGAACCAACCTCCCAGCAACACCACCAGGCAAGACTTGGAAGTCAACTACCAGGTAATTTGTGAAGAAATCCATGGAGAACAGGGATTAAGTATTGTGGCCTGAGAGTAGAAGAAAATCATCTTGCCTTGTGTATCCAACACAAGGCCTGGGCCGGAGGAGCACTTTGTCCCAGTGGCTGCCTGGGGCTGCGGGACCTGTCAGATCTCCCTCCCTCCTTGCAGTCCCAGGTCTGGAGGAGCACTCAGCCTCCCACCAAAGCAGGAGAGGGTGTATGCGGGATCCATGGACCACATTCGTTGTAGCCTACTATTCACTATTGCGAAGGGGTTTATAGCAAGGATCTACTGTATAGCCGGCTCTGTTCCTCTGCAGCCATTGGCCATGCGTCCTGTACAGCTCGTAGGCAAAGTTAATAGTGCTTCAAACAAGATTATTTTTCCACAACCATTTCTGCTGACACTTCCTCTATTTTGGGAGAAAACGCATCTATCTGAATCATATTCCTTCTAATTGCTCCCTACCCAGTTTCCCCTGGAAAGTTGCAAAGTCATACAGGAGTCAGTGGCAGAACTAGGAAAAGAACCCAAGAATCCTGTGCTTTAACTATTGCTCTGTACATACAGATTCATTTTGGGTATACCGTGTTTCCTGCTTTTCCTTTCATAATCTTTGTTCCCTAGGAATAGCCAGTGGATATTAACTAAATGATATACCCTCCAAAGGTCAGGGTTTCTTTTGTCTTAAAATATTTTTGTCTTTATTTTTTTACTTGAGATGGCAGCAGGTGATACACGCACACCATTTGCAAAGCTACCTATGGAAAACAAGCTTGCATTTTGCTTAAAGGGGGAAACCATTTCAAGTGCTATTTGATTGAAACATTTTTACTTACAAACAGCACCTACAACTATACCTGAAAGTTTGGAGATGAGAAATATTTTGGATTTTTCCCTGTTCATTTTCATAGTGAATTTGCCAGCTGTTTGTGTAGAGTGAGTTTTTCAGTTCCCCCTTTCGCATAGAAAACATGGGACAGGGAAAACTTTTAAATATGGTTGTTAAACCACAGAATTTGGTAGGAAATCTGGGATGGGCAGGACCTGAAACTACTTTACTGTCATTGCCAAAAATTGGCTAGATTTTAAATTGACCATGTCCCTTTCATAATCCATTATCAAGCCATTCACAAACACTTGCTTTCTTGCACCTCGTCCTCTGCACTGTGTCTACATTGGCCTCAATTATGTGGCAAGTTCTCATTGGAACCAAAATTTGCTGTCAAGGAGAGCAACTGCCAGCCCTGCCATCTCAGACAAGGGTTTCTTCTTGTCTGGTGAGCGTAGTGCACATTAAGGTGTTGGGGCACCATTAAAAGCAACTAAACTGAGACACAAAAATTGAGACATTCCTCAAAATGCAATACAGAAAATATTCTAATGATGTTTGTTGGTAACAATTCACAAACAAAACTGGGCTTTGAATGAAAAGGGCTTTGAAAACTCATGTTTAAAGAAGATAAATCTAGACAGAAATGGGCCAGTGTGTCCATAACTTCCCCTCAAATAGGTTAAGGAGGTACAATGATATAAACATACTGAATATGATGATGAAATATAAAAATGAAAATTTGTTAAATGGTAAGGGTAAAAACTTTGATAGCTATATTTGATATTTATATATCCACATTATGGATAGTGAATGCGTTTAAATGAGGTAACAAGTCAAGGCGTTGCTGGCATAAGTGTGGTTTACCCATTCTTCTTTCACATAGAATTCTGATCTGCTTAAAACGATGTCATTACTGACAGATCCAAAGTAACGTGTTGTGCTGGAAGTTAAGGTAAAAACACAACAAGAAGAAGCTTTTTATTAGAAAAAACCAGGAACCGAGGGGCACAAAATGACATGACATAAGAATTGCATAAACAACAAAAAGTGCAGAAGCTGCATAAAGTGTAGTTTGCACGTGTGTAATATAAGGGTTACAGAAAAAAATAAATGGGTGATGTGCTAAAAGCTGATTGGATAAAATGTTAAGTAATACAGAATGTGAAAATGTATAAAAATTCAAGTGAATGTGGCCCAAATTGGAGAAATGCTGAACAGAAACTGAAGAACAAGACTGAAGGACCAGGCCAGGAGATCAGAGGAGGCAACGATTATCATGGAAGGTGGAAGAACTTCCTGGGATGTGGTAAGTTGGACTCCCTACTAATTTCATCTTGTCTTACCATTTGACACAGTTACCCATGGGAAATTATTAGTTAAATTGGAGAAGTTGGGGATTAATATGAGAACTGAAAGGTGGGTAAGAAACTGGTTAAAGGAGAGATACAACGGGTCACATTGAAAGGTGAACTGTCAGGGTGGAGGAAGGTTACTAGTTGAGTTCCTCAAGAATCTGTCTTGGAACCAAACTTATTTAACATTTTTGTATTACTGAACTTGGCACAAAGAGTGGAAGTGTGCTAATAACATTTGCAGATGACTCCAAGTTGGGAAGTATTACCAATATGAAGGAGGACCAGAATATCATACAAGAAGATCTGGATGACATTGTAAACTGGAGTAATAGAAATGGGATGAAATTTAGTAGTGCATGGTCATGTATTTAGGGACTAACAACAAGAATTTTTGCTATAAACTGGGGATTTATCAATTGGAAGTGACAAAGAAGGAGAAAGACCTGAGTGTCTTGGTTGATCACAGGATGACTGAGCTGTCAATGTGATGTGGCCGTGAAACAGGCTAATGCAATCCTAGGATGCATCAGGCGAGGTATTTCCAGGAGAGACAGGGAAGTGTTATTACCATTATACAAGGTATTTGTGAGACCTCATCTGGAATACTCTCTGCAATTCTGGTCTCCCATGTTTAAGAAATGAGTTCACACTGGAACAGGTGCAGACAAAAGTTACTAGGGTGATCCGAGGAATGGAAGATCTGCCTTACGAGAGGAGACTCAAAGTGTTTGGCTTGTTTAGCCTAACCAAAAGAAGGCTGAGGGGAGATATGATGGCTTTCTATAAATACATCAAAGGGATAAATACCAGGTAGAGAGAGGAGTTATTTGTTAAGTGCCAATGTGGAATAAGAACAAAATGAATATAAACTAGCCATCAACAAGTTTTGGCTCAAAATTAGACAAAGGTTTCTAACCATCAGAGGAGCAAAATTCTGGAACAGCCTTCCAAGGGGAGCAGTGGATTTTTGGTATCTCAAAAAGGCAAAAAGAGACTAGTGACTCAATTTCTCACTTTTAACCCCAAAACAGTGTACTGTTTGAGGTCTACCTCAATAATCCCTTTCAGTAGATGTAACCAACTATGCCAAAAATTGCCCAAACCAGTCTTGGAGCAACCTTTACTAAGAGCAGAAGTGACATCCCAGACACCTTTCAAGACCTGTGTATCTAGTCTCTCAAGGTGCATGTACAAGCTTGTAACCGTCCCATAAAAATTACATTTGAGGGTCCATAAAAAGTTATAAAATGCTGGCACAGTGCTCAAACCTCAAGGATCATCAATTGGTACATCACCCTAATTTATAGTGGAGACACCCATGATTGGAAGATGGAGGTGCAGGTTATATTGTTCTATAATTAAGGAGCCTGCTGTCAAATTTTAGACATTCAGCAAGGTAGACTTGAGTTGTGCGTGACAGTTAGCAAAGATCCTCAGCCCATAGGCGGAAGTTTAGCAGTGAAAGGAGAGTATTTGGCAGCTTTCTGCAAATTCATTCTAGTTTGTGTTAAGAGGTTTGAGGCCTTTTTTGAATGCCACATATTTTATTTATGTTGCTCTAAAGGGAAATACATATTTCTAACCTTTATTCTAGGTTAAAATTATTTTGTTTAGAAAATGTTTTGGGATCCTTCAGGTGCTATATCAAAATACTGGTATTGACAGCCACATTTTTAATCCTTTTAATGGAGCTGGTTTCCCTTCTGTGTTCTAAGAAATCATGATTCATTATTTCATCAGGCAACTGAATCTGTAGACTATACCCATGTGAATATTAAATAAAGTTTTTGCAAATACAAGCCAGACACAGAGAGTTATGTGAATCCAGAAAGCTAAGTGAATGGGGGATTTTACCACTTTACTTGAATGGAGTTGGAGTAACCAAAACAGGTGACTACCTGTATAGCAGAATTACGATGGTCATTGTCCTTTGCATGTAAGTAGCCCCTACACAGGTGAACAGCCCCACTACTCTGCACTGTGTAATTTACAAAAGAAATAACCTTCCATTGCCAGGTCTGCAGCTGTCCCCAACATTGGGAGCCTTACTGAACCTCCACTCCAGCATCTGTTTGAAGCATGGTGTCATCCAACCTTGTGGGAACTAATCTAGTTTGTGTGTTGCTGAAAACTGCTGCCATAAGCACTCAGCCACACGATGGCTCCCAGTATCGTTAACACTGGTGCAGCTGACCCATTTATTTAAGAAATGGCAGGACAAGGGTATTTATTTTATTGGGCCTACTTGCATGAATACTGATTATTTGTCAGTAATATTTCTATAACTGGACCATTCACTTAATATAACTACTTAACAAATACAATGATCTGGGTGAAAAATTCACACCATTTTCAGTATTGGAAAACCTTTATCTTAAAAATTGGTTGCATTTCAAAATAAGATGTGCTAATGTCTTCCAATTTCAGTAAAAACTGCTTTTTAAAAATTTTTTCCAAGCTTAAAGGGCAAAATTTCAGATAAATCCATTCACACACAAACCAAGATATTTTTGTTTGCAGAAATACAATACAGGACGTATCTGGGATGTGAAATAGCACAGAGACTACTGGTAGTTCTTTAGAAATTTTGCACAATGTTACCATCAATCACTTTATATAGTATTTTGTGCCATAATTTCATTTCTCTCTACATTCTTACAGCATTGGATTAACCCATAGATGTTTGTGCTCAGAAGGATGTTGTCAATCTGCACCATCTCACCCCAGAGGATTAAAAGGAGCCTACAATGGATTTTGTAAATAGATTGAATTTGTACCTTTTTTGCTTATGCACAGAGGATCTGGGGTACGTTTTCTGTTGGAAAAAGGAATGTGAAGTCTGGCCTTTTTCATTTCTCCACCTCACTGCCCAGAAGAGAGCATGGATTTTCAGAATGTGTACTGTGAGCTCTTGCACTTTGAATGTTGAATATTTAACAATGAATAAATAGGTGCTGAACAAAAATATAAATAAAACTTCCTGACTAAAAATTCCTCCTTAATTGCTCAACTTTCACTTTGACTTGCATGGTCCGCATTTTGCTACTTACGTCATCTATTGGGGCCAGACAAAACCTGAATTTCTAATGTAAAAAACAACCCACAACAGCTTCATGTCACTGATTTTACTTTTCAGCAAAAGTGGCCTCTTTTGCAGCACGTTTGCTTATTGTCTGTTGCGTCAGAATTTATAATAGAATTATTGTTAAGTCACCAGAGGGTCTTCTGATCACTTAAAAACCTTCATCAGCTTCTCAATTACCCTCTTTCTAAACAGAATTTTATGTTCCTCTATTAAGTAAAACCACTTTAGTACCAAGTTTGCATTGGTTAGTTAACAATGAAAAAACACAATCGAGAATCTGAATATGCTATTCTAATTTTCAACAAGACAAAAGTAATTTTGAAATATTCATTTTTTCTGATTTTACTTTCCATTACCATTTAAAGCAAGACACCTGGATTTTTCTAATGCCAACACCACACACATGAGGGACACAATCCAACACTAAAGAAAATGAATCACATACTCCTCTGGAAAATAAAAAGACTAACTGTGAGCTTGAATCTTGCAACCATATCAAGGAATTAAGTTTTAGATGAACAACATTCTCAAGAAAGCGTCGAAATGCTCTGTAACACACAAGTATGTACTTTAGAACGTTGATTCAAGAGGTTATGCTATGGATTTAAGATAAAGTGATAGGTTCATGACTGAGTAAGAAACCTGTTTCATACGTCTATGCTGTGGTTTGAGATAATTGGGTCTTGTTTACCACCATAGTGGTACAAATAGATGTTTGATTCAGGCATGAATATGTATACCCACTTAAGAAATTACATATATGAATCCCGTTTCCAAGTAGGCAATGGAAGCTGCAAGTTTTTTCAGCACTTCTCAAGGTCAATCCTATGATTGAAAACATGCATCACTCAGGTTTGGTGTCGTCTGCCCTATTTAAGTCTTTACAGCTGCTCAACAGGCAGTACAGAATGTCTTGCATCTGAATCGTGCAGAGAATGTTCATATTTTAAACCCAGCCACCTACTGTGACAAAGATTTTGTCTTTAATAGCTGCAATTATGGGGTGAGCTGGTAAGACTTGGTATGACTGATATGCCGTTCAATTATTTATAGTTCATTTCTCAGGAGCTGTACATTAGTTACATTTTGATGTCCTGCAGCTAGAAACGGTGAAGCTGCTCTAGAATCAGTTATGTGGTTTTTTTAATCCCTTTCTGGTAGCATTTCTGCTCAAGGGCTAGAAGATTCCACACAACGGCTTTGAAGCCTACTCAGTGCTGACCGAGCAGTGTAATATAGTATTGTGGGTGAGGCATTGTTAGAGACTAAGGCCTTGATCGTCACAAGACTTTGATACAATGCAGGACATGGGGACTGGGGCCAAAAGTGGCTTCAAGTCCTGGGGCCACTGTGCACTGGTCTAGTACTCTGGCACATGTGCTGGGTATCAGCAACCCTTACAGGATATTGACACAACTGAGGATGCCCTGGTTCCATCCCCTGCATTGGTACCTGGGAGCAGGGATGACAAAGGTTCCCTTTATGCCCCAGCCACCTAAGCTTTATTCAAGGCTGCTTTGCATCAGTGAGAGAGACAAAAACGGCTCTAATGTATTGGGTGATCTGGTCAACATAACAGATTTGTTTCTTACCAGTTCTCAGGTGCTCTCCAGCTAGACGTTTCAAACAGAGATGGTGCCATTGACTGCAAAGCAATTTTAGGGTCCAGAGATTTCTGTGGAAAATAATTACTGCAGCATTTTCCTTTACAATCATCTTCACTAATGGTCGGTGGCTCATTGCTTTGGCACGTGCTTTAAGAGCCTTTACTTTACATATGAAAGCTGCCCTGTTTTATTTATAAATTGTAGTATGGGTACATCACAGCTTCCCTCACTCCAGTAGTCACTCTGCTGAGCTACCATAGCATTGCTTGCTTCTGTCCCATCCCACATGCTCACCATCGTTAGCTCAAGAGCCTTCTTCAGAACAGCCTCTCCCACTTGGAATAGCCTTCCTGGATCACTTCAACTCATTGATCTCCACCTATTTGCACATCTCTGCAGGAAGAGATTTTCTTCCTTGCTCATGCTTTCTCCTTTCCCCCTCTGCTGCTGTGTAACACTACAGCATTTGGGGTCTGTAGCAAAGATGTCCCACAAATCCAAGCAATATTGTTGATACTGGTCATAAAATGGACCATATTTAACTGGTCATAAAATGGACCATATTTAACTAATGTTGATTTTCTCTACTTATGATATTCACTCAGTCATTTTGCTGTGACTAACTGATCCATGCTAGCAGCCAGTAGCCTAACAGTTAACATTTTAATGGGGACTTGTAGTCCACACTTCGAGACAGTGATGCCTTATTGAGTTTGCAACATCAGCAGTAAAAGAACCCAGCTGACAACTTAAGAAAATCCACACGCCCGTCTCAGAAGGAACATGTGACCACAGCTTGCTTATGCAGGCTGCATTATTTGCATTTAATTTTGTTTTCTGCCTGCACTACTCAGATTCCAAGATTACACAGCAGCAACAAAGCATGCAGTAGAACAGCCATGAGTGGCTCATTCCTGTGACTGAAATCCAGCACAACCGACATTTGACCTACACTGGAAATACAATAGCTGAGTGCTTAGTTTTTTAACCTGGTTTGTCATAGCTTACAATGGCTAACCCAGGAGTGTAACAGATCAATTTGTGCAAGTACAGGTGTGGGCTACTGTAAGTCATCACAGATACCCATCCTCCTTGATTCTTGTTTCTTTCCCACACTGGTCTTCCTTCTATTCACTCTACCCACTTCTGCATAGCTGGACAGTCTTGAAAACTCAAGCAGTCTGTGACATGCAGAATTCAAAAGCAAACTGAGTTCAGGCTGTTGATGAAATCATACCTTAATCTTCAATGGAATAGAAACCACCAATAGTTTATAAGCATTATTTACACTACCAGCTGAGCAGGGGAGATGGGAGGGTTAATTTCAAGGCAGAGGGCCCCCCTTCAACTTTTGTTTTATAGTAAAGGGAGTGAAAACAATGAAGGAAGCGTAATGTGACAACAATACAGAACAGTTGCTTTCTCCTAACGCTGAACAAGGGAATATATTAGAATAAAGAAGATTCTGTTCTAAGGTATTTACTTAATCTTGTGTTTTAAAGACTCTGAGGCTGTTTGTTACACTTTCTTTGAAGTCTTAAAGGAGGCCTTTTGTACTGGAGACAACTTTAAAGTATACCAGAATTAAACTAAGTCATCATGCTGACATGTAGAGCTCTGTGTAAACTCAGTAACTTCTCTCTCCAACAGAAGTTGGTCCAATAAAAGATATTACTTCGCCCACCGTCTCTCTCTATTTTTAATGGGTTTTTTGTCTCCCTTTGCTCACTTTTGAAAAGGTATTTATTGTTTAAACAAAGGTTTACTCAGCCATAGTTCATCTGTTCCTCCTGCTTAATGTCATGAATCTGTAGCATCACATTTATGCACCACTGTGAGATCCTACCACTGAGTTACAGAAAATTGAGATGAAAGAGACCTCTTTGATCATAATCCATCCAATGTGTGATTGCCCCTAGACTATATATTCTTGGTCTTCACCCAGTCTTATTGTAATTGACTCTAGGGATGGGGGTTCCCTGGGACACTCTTCTACAACATTGCAGACCCCAGTCTTCCATATGTACTATGCAAAATACTTACTGGAATTCTCATCTACGCCAATAGCAAAGGAGGGAAAAGGGAAGTGACAGTCAAGCTAACCTGCTGATTCTATGAGTGTTCTTTTGTTTTGCAATTACCTTGGTGTGGAAGAGCTTCTCCTTAATGGTGCAATTAAGCAACTTAATAAGCAAAACTGTAGAGCTTCATTATTCAGGGATCCTGCTCTGGGAGAACTTTTAGACAACACTCGTGCTCATAACGATATTCTATGCCTTGATTCTAACAAAGGGACCAGATTTGATCCTCTCGGGAGCACCCACACCACTGGAACCACGCGTGAATCCAGAGGCAGAATTTGGCCCACAGAGTCTCTGGGCCTGATACTCATTTACTTTACCCTGGTGTAACACCACTGAATCCAATGGCGTTATTCCAGAGTAACACTGGTATAATGAAGAGGAGAGTCAGGGACCTAAACCTTATTTTTTTTAATTCTTAGCTGAGCTTCTACGATCCCAATTTTGGAAAGTTAGTGCTAGAGGTACTCATCAAGCAAGTGTCCCTACAAAACATGTCACAGCTTCCTTTAAGTATGACTGAAGCTCAGCTGATGGTGAATCTACCAAATACCTCCTTCCCTCCTCTCTCCATCTGAATCTGGGAAACAAATTCCGAAGGATCTCCTTGGTGTCATAGAACTGTTCCTCCCATCAAGAGTTTGTGAAACCTATGAAGATGAAATCTAGGCTTATTCATTTAACCACTGCTAAAAATACGACAATGGTGGAAGTTGGCAAGGGCAGCCTTGAGTGACTCTGCTCTGACATCTTTAACAAATCATAGTCTTATTTCCTCCTTTCACCCATACACTCTCTGATAGTCTCTTTTGATAAAGGAATGCAGGAAGATCAGGGGAGAGAGAGACCACACATACAAATCAGATTGCATTTACTAGAGGCTGGATTTCTTCCTGTGTGGGACTATCCTACCTACCTTTCCCTCTTTTTTTAAAAAAATCTTTTTAGTTGTAATCCAGATAAATTCTAAAATTCATGATGAAGATTCTCAAGCGACTAATAAAACTAGTCAAAATTTTTCATTAAAAGACTTTGAACTGTGGTATAGGAGGGGCAGAAGGCACTGGGAAAGTTCTCCTATTTCTAAACTGGGAGGTGGGCGGGCGTAAACCGGGCGGCGGGTGCCCGGGTCCTGGACCACAAGAAGCACGTCATCAGCATATGCTGACAGGACCAGCCTCAGCTCTGGCTCATTGAGCACCAACCCCATCAGCCTCCAGCGGAGGAGACAGAGGAAGGGCTCGATGTTCAGAGCGTACAGCTGGCCCGACAGTGGACAGCCTTGGCGCACTCCTCGCCCAAAGCTGACCGGTTCAGTCAGGGTCCAGTTGAGCTTGACCAGGCACTCTGCGGAGGCGCACAGCACCTGGAGAAAACCCACAAAGCGGGGCCCGAAGCCAAAACACCCACAGGGTGCCCAGGAGACACCCATGGTCCATCCTGTCAAACGCCTTCTCCTGGTCCAGGGACAGCAGGGTGAATGACAGGCCATCCCTACACCCGAGCTCTAGCAGGTTCTGGACCAGATAGAGGTTGTCGAGGATGGTGCGGCACGGGACAGTGTAGGTCTGGTCGGGACGGACCACGTCCTGCAGCCCGGACCCCAGTCGCAGTGAGAGGGCCTTGGCTATGATTTTATAGTCCATGCTGAGGAGCGAGGGGGGGGCGCCTATTCCAAAGATTGCAGAGTCCCCCTTTTGGGGGCCAATGCAGGGGAGTGCAGTGTGCGGGGGGGGGGTGGTAAACAAAAACGGGGGCAGTCAATTAAAAGGGGCCATGAGCGTTGCTGGGGCCATAGCATGGGGTGGAGCAGCAGTGGGCACGGGAAGAGGGGGCAGTTGGGGCTGAAGCAGGGCTGGGAAGGCTTAGCAGCAACCGGCTAAGGCCAGGCGGGGCAGGGAACAAGCCAACAAACGGGCTGGGGTGGGGCAGGCAAACTGACTGGGAGGGAGCCTAAATCAAGAAGGGCAGGGCAAACAAACTGACACAGACAAACAAACCAAGGGGGGAGTGAGCAGGGCAGCTACAGGGAAGAGGGGGCAGAGCGGGGGGGCTCAAATGCAGGGGGCCAGGGGCGGGCAGTAGCAGGAAAGGGGCACTCCGGGCAGCGGGGGGGGGGGAAAACAGGCTAGCCAGGAGAGGGGCTTCTCTGCAGCTGGTGGTGGGTGGTGGAGGGGCCACTCATTCACCCCCTCCTAATTGGAGTGGGGGGCAGGCAGGCCCTCAGGGCCCCCAAGAAGCAGCAACAGCACCCCAGCAGAGGAGCCCTTCCAGCCAGCAGGCGCCTCTTCAGCAGCAACAGTGAGAGAGTTCTGGAAGGCGCTGTGGAAGTGCTTTACTCCCTGTGGACTAGCCGAAGGGTAATTGGGGTCAGCTGACACCAATTAAGGCCCCACCCAGGTGCCTGATTACCACCCCCCCAGCCCCCGCAAGGCAGCGTGGGCGTTGAAGGGGCAGGTGTGTGGCGGGCTGCGGCGCTGTGTGGAGAAGGGGGGAACAGAGCAGAGTGCGGCGCTGTGTAAAGTGGAGGGGAACAGAACGGAGTGCGGCGCCGTGTGGAGAAGGGGGGAACAGAACGGAGTGCGGCGCTATGTGGAGAAGGGGGGGGAACAGAACGGAGTGCGGCGCTGTGTGGAGACGTGGAGGAGAACAGAACGGAGTGCGGCGCTGTGTGGAGACGTGGAGGAGAACAGAACGGAGTGCGGCGCTGTGTGGGAGAGAGGTGGAGTCCTGAGGAAGGTACTGGGCTCAAGAAGGCAGAAAGACAGAGGGGGGAAAGTAGCCCCGGGGAAAAGCCTGCAGCTGTAAGTAAGGTGCCAGCAGCACATAGCTGCTACTCAGAGGGCCCCTGGGGTGGGACTCGGAGGAGTGAGCAGGCCCATGTCCCTACCCCCCTCCCTGGGAAGACGCCCTGGCCCACTACAAGAGGCAAAAGTGTGAGACCCACTAGGGAGAAACCGGCTGTTTGTCACAAAACAAAACAAAACAAAATCCTTTTTTCCCCCTAATAGAACATTTCTTTCCAAATTTTTCAGTTTAACAGAAAGCAAAAACCTCTCATGGCAAAACTGAAAACTATTTTTGGGGAAAAATGAACATTTTTCATCTTTCAATTTTGTGTGTGTGAGCTATATTCCACGGAGGTCCAGCCAACTAACCATTTTGAGTATCTCAACCGTAAAGGGGCTGAATATTTTGAGGGCAGGTGCTTGACACTTTCTGAAAAAACCCAGGCCCTCCAAAAGGTGGTGTAAGTCGAGTACCCAAAAATGGACACAACCAATGTCACTCATTTTTTTTCAATCTTGTCTTTGGACGCTCAGTGTGAAAGAGCTACAGGAAAGTGTCATGGATGGGAATCATTCTGTTGCTGGGGAGATACATTTTAATCCTCATGCTGGCTTAATGTTGATATAAAAAGTGCAATAGGAAATAAAGAAAGCTGATTCTGTGCATCAAGACAATATGGCAAACAGATGGGTATTGCCCAAAGAGGTGCTCGGATTTATCAAGCTATCTTTTAGAATTTGAAACTCTTGCCTCAATCCAAATTGATACATCAAACATTTAGTTCTATCTATTTCACACAGTTGACAAGGCTTCGCATACAATCATTTGTACTGTCTACGCCACGGGCTGTTTTTTCTTATAGGCTCAAGAGCAAAGACTTAAATTGTCATCCTCAAGGTCACATGTCTGCTACAAAAGCAAGTGAACTATTTTCTAGCCCATAAAATACCTAAATAATCAAGAGGCGATCCAGACACAGTCAAACTCAGAACTATTGGGGGGGGCAGAAAAGGGGTCAATTTTCTGTGACATCTTTAAGATATAATATATGGCAAAAAAAAATCTTGGGAGCTCACAACTTCAGTGAATTATTTTATAACTCTTGTACGTGCAAGAGAAATCACCAAACTACTGAAACCTCAGATAATGTCCACTGCTGTCTATAAATGCACAATGCATTTGAGTTGATGATTGTAAATTTAAAGGCTACAAGCATATGTGGAAACTATTGCTTATCTGTGAACCTATCATTTCTACTGCAGCAAGTCAAAATAATGCCAGTTATCAGCTTGTTCTGTAACAATGATCCTAAATGGACTAAGAAATATGTTAAGATGTGCTAAACCTTATATGGCAACGGACCTTTTAGTTGAGACCGACAATAACAATCCAGCCTTTAAAGTATGCAGCAAGCATGAGTGATCACTGAGCTGACTGGCCCAGTGTCAAATTATACTCATAAAAGGTATGACTTTAAAAAGAGAACCTTTGCAACAGACTACACTGACTGACCCAATGTGCATAGGCAGCACAGAGATTTATATTCGCTTCTCCATGATACATATGCCAGAATAACTAGCATGGAGGCCCACTCAGCCATAGTAGGGAGGGTCATAGCCTTTTATTTAGCCAAATAAATATTATCAGACATATTTAACTTGTGCTTTATGGTCAACAGATAGTTAAAGTACAAAGAATCAGATTTGAGTGGTCCTCATGAGCATGATTTTCTCAGAAAATTGCTGAATTAATTTTTGTGAAGATTCACAGGCTCTGCCGTCATGAGTTTGGTGTTTCCCTCTTTGTACGTGGGAAGGAACATCGTCCAACAATCAGAGACGGGACAGGCATACAAGATATCATCAGTTCTAAAACCACCCCTATCACTGACTCAATGCGAGAAAGTCGTGTAGGGCAAAGCTTTCCAACCTCAATGCCTAAATATGGATTCTCATTTTAAGTAATACCAAAGTGCTCAGGCCACTTATTGAGGTGATTAAATATGGCTTTTAGACACCCACATTTGATCATTTGGCTGTCACCTCCCAATCCTGGTTTCACTGAAGTCAATGGGAGTTTTGCCACTTGTGATAAGAGCAAGATTGGAACCTTAACCTCTCTGGATACCTTATCAGCTACCTTCTTAAGGCATTTAGTTAGGCCTGATTTAATGAGTGTATAGCATTTTGAGGTGGAAGCTACTTTATAATAACAGTACTTTGCCGTTATAACTCTAAAATTCCACTCTAGTTTGACAACAAAAAGTCTTTTGCTCTAATTTTTTAACTGGATTCTGCTTTAACTGACTTATTCTCTCTGTGTGTGAAAATACTCACAAGCATTCCTCTCCATACTCCATAGTCAAAGTGCTCTACAAACATTAATTAAAGTTGTATTGAAACAGTCTTTGGGAAAAGTAAACTTCAAACCATCATGAATGTTAAAGTACCAATATTCAGTTCTTTGTTTAAGAGCTATAAATATTAAAGGTCCTATATCGGGTGATATTGACTTGGTTTTTCTAAGAGTTATAAATATACAAGTACCAATATTCAGAAATGTTGACTTCAATTTTAATAAGTTCCCGTCCCTTGAACAAACTACAAACTTGCATCTTCCTTTTGTGTAAGTTCCATGCACTTGACCCTTTGTTCACCATGTCTAAAATCTGAATGGTGTTGAAATATTCTGCCATTTATTGCTGCAGCAGACACTATGTGCCCATGTACATACATAGGTTAAAAGTTGTACTCTTAAAGGGGCTTATTCTTTTGTCATCTATGTGCAGAGCCCCTGCCTTGCAGTTATATTATTGATTATTTGTATCCCAGTAGCCCCAGTGTGCTAGATGCTGACATGTTTGCCCAGTCCCCAGTTCTGGTCTGTGTCTAGGAGAGGCTCAAGGACCCCAATCCTTCTCTGCTATATTAGTGGGAATGGAACTGCAGCCCCAATCCTTTCCTGGCTTCCTCTCATGTACTTGGATTCCCAGTTTCTTGGGGGGAGTAACCCTATGGCTCTGCCTCTGCCTTCACCTCATCTCTCTGTGCCCCCTTTGGGGGGGTAACTTGTATGCTCTGGACTGTAGGAGGGAGCTCTTCCTGCCCTCTGACTACTACAATGAGTAGTCCTTGCATATGGTGGGGTTGGAGGCCCAGTGCAATTTGAATTGCTTGACCATTCTGGTCTCATCAGCCTGACATCTTCTGGTTGGCAGAGACAAATAGGAATACTAAGTAACTTTGCAGATGTCTCTGTTTCTGCATACCGCAGCACATAATAAGATGAAACACACAACATGTGCTTGCAGCTGCATGTAGATAACGGTGATGGGAATAATAAGTTATCCTTGAATGCGTGGGGCATTTTTTCCACTGCGAAGGGGCATATTCTTTTTTTACCGCCCTTCCTATTACCAGATGTTGTTTTGATGACCTCAATTATCATGGTGAGAATGGAATGTAGTTAAGGGTGAGAACCTGATGTAGATGATAGAATATATAATTATCAGAGTGGTTATTGGGTGAAAGTTGTGTTTAGAGAGGTATAAAAAGTCATCACTCAAAGGGGCATGCTCCATCAATGCCTTATTCTGTAGGAGGTGCTGCCAGTCAGACCAAAGGATCCACTGACTCCCTGACAGGGCCTCTGAAGAAAGCCGTTCCTGTATACAGCCTTCTGAGTGACTGCTTAGCTCTCCAGGCGGTGTGAGTATGATATTGTAGTAAATTTTAGCCTTTATATTTAACTAGTATATTTATAGAAAACCTTGCACATTAA